>CM053788.1:410739148-411221648 GCA_028749045.1 Cupressus sempervirens | reverse complement strand
CCACAAACTATTTGCTAGATCACATTCATAGTTAACCCTTCTCTCTACAACTCTTTCTAAAGTCTTATGACTCACATTAATATATCCACTTATGTTACTAATCAATCTTTTGTTAGTAGTTGATTTGTTAACTAAAGCTATTGTTATTGCTCGTCATGCTACATTCTTATCTTTAGAGTGACTTCTCTTTCTAAAAACATTAAAGGCACTAGAAACATTGAATACAACTTGTTTTAAAGACTCATTTTTATTCTTGGGTTTTGCATACATTCCTAACCCTTTCATTACTTTTCACATTTTAGACATTTTAATTAGTTGCAACATCAACTGACATTGAAACCCAAATTTCTTATTATAAAAAAAATTTCTATACAACCTATTAGTATGTATCCTAATCTATCTCCATGAAACCAATCCTTGAAGATTATCTACCACATCATTAGAAAATGAAAATTATGTTCATGCACTTCAGTATCCTTCAAACATCTTTGTTCAGTACTTGGTGTTTCCATGTCTAAATTCATATAATTGTTATTTTCAATTGGCATTTCATTTTCAATGTTATTTGGAATTTGAATCTCATTTTCATTTTTTCTTGGTATTTCTTTTGGGGCTTGCATTTCCATTGGATTTTGTTGTGCATGATAATTTGACAATCTATTCTCATGAAGAAAACCTAAATCATTCAAATCGTAATCTACTTCTACACAATGACCAATTTCATCATGAGAAAAATCTCAAGGGTTTGAAGACACACTTTTATTGAATGTTTGATTAGAATGTGCACCTAAATATCCTTGTCTTGGGTTCTCTTCTTCAGCCTCTTCATCTATCATGGTATCCTCAATGTCTTTCTCTTCTAAAACAATATTTGAAATTGAAGACCCAACATTGCTCAACTCTCTAATTCTCTGTCTTCTCTCTCATTGACATTGTGCTTCCTTCTCTTTATTTGTTACAATCTCCTCATTTTTCATAACTTTTATGTTCTTCTTTCTTCATTGTTTTTATCCCATGTTTGCACCAATTTTGAATTCAAATCAATAGCTTACAAATCATAGAAGATGACAAGAAAATAAAATAATTATGATAGAAATTTGTTGTTGCAACTTGAAACTATCAATTAATCATTGCAATGATCATTAAGTGCTTTGTGGCTCATCTTTTGGAGGTCAACACATACTTAATAATCAGGCACCCAATTTTTAGAATCAGGGACCCGATTATTTAAAATTAGGTGCCTGATTTATACAACAGCTAAATTAGAATTGGGCACCCTACTTTTGAATTGAGAATCGAGTGCCCAATCCTAAAGCCATGGGTGGAAACTTCCCTTTGGCATCAAGTTTTACCTTGGAGAAAGGTATGGTACAAGCTTGGTGGGATCAAGCCAGTGCTTTTATGTATCAAATTTTGACTAAGGCAATTATTCAACAATTTCAAGGATTGTCAGGATTTTTATAGTCTTCCCCATTAATTTTTTTGACAAAATGAAAACCCATTATAAGTCTTATTATTCTGATTTCAAAAATGTAAATTTTATAGTGTTATGAATTCATTTGCTATTTTTTGAATTATTTATTAATCAAAAGTGTTTCTTAAACATAAAATAGTGAGATTCACTAAAACTTTAATAACTTTTTAAATTTTTCATATTTCTTAAATTAACTTACATGTCATCAATCTGCACACAATTCTTTTGAAATTTAAAAAATAAATTTCAAAATGTTAAATTTTGATTAAATTATGGTATCTGCACACAAGAGGTTTTAGAGATTAGCTTAATCATCAATTAAAAATTAATAATTAATAATTAATAATAATAAATTATTAAATAATTAATGAAAATTATTCTCATCAATATTTGGTGTGTCGGGTAACTTCTTTTAAAAGGATTCAAAAAATAAATCATTTAGTTGGGTCAAATTATGTTATCTGTACATGAGTGCGGTATGATCCTCAATCAGACATTTTGAAAAAGTGGTTTTTAAAGATCGATATCAAAAAAAATCTATCATATGGGTATACAAATATATTACATATTCAAAAACAAGAAAAAAATTCCACTTTTTGGCTAAAAGTGAGACCCAACGTCTTGCAGCGACTCCATCTTCAGCTTCATACTCACTTTCATTCTTACTACTATTCTCTTTCTTTAATTGAACTACCAACGCTTAGTGAAGACTTGAAAGAAATCTCAATTGTAACCACACTATTATCAAAATTACTCAACTCCAATATATTCAATCGACGAACTAAACCATTAAGTGTAAGATCATTACTAGGCATCACCTTGACTTCTTGAATTGTAGATACTTTGATAGCATAAATAGGTAGAAGAGTCTTGAGAAATTTACTTACAACCTATGTATCACTAAGGAATCCTCTAGTAACTTTGATTGCATTCACAACATCCTTGATTTGGTTTACATACTACACATTATCATCACCACCATGCACAAGTGCCAACTTGTCCCACTTCTCTTTAGCAATAATACAATTCTGGACATCATCAAACTTGTCATCACTCATGGAAGATCCAATCTCAATCATCAAACTATCATGTTCTCTCTTTTATGCATTCTCTGCCATAGGCATAGGAGGGGTAGGAGAAACATAAGCATTATCTAGCCAATGTGTAGTAGTATCTCCAATTCTAGATAGGTGTAGCCTCATTTTATTTTGCCAAAAGGAAAACTTCTACTTGCTCAACTCAGGTACCTCTCTTGTACATCTTTAGATCTTTAGCTAAATTCCTTTAAACTTCTTCCTCCAAAAAATCAACTCTAAAACAAATATTATATACTTGAGGAGTGGGGGGTTGTGGTGAATCACTTATATCCAATTATCCTGCAAGCCTTTCAAATAGTTTACTACCCATTTAAACTTCTTAAATTGTCACAATAATAACTTGATAATTACATTCAACTTCTCAAATCAAACTTATAATATTGTCCATTACTTTATAGAGTATTAGAGATATGACTTATCTTATATTGAGTTCCAACAATGAGTAAATAATATGAAAATCAACTTGCCACACATAAGTACACATTTGACATAGATATTTTAACATGGAAACCCGATAAAGGGAAAAAACACCTGAGAACCAACAACCCAAATATTTCACTCTTATGAAGTGAGCTATGTTAGGAGCCAACCTTTTTAAAGGTTACATGCACATTTTTAGTGTAACTTGGTTAGAGGAGTTTAACCAAAGACCATCTAGACGTTATCAATCCTTTTCATTGCTAAAGAGTGGCCTTCTCTAAAGGACTTAAAAACATCACTAATTGATGTTACCATATAGAATTTCAAAGAATTTTTAGTTCCCTTCGGTTAAGATATTTATCTGCTACAATGGTAAGAAAGTAACAATCAAATGATTTGTTAGGTTTAGCACTACCTTGCTTGTTCAAATCTTTGCTTTGCTCTGCCATCTTCCTTCTGATCTCTGTCTAGATGACTCACACTCTATCTCTTTCACTTTGCACTTCCTCTGATTGATCTTTCTTCTTCTTCTCTACTCATTTCCCTTTGTTCTTCTTTCTCCTTTCTTACCTTCAATAGTTTACACTTTATCAGTATCCATCAACAATAATCAACAACCAAAAACAATCTCAATCATCTCCTTAAATAGTTAACTTTTTCCTTATGGATCCTTCAAAATTTTGTTTCTTAATCACAATCATAGATTTTAGATTCATTTAATTTATATATTCAAAAAATAGAACTTCCTTGAACTTTGTGTTCCTCTTTATCTTGTATAAATCTCCTTCATTACATTTTTCCTACCATAGATCTTGTAACTAACTTTGATTTTAACCTTTGAACTTTTTGATCATTCTTTATTTTCACCATAAGTTAGCCTCAGATTCAGTCTTTCTTAACTTGTTCTTCCTGTTCATACTTGGTGAATATTATAACTTACTTGATAAATTAATCACTCAGTTAACGATGAAATTACTCGATTAACACTAAACGTTAACTTTGATTTGTTAGGCACTCAGTGATAACTATAATCACTCAATATATACTGTATCTTTTCTTTAACTGACCAAACAGTTAATTTAATCACAACATTACATGATTGTAAAACAATCAAACCAACATTATATTGTCATATCAAATTCATTCAAGTACCAATGGAATGCCAATACTTATCAACTCTATCATCATACTTTCTTCAAATCATCTTCATCAATCAAATAATATGGCACTCTACTAAATTAGCATGATGTCTAACCAACTAAGGTTTGATATCATTGACAAAATAACAACTGCTATGACTCTTTTACATACAATAATACCATTATCAGTTGGGGCTAACAATGAGGTATATCTTTTGATTATGAAATACCTAACACTAGAGGGTAGGTTTGATGTTTTCTATTACTACCACTTTCCTCTTCTGAATCATCTTAGGCATCATGATGGAATATTCAATTCCCATTTTTCAACCACATGATCTTGAGGCTACAATGATGGATGTTACGGATTAAAAAAACAAGGCTAAGAAGTTTATAATTTCACACCAAGGATTCATTCTTCATCTCTATAATTTCTATTTAGCCCTTTTTCCCCCACTATATTATTATCAAAGATGCCTAGGGCACACCAAATCCCCCAAGGAATATGGGCAGTAGTTTCTCTACAACCCCCACTCCTCATCCATCCCCATCTTCCATGCCCTCTAGAACCTCTAAAAAATAGAAAAATAATATAGACCAAGCCTAGGTTAATATGGATGTGGAATAAGAAGATTTTGAAGAATAAAATGACCAGGACTAAAGGTGGTTTGGTAAGGCGAGGTGGGAGAAAATGATAAAAAGAAAGATGGAAAATAAAAAGGAGGAGTTGGCGGTGAGTTAAAAATGAAAGTCAAAGAGGAGGAGAAGACATTTAGGGAAAAATATGTTGAAGAGGATGAGGTGGAAGAAGAAGATGAAGCAAAAGAGGAGACTTTTGATTCAATGGTTGATGAAGTTCACAAGAAGGACTAACCATGATCCATCCCATGTGTCATCTAGTTTCATCATCAATGCCATTTATTTCACCTATCCTATGTAATGCCTCGCTCAAGAACCCAAGAGAAATAAACCTAACATGTTACAATGTTTATTGAACATTTTTTTTTAAAAGTTTAAACAACATCAAAGTAACAATAATGTAGAAGCAATATATACATACACATCAAGAACACATAATCAATTACAAAAATAGTTTCAATTCCTCGAGGGTTCCTTCACATTGAGTTACGTTAACAAGTTTATATTAATTAGTTTAAGTCTCAAGTACAACATCTCATGATCATAAAGAAATAACAAATACATAATCACATAAGAAAATGCATAAGTATAACTAATACAATGGAAGTACATCCAATAAATAACATCAATTGCACATGTCACAGGGTATGTGAGAATAGATGCAATACATTAGAATGCATGATAGCATTATTACATCAACTGAAAAGAAGTCTCTGAGATAAGAAATAAGAATGATAAAGGTACATCTCCTACAATGAACATCCAATAGTTGGAAATGTGAGGGGGACCCAAATGGTAAGAAGACACTACCTCTTGACCGCGTCGTTACATAATCAGGCTTCCAATCCCACTGTGCAGGGAAGATAATGAATGATCCACATATGACTAACCAATCATAAAATGTTCCTAGGCAAGGAATTCCTAATAGCCAAAACTACCTCAAAGGTAACACATACTACTCAAGAAGATAAGATAATTCAAAAAGAAAGACCACTCAATCAAATACCAACACCACATATCCAAACATCATAAATGAACCAATTATAAATCGAACACCAAGATCAAAAGATAAAGTCAACGAAAGATATCCACCTCAAGACAAAAGCCACATGTCCAAAGCACATCAACCATAAATCACCAATCACCATCAATGAAAGTAAATAACCACATTAAATACATCCAACAATAAGTACACCAAATACCTTTCAACGATTGCTTGATCTAATACATGCATGCAAAAGTTGTGGAGGATGGCGAGTGAGAGTGGACAGGGAAGAGGATGGGGAAGTGTGCCTTTTCAAAATTTGAATCCTATCCTAGGTGGAATTCCTCAGGGAGGTCAGAATCAAAAGCCTATAATGTAGGAGGGGTTTACAGAGTGTCATGGGATAGTAGATAACAGAGGTGCGACAGAGAATGAAGATGGGGACCCACATGACAAGAATAGAGTTCTAGACAAGTCTACTCTGCCACCCAAGGTGGATCAGTCTAGGGTATTTCCCACAAAATGGTCTTCTCTTTTTAGAGTTAAGCCTACTGGTAAGTCTTCTTTTCCTCCAATTAAAATTCTATCTAGCTCGGAAAAGGGTTCTTGTGTGATTGCTATTCTAGATGAGTTGATAGATCATAGCATTGCTTCAATGGCTTCTACCCTAGTGGGAAATTTTATTGGGCCAAGGCCGAACATAGATATTGTAAGATCCTTCACTTAGAAGAAATGGAATCTTAAAGGATAGGTCATTGTATCGATGATGGTGAAAGGCTTCCTATATTTTGATTTCTCTTGTAATGAAGACATGTCAAACATCTTGTGTGAAGGGCCTTGGAGCATAGGTCGCTTGACCCTAGTGCTCCAAAAGTGATCTTTGAAGCTGGATTTGAATGACTCATTTTTTGTAAAAGCACCTTTTTGGGTTAGACTTCTAGAGTTGCCACTAGAGTTCTGGAATGAGGATGTCTTCATGGGGGTGGCAAATTCCTTTGGAGAGCTTTTGTCTATAGACCTTATAATGACTTCAAGAAGGAGATTAACATATGCAAGGATCTGTATTAGAGTGAGGGAAGGGGTTGATATGCCAGAAGTTGTGTGTTTTCACTCAAAACTTGGGACACATACTCAGAAGTTAGATTATGAAAGTGTTCCTTTGCCTATTTTCACTACTTGAAATCTAGGCATAAGGTGAGTCAGTGCCTTAAGGCTAAAGCTAAAAAGAAAAGGATTCCAATTCTTTCTAAAACTAGAAAGGAGAAAAAGATCTAGAAAAGAAAGGATATAAAGGAAGGCCAGAAGCCCCAGGAGATTCCAGAGGAGGTCCCAGTGGCTCCTTCCAAAGGAGAAATCCAATTAGTCTAGATTTACCCAAAGGTTGATGAGATAGTGGAAAAGGCCATGGCTAGACCAAATATTTCTAAGGTGGTAGATTCAATCATTATAGGGGTAGACCCTATCAAAGTAGAAGACAAGATAGTGGATAAGGTTTTTCCTAGACCTAGCAAGGTGGTTGATCTAGTCATAAACCCTAGTTTCCCTGGAGTCAAAGAGGTGGATTCTCCAACTAAGGTGGCTATATTAAAGAATAGGATAGAGAATGATAGTCTTTTGAAGAGTAAGGGGGAGCAAGTGTTGAGCATTGAAGGGGAATTACAGAGGGAGAACCAAGAGGTAGAAGAGGAAGAGGTAGTAGAGGGAGGTCCTCCTTCTAGGAAGGACAATTTTGTTTCTTTCAATTTGGAAGAGAGATTTGAGAAGGACATTTCCTTATCTCCACTTAAGATGGTAAGTTTTGATGACTGTTTGAAGGATAACTTAGGAAAACCCAAAAAGAAAAATAGTTGGGAGCCCTCCCCGACTTCTCCAACACAAACCAGGAGTCATGGTAGACCTTATGTGGGAGAGAGGTCAAGGTTAGTAGGAAGGAGGATTATTATTCAAGTCATTAAAGATGAGGCTAGAAGGAGTTTGGTGGATGGGAGCCAAAGAACTATTTTGGAATGTACTTCTAATTTGAAATGAAGATAATTTCTTGGAATATAAGGGGCCTCAATGGGGTCCATAAGCAGAAAATTCTTAGGAATATGATTAGAGATAAAAGACCTAATATTTTGATGATTCAAGAGATGAAAATGAAGAAGGAGATTCTAGGTAAGATGTCCTTTAGTAGTAATATGTTGGTGAGGTAGTGGACTCTGAAGGTGCATCGGGAGGTTTGTTTACTCTTTTTAATAATAAATAGTTCAAATTTTCTACTCTGTTTAATGATGGTAATATTCTCTTTTGTAAAGTGTTTCATCTACACTCTAATGAAAATTGGTTCCTTTTAAATGTCTATGCTCCTAACTCTAAAAGGGAAAGGAAGAATTATTGGACTAAGATTTGTGATATGGTCTAGACTGGTAATTTGAATAAAGGTATTATTTTGGAGGACTTCAATGCTCCTCTTATAGATGAGGAGAAATTGGGGGGTTTGGCTCCGAATTGGGAAAGCAAGATGGACCTCTCCAATTTCATTAATAGCTTGGCTTTGTTGGATGTGGATCTGTCAGGTGGAACTTATACTTGGTCCAACAAAAGAGTTGGAAGTGATTGTATCCAGGTTCATTTGGATAGAGCTTTTATTTCTCCAGGCTAGCTGAACTCTTTCTCTTGTAGGTTGTCCCTGCTCCCAAGAGTTGGTTCAGATCACTCCCCTATATCACTCTTGGTTGTCTCTCTTGAACCTATGAGGAACTTCCCTTTTCAATTTGAAAACATGTGTACCTCCCATCCAGAGTTATTGCATAGGATATACTATTGGTGGGGAATGGAAGTAGAAGGAATAGCTATGTTTAGATTTGCTAAGAAGTTGAGTAATGTGAAGTGAATGATTAAAGTTTGGAATAAGACTGACTTTGGCCATATCTTTCAGGACAAAGAGGAGTTGTCTATCAAGCTCACTTCTATCTAGGACACCATTCAAAAAGATAGGTATAATTATTTGAATAGGAATGTTGACAAGTCCATTTTGACTGACTTGCATAATATTATTAGCAAAGAGGAGAAGTTCTAGAAGTAAAGATCTAGAGTCAATTGGCTTAAAGAGGGTGATCAAAATACCAAGTTTTTTTAATATCTCAACTCTTAAGCATAGAGCTAATAATAGAATATCAGGTTTAAAAAAGGGGCATGATGTTTTGACAAGAGAGAATGATATTGCTATTGAGGTTGTTTCTTATTTCTCATCTCTTCTGTCTTGGGATCCTTTGCTATCGAAGGTGGATAAGGATGAAATTATCTCTTGTCTCCCAAAAATTATTCAACACCATCATAACAAGATGTTGAGGTAAATTCAAAAAGCACAGGAAGTTAAAGAAGCATTGTTCTCTTTGCTTGTTGACAAATCCCCTGGACCTAATGATTTTCCAACTTTCTTTTTTCAAACTTATTGGGAGGTGGTTATGGAAGATGTGGTTAAAGCTATCAAGGAATTTTTTGGAGCAAGAAGCATTCTTAAGGAGATCAATTCTACTTTCTTGTTTCTCATCCCTAAAGTCCTTGGGGCAAATTCTTTGGATAAATTTAGACCTATTAGTCTTTGTAACTCTTTTTATAAGATTATCTCAAAGGTGTTAACCTCAATAATCCTCAAAATTCTCCCTTGGATTATATCACAACAACAAACGGGCTTTATCCCTGGAAGGTAGATATTGGATTCTATCATGATGGTCCAGTGATTCATTCCATGGAAACAGGAAAAAGAGAAGGTATGCTTCTTATGTTGGATCTTTCCAAAGCCTATGACTGGGTGGACTAGACTTTCCTCAATTTGGTGCTTCAGGCTTTTGGATTTGATCAGAAAGTTTGTAAGCTTATTTCTACTTCTTCCCTTGCAATCTTGGTAAATGGGGCTCCCTCTAATTTTTTTTAAACCTTCAAGAGGGTTAAGAAAAGGGGATCCTATTTCTCCTATTTTGTTCATTATCATGGCTGAATGTATTGGAAGGTTGATTGAGAGGAAAAAACAAGAAGGGAGACTTAAAGGGATCAAACCATCTTCAAGGAGTGCTTCTTTTTCCCATCAGCAGTTTCTAGATGATACTATTATGGGAGGGGAGGCATCTATTAAGGAGGCTAAAGTGATGAAGGAAATTTTGGATTTTTATACCAGAGGATCAGGACAACTTATTAATTGAGAGAAAAGCTCTATCTTCTTCATTAATACTCTTGAGGACAGACAAAGGAAAATAGCAAGAATTCTTGGGTGCAGAGTGGGAAAGCTCCGTTCTACTTATCTTGGTCTCCCTATGGGTTCAAAGCCCCCTGATTCTTTCTGGAATGTGATTCTTGACAGGTTTAGGAACAAGCTAGTGGGACACCCATTTACGATAATTTCTAAGTGAAAGGTAAAAAGTCTGTTTCAATTCTTTTTTTTCTTGGTCGTGTGAATACCAATTTTTATTGAAGAAAAAAGAATTTTTCACATTAAGAAAAATCTTTTGATTTATTTGGGACGCAATGACCAATAAAGATATGGATGATAGGGATCCACATAAAAGAGTTGCATAACTGAGCAATATCATACTTACATGCATCATTAACCAATGAGATTGTAAAGTAGGTACTAACATTGCAGATTCTTGCATTTTATCCAGAAGACCTAAAGTAGCAAAACCATGAGTTAACATAGCACTTGGCGCAGTGATTGCACCTAACCACCAAGCATACTGGCCCCGAAAAGGGGCTTCTCTAACTCAAGCAAGAAAATGTCTTTTGGTAAAATCCACACTTCAGAATCTCCCGATGTATGCCCTGAGTCTTTTTGGGATATCAGTAAAGTTTGTTGAAAAAAAGGAAAAGATTTAGAGATATTTTCTTTGGTCTGGCCTTGAGGGTTAGAATAGATATCCCCTTATGGCTTGGGATAATTTCTATCTTCCAAAGTGCTATGGGGGCTTGGGAATTAGGAAATTAAAGCATCTTAATAAGGCTCTACTAGCTAAATAGATATGATGCATTTCTAGTAGCATAGGGGAATGGAGAGATATTTTTGTTAATAAGTATATCAAAAGACCTACTATTTAGTTCTTTCTCAATAATGAAGACATCCCAAATGGATCTGTTATTTGGAATGGAATCATTAAGGCAAGGGATTTGGCCAAAGCTAAGATTAAGTGGAAAGAAGATAATGGTGAGGACATTCTATTCTAGCATGATAATTGGTTGATTCAAGGCCCCCTTATAAATAATCTTATCTTTAAAAATTGGTCAAATCTTTGTATTAGGCAATTTAGTTTGAAAGTTTCTAATTATAGAACTGACCAGGGTTAGAGAGATCTATCTCTCATTTTGGATGACCTCAAGCTAGTTATGATAATGTCGAACTCTTTGATTCTTAATAACAAGAGGGATGAGGTTATTTGGGGAGATAACCCAAATGGTTGTTACTCAGTTGCATCAGGATATAACTCTCTTTGGAGCGTGAATGAGAAGCCCCCCTGGGCTAAAACTTGGATACCATGTCTTACCTCAAAGATCAATATCTTTTTCTAGCTAGCTTTACAAGAAAAAACCTTACCCAAGATAATTTAATTAAAGAGGGCATTATATGCCTAATAGATGTATTATGTGTAAAAATCAGATGGAAACAACAAATAATTTGTTTATCCATTGTTCTTATTCTAGGGAGGTTTGGGATAGTTTAACTAAGAATCTTGGGGTATGTTGGTGGAAGCCAAGCAATGTACTACATTTCTTTTTCTAGTGGAATAGTATGTTTAAAGGAGTAGATTTGCAGGATTTAAGTACCTAGACTTTGCCTCATTTCTGTTGGGGAGTATGGAAGGAAAGAAAAAAATTGAATCTTCAGAGAAAGAGAGGAACCTACTTTCATTTTGATGGACAAGATATATAGAGGCATGAAGGAAAATTATCAAGAAAGGGGGGAGATTTTGAAAGTGGTGGTAAGAAGAAGGAGAAAGACAAGGGCGAGAGGGCTAAAAGACATGAGGTGAATTGGTTGCTCCCTCTGGAGGGATGGCATAAAGCAAAATTTGATGGTGTGGCCAAAGGAAACCTTGGACCTTTGGGTTGTGGAGGTATCATTACAAATAGCTATGGTGGAGGGGAGGTTTCTTTTTCTCATCCATTGGGATATCAAACAAACCATTATGTAGAAGCCAGTGTTGCATGCCACATAGTGAAATTGGCTTTGGACATGGGAGTTAAAAAATTATCATTGGAGGGGGATTCATATAACATCATAAGGTGTATTAAAGGGATCATTCAACCATCATGGTCAATAGCTAATATTATTGATAAGACCCTCTCCCTTCTTGATAATTTTGAAAGTGTCCACATTACCCATGAATAAAAGGAGGAAAATTTCGTGGTGGATTGGTTTGCCAACAAAGTAGTCAGGCAAGAAAAGGGGATGATTTGGAATTTCGACAGAAATATCCCAGAAGAGGCAAAAAGCCTAATTGAACTAGACAAAATCTAAGGAGGTACAATGGATATCTAACTATCATAATGGTATTTAATGAGAGTTGGGGTTTTAAGTAATTATAATAATGGTGTTTACAAAAAATGCAGTCAGATGAGGTTATCGATGTCACCTGGACACATTTCTTGGGTTGATTTCTCTCTCTTTCTTTACCATTTTGGGAGTAAAGAGAGACATTTTGGCGATTATCACAAAGGTGGCCATTAGGGTTTCCAAAGGTTGGAGAAGGGTTATTAGAAGTTGGGGTTTATGAGAATTGTGAACATTGAAAACTTAAAGATGGTGGGGGAAAGAACTAGGAAGGAACCTGTTGGTGATGCAGAAAAATGGAAGCACAGGACGAAAGTTTGGGAAAAGCTAGAGAAGGGTGGTATAGCCAACTACATTACAAAACTTCATGGTTTTGATCCTATAGTCACTAATAGTATGGTGGATTCATGGAAGGACAGAAGGGTGAAAGTGGAGAAGGTTTTATTTCAGGTCACTAAGGAAGTCATTTCTCTGGTAACTAAAATTCTGGTAGGGGGATGAAGTTTTACAGGGACAAGAAGATGTCAACAAACATTATGAAGGAATTTGCGAAGAATATGAAGGAGAGAAATGAACTGGTAAATTGTGAAACTTACTACAAAATGGATTCTATCAAGAAGCTATGGAGGTACGTTTTATGAGCCATTATAGATTATATTTCTTTGGACACTAGATTTGATAGATTGAGAACACATCACTTTGTTTTACTCAATCACTTTTTCTATGGTGTCAAGATTTGGTTCCCTTTCTATTTATATACTTCAATGTGTAAGAGCATTTATGGGCATAAGAAGAAACCCTCAGCGAATCTGGCCCTACACGAGGGGTTATTGCTTCTAATTTATGAGTATTTCAAGGCTCAAACCATAAGAAAAACCCCCCTGAAGGGCACAAATGCTTATGTAGGTACAAGAAGCTCTAGTTTCTCATCTAATTTGGAAGATGTCCAAAGTATTTGTTTGGAGGGTGAAGAGAACATTACACCTATGAAAAAGGCCAAGGATTTAGACAAGAAGTTGCCTTCATCAATAAAAACCCCGAGTAGGAAGAGCCCTAAAGGCCATGGGTTGACATCATCTGGACAGGTAGATGAACAATATAATGAGGAGGGGGATGATATGAAAACTAATGAAGAGGGTGAAGAGAAGGCAGAAACTAAGTCAGTGGAGCCGGTGGCTAAGAAACAGAGGAGGTCAAAAGAGAAGGATGTTGAGGGGATTGTGGATTTTGGGCTAGAGCTTCCTACTATTCCTCATTCCCCTATTCATCCTCAAAAACTAGACACGGAGAAGAAAAATGGTGAGGGCAGAGAGGTGGTTATTAAGGATAGGCACATGGCTTGGATAAACTTTAATGTAAGAACTTCCAAAATGGGTATAGTAAGAGAGGCAATGAACCCACAAATTTTAGAAGAAAAATAGGGTTAGCTTCAGGTAGAGGATCTCATTGATTCAGTAATGGTGGCCATAATGGATAATGCAAGGGAGATTGGCATGAATTTGCTTAATAATGCTAGGAACAACATGATTGACAATTTCAGGTCGATCAAATGGCTTTACCATGAGTTGGAGGAGTTTAGAGAAAAAATAGGCCAATTGGAACAAAAAAGGAAGATGCCAGATTGTGGGAATTTCAATGATCAAGGGGATCAACTTGGTTTGGCTGAGAAGAGAATCCACAATTTGGAAAGCTACAACCATAATCTAGCAAATTAGATGCCTACCATTCTAACTTCTATTAATGATAATATCTCATCTCTTACTAGAATGCTAAAAACAAGGGGTCTTCTAGATGAAAATGAGGAGAAGGACAAAGAAAGAGCCAGGATGGAAGAGGAAGTGACTGCTGATATTACCTTTAGCAGCATGGAGTGAGATAGTCAAAAGAAGCAGGACCAGATGGCTAAGGAGATTATAAAAGCCTATGAAGCAGCAGAAATGATGCAGAAGCTGGAGAGAAAGACAGAGGAATAACAATGGTTTTTCTTTTCTTTTCTTTTGGAATGTAAGTTTGTTGTAGTTTTTTTTGTCTTGTTGGTTTGTTAATCTGTTGTACTAGCCTTTAGGCTAGCCTTCATTTTCTAGTTGGGCTTTAACTGCTTATTATCAACCTTTGGATTTTTGTCTATTTGTTGAACTGGCCCTTTGGTTGGCCTTCTTTTACTAGCTAGGCTCTTACTACTTATTATCAGCCTTATGATGTGTTTTAACTCTTGGGTTTTAGGATCCCTGTAAAACCTATTTTTCTTATAAAAAATAATAAGTACACCACTAGAGGCAAATACAAAAAAAGACTATAAAGGAGACTCAGGCTACATTTTAGGGAGTCTCATCACATGGTCAAACTACTTGAGTTACCCTGGACTGGTCTCTCAATAGACCCCGAACCCTCAAGTGTCAAGTTACCCTAGATTGGTTGCTTCGAACCCCTGACCCTCAACGTGACACATGTGGAGCTAGAGAACCCTCTTAAGAAGACGAGGCAAACTAGTCATACTGTCATCCCATTCTCATCCTTAGTCTATACAAGCACTCAAGGCATGGGCAGGGCAAATATCTCTAACTTATCTTTATAGCGCGTTTCCCCAAAATATTAATTACTTGATTATCACTTATTAAATAACTTACAATAGGTTACCTTGGCACTGACTTCTTTGAGTCTTGGACCCCTACTGCAAGCCACTCCCAAAGACATGTACCTAGACAACCTCTCCTAAGTACATAAAACATAGTTGTGTCCCATACCATAACACCCATAAAGATCAAACCTGGTTCCTTAACAAGTGTAATACCCCAAAATTGGCTCATTGCCATGATTACCAATTCTAGTCTATTCTGATCAATTCTAAAGTCCTATGTCACTAGGCAATTCTTATTCTAATTTTCGCTACTTGGCTTAATTGTCAAATGTAGAAAACCCTAAATCTGCATTAATCAGGCTACCTATTTAATTCCTAAGTATTGACTCAAATTAGTCACACTAAACCTATTAATTAAGATTTAATTTAATTTAAAGTGTTTATACTTTAATTAAATTAAATTAAATCCTAAGGCTAATGAACTAAGGATTTAAAAATATTTAATTTAATAATTATGCTTATTTTAATTAATTGAATGAGATTATTCAATTAAATGGAAAAGACATTTATGAGGTCATATCTCACTTTATTAAATTAAATAAAATTTTCAAAATCTTCTCTTTAGTTCCAAAATGGAAACTCTAAGTGAACTATTTCTTCAATTGGAATTAATTTGGTTAACTTATTCGCACACTTATGAAAAGCTTAGTTAACTGCTCATCACACTCAGATTTGAAAAAGTTAACTTCACTTGCACAAGGAAGTTTTCATTTTAACTGAATCTTCTCTCTAATCTTAATCATTCATCCAAATTGATCTTGACCGTTGATCAATTCTTGGATTCTATTTAAGGGACTCCCAATCTCTCATTACAGAGGTTGGAATTTGATTGTATTGAATTGATGTCATAATATTCACGCATTCTAGCATTCATATTTGCTTAAATACTTTAATGTCATTTTAGAATAAGAATGCATACATTTAGCTTGAGGTCTTTTATTTCTTAGATTAATGCTTTTAATTCATATAGATTAATTACACAATCATATTTCTACGTCAAATCCTTCATTCTAGAAAGGTCTGGTTGCCTACATCTCGATCTGAGAGCATAATAGAAAAATCCTTCTAGTTAGAAGGCAACAGGTCGCATTGTCAGACCTCTTGGATAAATGATCCCATGTTTATTCTAGGATGAATCGACATATAATGACCATGTTGAAGTGCAGGTGGAAGATCCAAGGTCGCATTTTCACGTATACAACAGGCAACCCAAAAATAAGTTGGTTCTCCCAACCCAAGTAGACATAAATGCACCACATAGAAAAACTCATAAATGCTCTTTTAGATTTTTTTTTAAAAAAAACACAAGCTCATCATAATATTTAGAATAAATATATGTCATAAATAAAATTACAAAGACAACCTCTAGTGCACATCCTAACTTGGCCAACTAAACAATCCACAAAGAAAAATTATCAAGAAAATAAACATCCCAAGACTATAAATAGAATATTAGAAAACACATAGTTTTCAGCCACATAATTTAATTCCACCAATTTCTCTTGTTTAGTTTGAATCATAAGGATGTGTTTAGTAATGAAGTAAGAATATACATGTTTTTTATTAGGAAAACAAGTTTTACAGGGATCCTGAAACCCAAAGTTTTACAGCAGAAAGCAACTTAAAACTGAAAAGACAAAAAAAAAAAGCTGCCTCAAAAGGCCATAAACAAAAAGGCCCGAAGCCTGAGAAACAAAGGCTAGGAACAGAGCTTGGCGAACAGACTAGTGTCCCTTCTTTTCCGTTGCCTGCAGGGTTTCTGCAGCGTCGCTTTCCTTCTGGTTGGCCTCTTCCTCCTAGATCCTAGGGAGGAAATGCTTTTGGTCCCCTTGACTTTCCTGGTTTCCAGTCTCTTTCTGAGGATCTTCCCGACTGGTTTTGTGCTTTGTACTCTGCTCCACATTCCCTACAAGACCAGCATTGGTCAGATAGTCTCCCAGATTAACAATTTTTTCATTCAAGGTATGGAGGGTATCCACAATCTGTTTAGTCACAATCTGGTGGATGGAATCTAGCTTTTGGACCTTCTACTCGAGCTGGGTGATTTTGTCCTCCTGATTGTCTTTGGGGTCCTAGCTTATGTCTTTTTCTTGGCTGCCCTCCTGGTCTTTACTACCTATGGCCTCATGATCCTTGACATCCCCCCTGTTGTTGGTCTGGTTGGACCTGTCCTTCAGAGTCTCAATTTCCTAAAAAAGCCACTTAATGGAGCAGAAATTGTCAATCAGGTTATTCTTTGCATTTTTGAGAAAGTTGAAACCCGTTTCACGAACATTGTCAGAGAGAACCAGAAGAGTCGGGTCAAGGAGCTCGTCATAGTGGGTGCTACTGTCGAGATCCCCCAACACCTGGATTTTAGCAGGTTCTCTGACAATGCCCATACTGGCCCTATCCACATTGAAATTGCTCCAGGCTCTTCTCTTATTTTTCCTGATGGCCTCCCCCCCCTTTTCAACCATGATTTCTATCATCTCTTCTGGGTGCGAAATGGGAACCTCCAGGGGGGAGGTGGGCGCAGTAGGGCTGGGGCACAAGTCGGCGAGGTCACTGAGATGATCATGGGTTGGGGTCTGGTCCAATTTTCTTTTCTTGGGGTTATCTTGGGTTACCAAGGGGTTCACCTCCTTCTTGTCATTATCTTTCTCCTTGTCATCTTCCAACTCACTTTCCTTCTCTGCCACCAAATCCTCCTCCTTTGAATTCGTATCCGACTCACCACTAGACTCCTTAGGATGAGGGGAAGGGGGGTTAGGGGGAGGGCACCTGGGGCTCTTCCTACTAGGGAAGCGGGGAGAGGGATTGGCTTTTGGGGTTTCAGACTTGACAAATTTCACAACGCACACTTCCCCTGAGTCTGAGCTGGCGGTGTCCTACGAGGAGCCACCCAAAACCCCAATGGACTTGCCTCTTGTCTGGGTTTTCAAAAACTCAAAAATGAGGAGCAGAAGGCCTTCGTGAAGGGCAGGGTTCTTGACAGGACATTTCTTGTAACTCTCTATATTCTTAGTCATAGAAGTATTAATATAGAAAGGAAAGGAGATTTTCACTTTATGTCTAAAATGATTAAGCAGAAAAAAATGATGGGTCCTGACTCTATCAAACCTGGGCTCCAAAGTGACATACTCTATGATTATCCTCAGAACATGTCCCCAAATCTTCTTGATGGACTCAATGTCATAGTAGGTGTCAATCTTTACCAGTTTTCTTTTCTCCTTGTCGTTCTTGACGAAATCATTGACAGCATTGGTAGACATCTTCTTATCCCTGAAGAAGCTCATGCCTTCCTGGGAGAAGCCAGTCACCTCCGCAATGAGACCCTCTATGATTTGGTGGGAAACACCATCAATTTTGACCTTTTCGTTGTGTCAGGTTTCAACCATAATCTTGGTAAACCCCGCATCGAAACCATGGAGCCTCTCCATGGAGCTAGTTATGCCACCCTTTTGGAGTTTTTTCCAAACCTTCCCTTTTTCTTTCTAGCTCTCTGTTTCTCCCCATGGCTCCTTCTAATCCTTTCTCCCACCATTGCGATATTATGCCTCTCTAACCCTAAACCCTTAACAGAACTGTAGAGCTCAAAGATGAAGAAATTGCTAAGGACAAGAGCTTTAATGCGCGTGTTATTGGGTTTAACTTTGGCTTTCTTCTGCTCGTGTATTTTGTACATGTTATTATGAAACGGTGGAGGTTCCGCATAACTCCAAATGATTCCCTTTTTAAAACATGATTTAGCATGTCTCATCATCATAAAAAAGATTTTGAGTTGGTACCTTGAGTTTGCTCCTTTCGGATGAGCTCCATAGCTGCCGCCAGAAAATGATTATTGTTTCCCCACGTCATCACCGAATTGAATGTGACCGTTCCGTTTGCGAACCAATCAGCAACCACGTTAGCTTCATGGTAGACATGGCTGACGTGGTAATTTTTAAATTTTCTCAAGTCCATTTTTAGGTCCTCAATTATGCTTTCCATGGTCCATGAGGGTTTGGTTACTCCTAAAATACAATTTATTATATTTAGGGAGTCTCCTTCAAGCCACAGTTGTTCGATCCCTAAGTCCAGGGCCAGCTTAACAGTGAGTCTGGCTGCACTGGCTTCAGCCAAATGGTTGGTTTGGTGACCAATAGGGGAGGAGATAGCAGCAATGCCCCCAAGCTGTTTCTTATGATTCCACCGCATCCGGTGGGACCAGGGTTCCCCTTAGTCGCCCCATCAAAATTGGCTTTGTGCCAGTTTTCGGGGGGGAAGGACCAAGTAGCCTGTTGTCTTCTTTTGATCCTGTCTTCTTTCCTGCCCTTAATTTTCCCTTCGTCCTTTATGTTTCCATCTCTAGTTGTGGAATAGTTCTCTTTCATGAGGCCATCAATTTTCTCTGCTATAATACCCTCAGGAGCTTCTCTGTCTCTGAATATCCTGTTGTTGCGCTCCTTCCATATTCCCCAGCAAAAGTGTGGGATAATCCAAGAACTCAAAATTTGGGAGTTCAGGCCTTTGTGGTTGCTACTCCATTGTATGAAGAATTCCTGGATACTGGCTGGCGGGCACCAGTAGAAGTTCATATTGGAAGTCAGAAGACTCCACACTCTAGAGGAAAAGGGGCAGTGAATGAAAATGTGATTAACCATTTCTAGGTCATGCTTACAGAGGCAGCATTTGCTGGGTATAATTTGGCCTCTCTTGGCTAAATTATCCAGGGTAAGGATTTTGTCTTGCAAGAGGAGCCAAAAGAAAATGTTGATTTTGGGCATTAATCCAGGGGTCCAGGCCTTGGCCCAAATAGGTTTCTCCCCTGTGCCCACAAGGGAAAGATAGCCTGAGGCTACAGTGTAATGGCCTCCAGAAGAGTCTCCCTAGACTAAGGCATCGCCTATTTGGTTGATGTTGATAGCATTCAAAGAGGCCATCAAAGGCTCGAGATCCTACGAAAGCTCTGCCAGATTGTGCCATTCATTCCCATTTTTGTAATTCCTAACCAACATACCGTATCTACCTATTGCCTGATCAGCCCACCTGCCGAATGAAGGATGGTTATTGAGAGGTTCTTGAAAACGCTAGCTGTCCTGCCAAAAAAGGATTTTGTCTCCCATTCCAGCTTTCCATTTGGCCTTGGATTTACCAAAGGGAAGGGCCTTCAAGATACCATTCCAAATGTTAGAACCCAATGATAGCTCGGCCCCCTAGAAAATGGAGAAGAGAGATAGGCCTCCTAGGTACTTCTCAGCCAAGATGTCCCTCCAAACACCTGTGCCTTGAAAGATGCACCAAGGGAGTTTAGCTAAGAGGGATTGATTGAGGTGAGAAATTTTCCTGATTCCAAGACCTCCTTGGCTTTTGGGCAAGCAAACCTAGTCCCAAGCAACTAGGTGGTATCTCTTGTGGTCATCAGTTCCAGTCCAAAGAAAATCCCTCTGAATCCTCTTCATTCTATCTGCAAACTTAACCGAAATCCCAAAGAGACTAAGGGCATATGTGGGGAGGTTCTGGAGAATTGAGTTAACCAGTGTGCATTTACTTGCCCGACTGAGGGTGGCCCCTTTCCAACCAGCAAGTTTCTTGATGAAGTTGTCGATAATGCTTGTCCAAAAGGAGTTTGAGGGTTTGGAGCCAAGAGGAAGCCCAAGATAAGTCGCCGGCAGGGACCCAATGCCACAACCCAGAATTCGAGCAATTTTCCTTTGCCTCTCTAGAGGAGTGTTGAGGAAGAAGACAGAGCTCTTGTCTAAGTTAATAGCTTGTCCAGTACCCCTGGTGTAGGAATTAAGAATGCTTTTGAAGGTCTTGGCCTCTTGAACTGAAGCTTCACCCCCCAAAGTTGTGTCATCCACAAATTGCTGATGAGTGAAAGTGGATGGACCCGAAGAAGGCCTCAAACCCACTAAACACCTGTCCCTGATCTTCTTCTTGATGAGTCTGCCAAGGCATTCTGCCATGATAACAAATAGGACCAGAGAGATGGGGTCTCCTTGCCTTAGACCCCTAGAGGGGGAGAAGAAAGGAGAGGGGTGGCCGTTGACCAAAATCGACAAAGAGGGTGAAGACACAAGCTGGCAGATGAGCTTGCAAACCTGATCATCGAGGCCAAAGGCACGAAGAAAAATAAAGAGGAACTTCCAATCAACCTTGTCGTATGCTTTTGACAAGTCCAGCTTAAGAAGGAAGCCTTCCTTTTTGCCCGCCTCAAGAGAGTGGATAACCTCATGAACCGAAATAATTGAATCAAGGATTTGCCAGCCTGGGAAAAAGCCTGTTTGCTGAGGAGAGATAATTAGAGGGAGAACTCTGAGGAGCCTGGAAGTGAGAACCTTGGCAATGATCTTATAGAAGGAGTTGCAAAGGCTAATGGGCCTGAATTTATCCAAAGAATCAACACCCAAGATTTTAGGGATGAGGACCAAAAAGGTAGCATTAAGTTCTTTAAGCAAATTCCTGGCTCTAAAGAATTCCTGAACCGCTTTAACCACATCCTTTTTCACTATATTCCAAAAGATCTGAAAGAAAAAAGTTGGGAAACCATCCGGGCTAGGAGCTTTATCCCCTGGGAGAGAGAAGAGGGCCTGATGGATTTCCTCCAAGGAGGGGATTGCCTTCAGCATGGAGTTGTGGTGAACTAGAAGAATGGGGGGAATGGTCGCCAGGATTTCCTCTTGTTCAGACCCAGAGAGGGAAGGATCAACTGAGAGGAGAAATGAGAAGTAGTAGACAACTTCCTTCTCAATTTCATCCTCCTTGGTAACCTAAACCTGGCCCTTAACAATGTTGGTTATTCTATTATTAGCCCGGTGCTTAAGGGTGGTCAGGTGAAAAAATTTGGTGTTGCGGTCTCCTTCCTTCAACCAACGGACTCTTGATCTCTGTTTCCAGAAAAGCTCTTCCTTAGATATGATGTTGTGCAGATCCAAAAGGATGGCCTTTTCTTACTGGCTATTATGAGCATTGTATCCTGAATGCTAGATTTCATCCTGAATAGAAGAGAGTTGATCAGATATCTCATCTTTCTCCTGAAAGATGTGGCCAAAGTCAGTTCTATTCCATGATTTGATGTTTCTTTTCACATTTTTTTAGCTTCTGGGCAACTCTGTACATTGCAGTGCCTTCAACCTCAATGCTCCACCAATGGGAAATATTACCTTCCAACGCAGGGTGTGAGAGCCACATTTTCTCAAAGCGAAAAGGGAAGGCCTTGTTGTTGGAGAGGGGGGAGGCAGAAAGAGAAATCAGGGAATGATCAGAGCCCACCCTGGGGAGGAGGGATAATCTATAGGAGTGGGAGAGGAGCCATTGGGGGGAGATGAGGGCTCTATCAAGGCGAACCTGAATACTATCACCCCCAATTCTTCTGTTAGACCAAGTGAAGCTGCCACCTTGAAGGTCCAAATCCAGGAAGGCGAGATGCTGAATGAACGAAGCAAGGTCGCGTTTACTATCCAGATCCGGGGCATGACCCCCCCTTTTGTCTGCATTAGATAGAGGCGAGTTGAAGTCCCCCATTATAATCCCTTTATTCAAGTTACAATTAGATAAGATGCCAAGGAGCTTGGTCCAAAAGCAGTTCCTTTCTTTCTTGGTATTGGGGGTGTATAGGTTAAGGATTAACCAAGATTCATTGCTTTGGAAGTGAAAAACCTTACAAAGAAGAGCATTAGTAGAGCTGAAAAGAGTAGTTAACTTGAAAGCTCTGGTGTTATACAAGGTTAGGACACCACCTGAAGCTCCATCCGAATCAGATGCTTCGCAGCAAAAAGTTTTACTGAAAGATATCCTTCTTACTAGGTCCCTTTTCATCTTAGTTTCCTGTAACATCAGAAAGTCGGGTCTTTGGTCTCTAATCATATTTCTAATGAGTTCCTATTTGTGAGCCCCATTAAGGCCCCTTATGTTCCATGAGATAACTTTCATTTCTTACTTCCTGAGAAATCCTTGATGGACCTCTAGCTTCCATCTACCAGGTTCCTTCTTGTTTCTTCTTGCAGAATCTGATTTGAGTTCTTTCTACCTGCTCCCTTGGGGGGTGACCCAATATCAGCTTTAACCCTACTTCTGGTTGAAGCAGGAGATAGGGGGGGGGGGGAAGTTTTCTTCTGGTTCTTCTTTTTCTTCTTGACCATGCACCAATCATCAAGGCTATCCGTCGCACTGTTATCTAACCTATCTTCCCATAGGGCGAGCTGTGTTGGATCAGTGTTCTTAATGAGGAGATGAAGCTTGGCCTCAATTCCTATAGGGACAGAAGAATCTCCCCCCTTTCCAGTGATGACCCCCGAAGAAGCTAGAGTGTCCTCAAGGGGAAGACACTTAGCTTGGCTATCCTTTTCCCGGGCCGGGGATTCTCGTTCCAGGCAACTCAACACTATAGCTCCCAAAAGAGGGACTTCCTCCACTGTGGGAGAAGATAGCACTATAGTATCCAGAGGGAGATCCTACTCCACAACGAGACTCATGGCTTTGGAGGGGGAGCTTACCTACACCTTTGGGTCCTCCAACGGGTCTGAGATTGTCTTTTCCAAAACAGGGCCCTGTTCAAGGGGGGAGGAACTAGCCTTCTCCTTGGGGGGATCCTTCTTAATAGTGTCCTTCGCTGTTGTGTCCTTTAGGCTAACAACCTTTCTCCCCTGCGCCACAAAAATTTTGCGCCTGTAGAGCAACTTCATCTTTCCCTTTCCAGAGGGGCGTGAAGCAAGCTTCTTGGTTTGATCAGGGATCACTGGTTTCGTGATCTTCTTCTTTGCCTCATTGGGGCACTGGTGGGCCTTATGACCAGCCTTCAGGCAGAGGAACCATGCAAAGGGGATCGTTTCATAGATAATTTTTTGGTTGTGCACTCCAAGTTTGGAATGAAGTGCAACAAACTCAGGCATGTATGTTCCTTCTCTCACCCGAATGCAAATGCACACAAAATTGAGGTGACGCTTGGAAGCAATAATCAAATCCATTGAGAGGAGTTCCCCAAAGGTCCTAGCTATTTCCCCCAAAGACGTCCTCATTCTAGTATTCAAGTGGCAGTTCTGGCAATCCTATCCACACAGGAGCTTGGGCGAAAAAAGAGTCATTCAAGCTCATGCCAGATGACCATTTCTGGAGCACAAGGGAAGAACGACCCATGGCCCATTGCCCTTCACTCAGAATGCTAGCAAGGTCTTCTGAGCAAGTGAAATCGAAAGACATAAAGCCTTTCGCCATAGCCATGACCGAGACTTGGGCCTTGAGAGTCCATTTTTGTTTTATGAGTTGCCTAACTTCGTCAATGCTTGATCTAGGCCCCAGGAATTTCCCAACCAAAGTAGAAGCCATAGTCTGAATTATGTGATCCACAATCTCATCCGAGATGGCAATCACACAAGAACCTTTCACCAAATCCTGAATAGTTTTAACAGGCAGGAAAGAGGACTTACCAGAAAGTTTTACCCCGAAAAGTGAGGACCATTTTGTAGTTCCTTGCACGTTTTTTTTGGAAACCAAAGGAGACTTGGCTGCTTCCTTGATTTGGACAGCTGGACCCCCAACCATGCTTTCCAACCTATCCCCAGTGCCAGGAGCAGCCAGACAGCCTCCATCTTGTTGTCCGTGCTCCAGTCTAGGGACCCAAAACATACCATCCAAGGAACTCCCGCTCTTGCATGAATTCAAATTTTGAAAACACCTGCTCCCTTTGCTCCCGTTGCTCTTGCTTCCCATGTTAATATATTTAAAACATGTTAATATATTTAATATAGTAAGAATATACATGTTAATATAAATTGTTATGCTAATAAACTTATTTAAAACAATAAGTATTTAAATATTCAATCTTCCAGTGGATATAAAATATCATGCAATATTATCATGTTATTAATTTAAACAATCTTAAATCATAGATAATTATCATAAATGATTTGATTAATAACATAAATATATATTAGTAGATTAAATACTAATATCAATTTCATTTCTAAAATATTAATTTGACTTTTATTTAAGTCCAATATTAATATTTACTTTTCCTTTTATTCATAATGCAACTAGAGATAAAATTATAAATTTAATTAAATTATTTGTAATTTCTCTCAAAGTCAAATACTTATTAAACTAGATGATTACAAAGTGAACTCTACCACAACTTCTCTTAAAATATAATAAAATTCTAAATATTTATTTATTAACCTCCCTCTTGCATTAATATATATAAAATTATTTATATGCGACCAAGAGTTTAATTAGACTTAAATAATCACTAATACTAACATTTACTTTATAATTAAATGGATAATATTTATTTAATTTTAGAAATTAATCAATTATTATTATTATTTTTAAATAAATAAATCTAAAAATTAAATTATATAAAATAAAAGTACACATGCAATTAGTATTTTTGCATGTCTTTGATCTCTCAAATCATACAATCATACTATACTTAGTTTTTTCTATTTTTAGCATATTTGTTTTCACATGCAACCATACTATATTTAGCTTTCTATTTTTAGCATATTTGTTTTCACATGCATGTAACTCCACTATACTTGGCTTTCTATTTTTAGTATATTTGTTTTCACATGCATGTATACATGTTTTCCTATCAATTAATCTTTTGCTTTCCAAATAATTATTGCAATTGAATTATTTTAGATGTAAGAAGAATTTTCATCTATATTTATAAAATTCATGATAATCACATAGTTCTAATGACAAATCTAAAGTTGAAACCTTAACTATTCAATTTATTGTTTTCTTCCAATTTTCAATAATCAAATTTTTGTTATGTTAGAAAAGAGTTTATAAGAATAGAGTCATAATAAATTTCTATAATTTTCCTCAGTCAAGTTTTCTTGATTAATAAGATTTTCTTTTTCAAAATCTACAACATAATTCTTTATTCCACAATCAATACAGTAAATTAATAAGCAATATGCAAACACCTAGGAAGACACAAAGTAGATAGACCTTTCAATGAAATTCTATAATGGATTTTCAAACCCTACCTCAAAACCACAACTGAATGCATGCAAATCCAAACCCTTTGAAACTTTCCACAATTCTTTTGAACCCCTTCTGAATTTTTCTAGATCTCTAATAAAGAGTTCTCCCCTAAATTGGGGCTCTGATTGTGCAATCACGAGAGGGAACTCACTATCAATTACTATTTATTACTTGTTATCTTTTACCTAAATCATGCACAACTTTTTAGATATTTAATTAAAATATCTTTATTAAATTAATTAGCTTTCTCTCTTTAATTAATTTTTGAAGTATTTTTAATAATATATTTATTAATTTAATTAATAACATTATTTAGAGTTTATTATTAAAATAAAACTACTAAATAATTATCATTAAATTAAATAAATATAACTACGTCACAATTAGAACTATAACTTTATTTTTAAATTTTATTTTCCTTAGTTTATTAATTAGTGCAATCACTAATTAAAGTATAGTTTATTATTTAAATTAATAATAATAATCAAAGCTCATTGTTTAAATGCAACTCTAATTTAATTATTATTAAATAAATAATTATAATAAACAAATATTAAATCTTTAATTTTTAATATTTTAATTTTTTTTTGTTCAACTTCTTAAATTAAACTTTTTAATTAAATATTTTAAGATGAAGTAAATATTTAATTAATTTATAATTAATTAAATATCATCATATTCTAATTTCTCTTTAACCAATTTTCTGAATTTAGACTTTTAAATTTAAGCACATATTTAATTATTTTTTTAATTAATTAAATATTCTCATGCTTTAATATATTTTTTTAATCAAATACTATTTAATAATTCTTAATATTATATGATTAACCGAAATATTATAATTAAACCATTTACCAAATAAATCACATAGCGAAATCCACATAAAAGCAACATTACCAAAATAGACCAAAGATGAAAATCAAACAACACTGACAAAGATAAACTCACAGGTTTAAAAAAGGGTGGAAAATCACTTACAAGTCCTCCTTACAAGACAAGTATTTAGGTTGTGGTTGAGATTGGACCTGGACATTATCTCCCCATTCTTACCATTGAGTTATTGTGACAGGGCATGCTCATCCTGATAATTTAGGGAAGTCGATGCCTGGTACCTACATTCTGCATAAAAGACGAGCATGTACATGTATATAAATATATCTAAACTAAACAGGTAATGGCAGGGAGTGGTACATCGTGTAGATCTCGACTAGTAGGTGACTACGACTCCCTCCCTTAACCACATCAAACACATCAGACAAAAGATAAAATAGACACACACACCATACACATACAAGTATGGGGTGAGTACCATAATAAATCACGAGTCAAATATCAAATGCTCAGTTATAAAAATGCATCATTACAAATATGAAATAGTCATTATTAAAAACATCATCTCACATCGCTATGAAATAAATCTCATTTGTTAACTATGAATCATTAAAGCATCATTAATGGACTAGTAACCACAGTCATTAAACAACACATGAAATATAAACAACCAAGTAATCATCACTGATGTATCACTAATCCAAGTCATGAAATAATATCATAATACTATAAATCTAGTATCTCTAAAACTAATCAATGCATAAAATCAACCTAAAAGAATTTGGCAATCAAAACATAAAAGAAAACTATGGGTGGGTATTACATCCTACCCCACTAAATGATAAAACCATAAATAACACCTCCCTAATGAATGCCACTTCCTTAGAAAGAACTAGGAAAAAAGAAAAGAAAAGGTTTTTTCTAACCCCAATTTGCTACAGGTTCAAGATATTGTGAAGTTTAAGGGAAAATGTGTAGGTTGCCAAGTCCTAGAGGAAACCACGGAGAAGACCAGTAATGATTTTGAAGCCCCAAAGGTCCATTTTACTGCCCTAGATAAGTGCTTCAATACCTTGTCAAGATTTGTTGTGAAGACGAGGCATGCAAAAACTACTACACTGTAATTTCTCTAACAGAAGAAAGAGGATGAAGAGTTAAGCACAAAGGACTCCAAGAAACTCTACGAGTTCCTAGTTGATGATTGGGCAAAGATTTTACTATTAAGGAAGGGGAAGGAAAATTCCAAAAATAGGCCTTTGAATTTAAGTGTTTTGATTTTTGTGCTGAGGATCTACTAGGAAGACCCAATTGTGAATTCTCTGAACATGCTCTATGTGGCCCTATTTGGTTTTAAAAACTTTAAAAGTAGTTTTAGAACTTATATTTATATTATTGTTATTATCATACAGAATGCCTATAAACATGGTTAGCATAATGGTAGATATTTTAAATAAGAACCAGATCTGGTTAGGTAGGTATTATGGGGACAAGTTTTTGATATTATATGTTAGGGTTGTGAATGTGCTAGTTATTATGTAGCTTGTAGTATGTTGTTAATGACTTTTCTATTATTTTGTTTCTTAGGGCCAACTCCCTTGTTTTTGCTGCTTTAATATAAAAAACAATCTTGTTGAACTTCATTCTTTCTGCACCCACACCCACACCCACACTGACACCCACACTGACATCCACACCCACACATGTGTGAGCATCTATGACTAAGTTTGTATGCATATGCATGCTTTTTTTCTTTTCTTTATATCCATTATCAATTTTTAAAAATAATTATTTAAGAGTGAATTTATTTAAATTTCAAATTAGTAGACTAAGTTGTGTAACATGCTCCAATGCATGAATATGGGCAAACCATGTGACCTATTCTACAACATCCAAAACAATTAATATATTAAATACTTAAATATATATACACACTAAACAAATCAAATTTATAATTTCAAAAATATAAAATCACATGTGTATTCTCAAATGCACAACTAACTATAATCACATGGAAAACTATCCACACTTATCTACAATATTTCCATCCTTTTTTATATTAAGAAAACATATAATATCCCCTTCAACTAAGCAATCAAAGACACCAACTACCACACCCATGTGCAACTTTGAAACAAAAAGATAAATGAACTCTTTTTACTCTCTCCTTATTTCTCATTTAAAATATCTTTAGATTAAACTCAATCACAACTTTAGTGTTGCACATTTTATTCAAAATATTAGATATATATTATTATTTGTAAAGACTGTTGAAAAGTAAAGAAATAGTTAAAAAAAATGATAGTTCTATAATCTATAATATAAATTACAAAATTTTAGAAACAACCACATTAGTTATTATGAGTGACATTTTAGTTTACATAATAGATTAGAAAGATCCATGATTGAAAAATCAACGCTATGAAGAATAAATATACTTTTGACAAAAGTTTTTCTATAATAAATATTTCTTAATCTTCTCCTTATTTATGAATCATCATAATTACTTTGTGCTATAGCAAACTTTGTTAGTCATCATTGTATAGAGAAAAGTTCAATACTACAATCAACAAGTGAACATTTATTCTTAAGTTCTTAGTGACAAATTATATAATGATCTATAATACAAACCAAAATCATTAAAATATCTAAATGAAAAGTAGATCAAAAGACTAAGTTGAAATGTTAAAAGAAAATATTCCCCAATTAAAAGTTCAATTGAGATGGACTTCAACCCATCAAGAGGAATCATTAAGATGCCTAGTAAATTTATGAAAGTTCAAGCACGTGCTACCTTACAGTGCTTACCAAATATGGTAACTTTAGAAATATTAATCCCTCAAATTCATCAATTTCCCAAAATTACTTTTGGTTTGATAGATCATAGAGTCCTTGCTTTCTAATTTTAATTTTCTAGAAGAAAATGGAAATTTCTAAATATAATTTTCTAGAAATAAAAGGACTTTGTCACCACCTAAAATGCTCCCCCACCGCCGTACACACCAAACAAATAAAAGTTGGAAAAAATAAATTTTGTGCAAAGAGACCACGTGCTATGTATCAGAAAAGCAAATCCACGTTGAGCACATGATATTTATTAGTCTTTTATAATATTTTTTCAACACTTGTTGTGAAATCACGCAATCGACGAAAAAGTGACGGAAAAAAAAGTCTGTCCAGTTGTCTTAATTGACTGGGAGGCATCTTTCGTCCACGCGCCGAGGAGGCGGCCAATTAAAGACCATTATTTTATTTTAATTATTTTATTCTCTTTTTATTTTCGATTTTAATTTGTTTTCTTATTAAGAAACGTGCGAGACCGTTACTCTAAAGCGGAACTCGCGCCAACTAGTGGCCGCCACGAAGGTTCAGAGGGTTTCGAAAGACATGAAGTCCAAATACAAATAAATTGAAGAGGCGTGTCTTATTCGTCGGCGAGGAAGAAGAGAGATTCAGATTCGCAGACCAATGTGAAATGAAGACGGGAAGAGTCTGAATTAAAGCGTTGCACGAGAGTTGAATGATGTGTTCAGGATTTCTGGCGGTGAACAAGATAGGATTTTGTGCCAGGAACCCACCTGCTAGATAGGATTATGTGCCGGAAACCCACCTGCTTTTGAAGAATTTGTCGGGATTTATTGGTTGGTGAAGCGGAATTTAGAGAGGAATTGATAAAAGATCTGCGCGGAGCGTTCGGTTTTGCCTGTTTTCGAGGTAATTGAGTGCTGAGAAGTGGGTAAAAGTGTGATTTGGGACAAGTATTCAGTGCTGAGGTGCGACTTTTTTGGGCCTGAAAGCCCGTCCATAATCGTCTACTCTCAGGTTCCATTATTTTCCTGTTTCAGGGTACTCTTTGATTCTTAAGAGGAAGGAATTAATGATTTGTTTTTTAAAAGAAGTGATCTCAACCGACTTCTCTGGGCAGTAGTGTAGAATCTGGGAAGTTTGGTGAATCCATTGTGTATTGCAAACTTTATTAATGTAAGGGCTTTGGGCAGTACTTGTGGTAGATTCCATCAGTATTGGGAGGGTTTTGCACTCCTCTGTCTATGCAAGGCGATTGTGTTTATGGCATGAGGAGCGGGCGTTGAAAATTTTGCATTTGGCGGCAGTTAAAAGATGTGTAACACTTGAGAGGTGGAGCCTTGCACCATAAATTTAATAAATTTGGAGATTTAAGGATTTTTCGGTTTTATTTGGGCTTTCATAAAGTACGCTGGGATATCCTCTTATCCTCTGGAAGTTCTGGTTTACTAGGGGAGTTCACTTTATAAAACAAATATAAAATCTTCAAGTGTACCTGTAAAGATCTTGTCAAGTCTCGAATGAAGATCAAGCGCAATTAGGTTACAGGATTTCCCGTTTTGAAATCAGTGTTTGGTGTCATATTCAATGCAATTGTGTTTATGGCGGGGCAAAATATTTGGAACAATGAGAGTTTTGCAAGCAACTCACTAGTTGAGGCGTTCATGGCCTCGTCCTCTTCTTCTTCTGCCTCCAATTTACAGATGGATCCAAACTTGAGCCAGGAGACATTGCAGCAGCGTTTGCAAATTCTGGTTGAAACTGCCTCAATTGTGTGGACCTACGCAATATTCTGGCAGGTTTCTTATGATGTTAGTGGTACCCCTCAGCTGTGCTGGGGTGATGGTTACTATAAGGGGCCAAAGAACGCAGAAGAGGATGAGCAACTCAGAATGCGGAGTCGAATGACTATGAGTCCAGCTGAACAGGAGCTTAGGAAGAAGGTTTTGAGAGATTTGCATTCAATGATCAGTGGGGCTGATGAGCCAAATCAGCAGGATGAAGAAGTTACTGATCCTGAATGGTTTTATTTGGTTTCTATGATGCAGTCCTTTCCTTTAGGGTCTGGAGTACCCGGATTTGCATTTTCTAGAGGAGTTCATGTTTGGTTAGTTGGAGCGGAGAGACTGCATACAGCTACATGTGAAAGGGCAAAAGAAGCCCAACGGCTGGGGATTCAAACCTTGGTTTGCATTCCAATTCAGGGTGGAGTGGTGGAATTTGGATCTATGGAACTCATTGCCGAGAACTGGTTATTTCTCCAGCAGGTTAACCGTTCATTTAACCTTAATTTCAACCAGTCTAATGTTAATCCTGTTCAAAACCCATCCCTGTGGTCTGGTGAACCTCAGAGTTTAACACAAGGTAATGCCTTTCAGTCTGCACAGTATATTGAGCCAACCAAAACTGTAGTTAATAATGTAGAAGTCGAGTCTTTAAACTCTGCATTTCCTTTGGAATCAGCATGCACAGATTTCAGTTCAATCACAGAGGGTCAGAAATTATCTTCATTTGGGGATCAGATAGGTTTGTCCGTTAGAAGCAACCAGCCATCATTGCACCATCAAGCCCAAAAGACTGAGATCATTGAAGCACCAGCGATCCACCTTATAGAAGCCACAAATAGTATGGGACAAAATGGTAATGTTGGAGGCTTCAATGCGTTGAAGCCTACGAGAACTGTGGATAACACCTGTTTGCCAAAACAAAATAGCAGTCTGGGAAGATTCAATGACACTGAAAAGAATTCATCAAAGAGAACTGAGGATAACCTTAGTTTTCCATCTAATCCTTCTGGAATAGCTGTAGGTGGTTTTCGTTCCAGTATTGAATCAGAGCTTTCTGATGTCGAACCCTGTGCATCAATTAAAGAGTCAGAGTCAGTTGTGGTGGAGAAAAAGCCACGGAAGCGTGGGAGAAAGCCTGCAAATGGTCGTGAGGAGCCACTGAATCATGTGGAGGCCGAGCGGCAAAGGCGAGAGAAACTAAACCAGAAATTCTATGAGCTTCGTGCTGTAGTACCAAATGTCTCAAAGATGGATAAGGCTTCTTTGCTTGCAGATGCTGTTACATATATTAATGATCTTAGCTCCAGACAACAAAGATTGGAGGTTGAAAGGGCTGAATTACAAAGTCAAGTTGATGCAACAAAAAAGGAATTGCTGGTATCTTCTTCCAAGTTTGGATCGAAAGAGACACCTGGCTATACAAATACTGATCTAAAGAGGTCTAGCGTGGGGAAATTTCCTGGCTTGGAGTCAGAAGTTCGCATTCTTGGCCAAGAAGCTATGATAAAAATTCAATGTGTGAAACACAATCATCCTGTTGCTAGATTGATGACAGCACTGCAAGAACTTGATATGGAAGTCCTCCATGCAAGTGTTTCAACAGTAAAAGACTCTTTGATGATTCAAACAGTTATTGCTAAAATGTCTAGAGTCTATTACACAGAACAACAACTTAATGCCCTGCTTTGTAAGAAAGTAGCTGATCTGAAGTAGGCAATGAAACTATGGTCTATACTGATCAGAACCTGGCTTCTAATTGTTGGGCTCCAATTTTCTTAACCTGACATAAATTGACCATAGTTTTTCTCTAATTTTATGATTTATTTGTACCCTTTTAAGCAGACTTGAAGCTTTAAAATGAAGTAAAAGGCAAGGGTTTGCATACCCTAACATAGCTTAATGTTGCTTATCTAATGAAGCAACTTAGTTTAGCATGTAAATTTTTCAAAATCGGCAAACTGCACTATTAAAAAGAATTTGCAGAATTTGCATCAGCAGAAACTAGTGCAAAAGGTTTTTCACAAGCACTTTTAATCCATGGCAAGTGCAGCTTCAGATGTCCATACAGAAAGTTTGATCAAGCTGTTATGCAACGGAAGCAATAGCATGCTGAACACAATCAAATAGTGAAAACAGTTTGTTTGAGATGGTTTTTTGTGAAGCGGGTACTCACAATTTTCTCAATGCAGTATTGTTATGATTCATTGACATCATTTTCATTCTAGAGAGAAGGTGATTTGTATTTACCATTTCAATTTCAGTATTTCTTCCACTTTAGCCAATATGTCTTGCACTTCATTATTGTTAGTTGTCTCACTGCCTTTGCAGTCATAGATGGGTTGCATCTGTCAATGAAATTTCGTACCGTTAAATAGACAATATTTCCACTTTTTCTGCAACAGATTTTCCACATTAACTCAGGCATTAACTGGCTGATTTGCAGGTAAACAATGGCTGTGACATTATTGGAGTAAAATTTGCACGATTTTTTACTTATTTAAGGTATTCTTTGCTTTTATCTGTAATTATGTTTTCTGGAAAAGTTTGGGTTTTCTTTGAAGTATTTGCAGGATTGTTCCTCTTTGGATGTTTATTTATCATTGCATCGTATATCTTAGTCTGGATTATGTATATATTATTATATACCTGGTATGTGACATCTTCTGAAGTGTATACTGTATATATATCTGAAATTTGAGCAAGGGTTTTGCTCAAGTTGAAAGGTGGGTGAAAACTGTACCCCTGGTTGTGGAAATGTTCTCTGACTTTGTTGACTTATACCTTGTGTGGTGCCACAGCCTTCTACTCTTAGCAATAAATTTCAACTTTATTAGATAAAAATATCAGCATAAACAAATCCTGAATACTTGTACTGTATGTAAAGAAACATTCAAATGTCTTTCACCAGTAGGTTGTATGGTAATACATGACAGAAATGTGTTTATTGACAAATGCCTTAAAATCATTTTTAGAATAGAGAAAAGTTCTTTCATTTTGTGAAATTTGTTCAAGTACTGGAAGTCAAGGTTCTGCATACAGATTTAATACTATGGTTGTAGTCTTGCAGTGCTTAATAACTAACTGTCTACTTCTGCCACAACATTTCCTCACCATGAACCAACATCACCAAACATTGATCCAGTTTGTTATGCCTAAATTTAAGCTAAGAAAGTGGATGTACATTCTAATTCACACCTCATGTCACATATGAACAATGACTACAAAAAGTCTTCTCTCTTTGTGATATTCAGTCTATACACCCTAACTTGCATGCTTCTACAGTTACACTTACCATCTTTATTGTTAGATGATTACGAAAAAGTACCTTCTGAATAGGAGCCAAATAGTGGAGCTGTGAGAGTGGCATTTCTCTTCTTGCAATTCATTATAATGGTCTGATGGTTGATGTAGATGCAATTGGTCCAGAGAGACATGACAAGTGGTTCTAGTCCTTTATTATGATGTATTTTGAACCTATAAATTATTACACACTCATGGACATGTGCTGTTCATGCTTTTGCATGATGTTTTATTTCTAGTTTTTGCTGGAAAATTTGTATTATCCTTACTCATTTCTCTTTCCTGGTAAATTCAGCTGCAAAGCTATGTTCCATATTGACACATAGTGACCTCTTGGTTCATTCAATCTTTGAATGCTGGTTTCCTATTCAAATATCATTCCATGATCAAAATCGCATTTTGTGTTCCTGCATTTTCTCTTCTTTTCTGATAGGGAACTTTGGGGGAACATATGTGTAAAGATTACTACAAACTATTCATTTCAATTGGAGTACCAATACCATATTCATCATTTTGGTTCATAATTTTATAGATCATATTCTGTGTATGCAAAACAGAAACGAAAAAATGTAGAAGTGTTTTTAATATAATTATACAACTTTGTTCATGGGTTTCTCCTGTGTTTTTTCGAGTTTCATGAAGCCTAGTCTTCAGACCATGGTTTACAATTTACATCTCCTTAATCCAAGGGAAATGAGTATCCTATAGTTCCAATTTAGTTATTGGTTGCACATGTTTGACCTCATTGTCTGAAAGTATCACTCACATGTACTGTTGAAGTGACCATCATTACTTGTGCCCTTTTCATCATTTTCTATATAGGAGGTATATCCCAGTTGCTTTACTCTAGTACCAAACATGTTTTCGCTTCTGCTAGCTCATTTTCCCTTTTCATATGAAGGGAGGACCATTAATTAAGAGAGCAGGACCATAAATTCATGAGCAATGTGACCCCACTGATCCAGAGTAAGATAATAAATATTGTATGTAAAAAAGAGCAGGAAAAATGATTGAAACTCCTTGATGGCCTTTAAGGTTCAGACTTAACAGACTTGCATTCCGAGGATTTGAGACAACATTCAATGAGATTGATAGAGTTTCTCCTGCTAATTGGTGAATGTTATGTATTGTTACCGAGAGACTACCATAGCATTGGTCCCAAGGCAAATCTAATCCATGGTAATAATCAATCTGATATTCTAATCAATTAGTTGCACTCATTCATTTTTAGAAAAGAGCTATATAACATAGTCACCTGGAGATGGGGAGACTTGGAGGTCTCAGAGACTGGTATTGGTACAGGCACGACTATTTTTTCAAAAGTAGATGGGGACTTGCATATGGCAATTTTTATTTTTAAAAATAATTTAACAATTTCCGAGAATTATCATAACATAGAGCTTTGAAAACAAGAACAATGGAAAGTTTTTAGTATGAACATTAGAATCATTGAATCAAAATATCAAATCTGAAATTCAAATTACTAATAGTAATAGTATTACTAATAGTAATGTTATTTACTCATTAATATTGTGTCATATAGAGTCAAATAGCTCAAACTCACACTGCAAACAAATTAAAAATAAAATGTTTTATTTTTATTACTTCTTAATATGCTTTTTCCTTTGGAGATGCACCATAGTCGGCCAAAATCATAATAGGAGACTTGGAGACATCAGGAGTCTGACACGAAGTCTCCACCCAACTTTGAAGTCTTTGGGTACATGCAAGGTCTTGGAGACATGTCTCCATCTTCAAGATACATTTTGGAGGGAGGGGATGTGTCTCCAGGTGACTATGCTATATGGTATAGGTATAGTGGATTGATTGCTCATTTAGAAGAACAATAGTACCACAGAACCAATTTCAAAACATTATTCTGCCAGATGCCTTTCACTACTTAGCTTTGATATGCGAGCATATGAAGATGTTTTCAGGCATTTTGTACTTTTAATCAAATGTGGGAATTGGTTCCCAGATCATTAAGGACTACGACGCTGCTTTCCAATTCCAGTCTTATCTAAATGGTTTTGTTCTATCAACATCCCTCTCTTCAACATTAAAAAATGTATTTGGCTGCAAATCCATAAAAACATAAGGCATACCTTCTAAGATCCTTTCAGGAAATCTTAACTCATGGAATTGCTTGGAAAACCAGGAAAGATGAATAACTACCAGCCAAGCTTTGAACATTCTGATAATTATGGGAAATGCTTGAATACTGATCTTACTCACAAGAAAATCAATAATTTTTCAGGTTTGAAACCCTCTGTGCAATAGATTCAATGGTATGTCTATGCTCTTCAAGTCCATATTATTCTGGAGTATTACTAATGGATACAATGTCTGATCGCTTTCAAATACAGTAAGATTCTTCCTATGATGTTGTGGAAGAGGGGTTCACCAGTCTAACTAGAAATTAAAACCCACTCACATGAACATAGATTAGAGAATAACTCAATAGACCCAACTTCTGACCTATTGGTGAGAGCCAGGATTCAATGTGACTGAATCGAATTACTCTTTGTTTTGTGTTTGATATGATAAGATTAGATAGAGCAAGAGCTAGGTATAAAGATGTATAATTGACAATAATTAGCATAAACAGTAAACCACAAAATGATAATGCAAACTCTGAGTATAGATTTGAAAGTAAAAATCTAAAAGGAACTTGTCAGCAAAATTCAGGCCTAAAAATGTGAGACTATGTGGCTAGGTTACCTAGTCCTAAAGGTGTAATGTAGATGTCAAAGATTGATTTCAAATCAAGATTTAACAGATCATCTCCTTGAAATTTTGTTGGAAAATTGTCAGACTATGTGGCTAAGCCATGGCTTCTAGGGTTCTTTGGTCCTTCAAAATTTGAATGTCTTAGTTTGCACTTTTTAAATTTGCAATCCTTCTCTCAGATTTGAATCCCTGCACACAAGAAGAGAAAATGGTGTTTAGACTGTATAAGGGCTTGGCTTGGTCAAACCTTAGGTAGGAATTAACCTTCCATACAACAATGATGATTAGAAAGAGAGAGCTTACTCTTGTAGTCCAGAGGCTATATCTGAAGTGAAATGCTATATTGACAAGATTATACCTCAAGCTTGATGAATGCAATGCTTTTTGGATGAGACCCTCAAGAGTTGATGCAACAACAGGCACCAGAAAAGAAAATGAATGAGGAAAGCTCCTGTGCATGAATATTGTTGTAAGTTGTTACTCCTAATGCTCAGATATTAAAATTTTCTCATAAGGCTTGCTCTAGGAAGTGATTAGGAATGAGTAGGACGTAAAATGAATTACACAAGATACTCTTATAATGGGTTCTCAAGGTATTTTCTGAATTAGGTCGTCCTCCAGCATTCATATTCAAATATCAAGATCAAATAACAACTGACATAAACTGACACACCGACCAGTTCAAATTCTGGGGGACTATGATGCCTAGCTCCAGAGTCCACTAGGACAACTAGGAGTAGGGCACCTAGCACCATAGTCAACCTAAGATGGGCCAGGACAGTGGCAAACAGGGTATGGACAACTTGGAGCATAGGATTTGATCATCTCATGAACATATGACTATAGTTTGGCTGTAATTGAGTCAAAAATAGGCTTAGAAAGAGCTTCGAGGAGACACTAAGGCAAGGGCCCAATAAGAAGTGTGAAATTCCAAGTAATTATACACTGTATTTAGCCCTCCACTTAGCAAGAGTATGAATTTATGCTCATACTCATGATAGGAAATCGTCAAACAAAAGGGCAAACAAAAAGACACACAAATTGGGTTTAGTACTAAAAGCAAAGGCTCCAATTGAGCTAGCTGAAGAGATCTCGATAATCAAAATGACTCAATTGTTAATATCCTTTTTGGAATATTATTTCAAGATTACAAGCGGTCCTAAACAAAGAGCAAGATCATACACCAATTAATGAGATGAGAAGCCATGATTCAACAACTAGCAAGATATGTTATGTTATGCATCCATGGGAAACCATTGATTCAACTAGCCAAACAAGGTGTGTTTTGTTGGTTGATTCATGGAAAAGAGAGTCAAATAGGTCTAGCATGGTATGCTAGTTGACTCTAGAAATTACAAAGAAAAACCTACTGTTTGCTAAATAATGAAAAGCCATCTGCAAAATGGGTGTTGTGGCGTGCAACAACAATGATTACCAAAAAAACCTGTGGTTTTGCTAGGAAATTGAAAAACTCAACTACAAATTTGGTGTTGTAATATGCACCCACACAAAGACTACCAAACAAAACCCATTGTTTGCTAGGTTTTTTACCAAAACACAGCTGCAAAATGGGTGTTGTGGGTGTTGCAGTGACACCTAGCAAAAATCAATCAGGAGGCCTTATATGACCCCACCTTAAGATGTCAACACACCTCCATGTTAATATTGTAAGGAAGATAGAGATCTATATAAAAAATAAACACCTTTACCTCCAAGGATATATCCTTAGCAAAGATGCATGCTTTCCAAGCAAAGGAGAATACACTGTTCAATTGAGGAAGAGATAGTTGTACAAGAGATCTTGCTACAAGTGTAAGGGGATCCTTGTAAATAATAGAGGAGATCTTTAATAAAGTGACTTCTTCAGCACAATTTAAAGGGGAAGAAGCTAAACAATACACACCTTCCCCATTGCTAAGAAAAAGATTCTTGAAAAAGAATCGTACATTTTGAACAGGGAGAGATTATTTATAAAAGATATACACTTTCAAGAAAGGAAGGGGTCCTAATCAAGGATACACACCTTCAAGCTAGGATAAAATCATCATGAAGGTCTAACAATTCTGTGTGAAAAAGGATATCCTTATAAAAAACAACTCAACAAAGGGAAAGTAGATCCTTAGGAAGGAGAAAATGATTGGAAACTATTCTTGCCCCCAACGAGGACACAAGAATAACTTAACTATTATTTTGCTAGCCAAGTATGATTGCACATGAAATTGTACACCTATATCTTACGAAAGGAAATGTGACATTTCAATCAAATGTAAGTCTCTAATCGATTCTCTTTGCTAGGTTTAAATGAGTGTCCAAATGGTTAGGGCTTATCTCTTGTGGGAGAGGATGATTAGGCTTTGGTGAAGAAGCCGGAAAGGAACAAGTAGGGAGTGCTATGCTTCCCTAGTGTATGTGGTTAAAGGTTATATAGGGATTTTGATTCCGTGTTCCATATTTCCAAGACCTTGTCCACTATATCCTTGTTTAGAAATCATATTAATGCCAAATTTATAATTTGTTTGCAAATATGAAGGGGAAGGACTTTCATCATAGACCTCGTTGAAATTTGTTTTGTAAGTATAATGTGAAGGGTCAAAGGGATAAAATGAGGAAGGGGGATGGATCCTTGTACAAGGATACACAACCTTATTATTATCATTGATGTCCACTTGAGAGATAAGAGAGCCTTTTGGCATTTGGGAAGAAGTGTTCTTATCATCTAAAGTTTCATTCCTACCCAATGCTATATTAGGTGACATATGATTAAAGAAATGCATAACATCATCTTGTCTTAAAAGATGTTGATGTCAAAGATAAGCTCTAGGGGAATATGGAGATTCTAGGGTGATAGAGGTGTTAATAGCTGGATTCGTATGAAGCATGTCCCTCTTGCATCAAAGCAACCTGATGAGAGGAGGATGCATCATTAGTTTTTGATGCTACGTCTCCACTGGGGAGATCATTGATAGGATTATTGACTCTTTCCTCATGAATAAGGGGTACTTTAATAGAGGTTCAAGCATTATTCATCTCAGCATCGTCCCTAGGAGGATTATTGAAGGCACTACTTGAAACATCCACTAAATCTTTGATGAAATTCAAGCATTCAAAGAACATGTTTAAGAATATCATCATAAAACAACATGAAGTGTGTATGAAAGCTTTGAGAAATGAAGTGAATGTAGGAAATATCTTTGAATACTTGTATGCAATTCATTAAAATGCAATGGTTCAATGCAAGCAACATGAAGTGAAAAGAACCACCATTTAACACATGATTTTGATTAATGTGACTAATAAACAATGTAATCACATGTGAAAGTGTAACCAATCAGATTTGGTGAATCTCATAATGGAAAATCAAATTTGAAAACTCCCAATCAGAATTATGCAAATGTAAGAAGCGTTGGGTTGACCAAGATGTGGTGTTAGTGAATTAGCTTCTTAAGTGCATTTAATGTAAATGTAAGTGCATAAATGGAATATTTCAGAAACGATTGCAGATATGAGTCAATTGAGTTAATATGACTTAGATCTGAAAATAAAACCAGTAGTTAATGCAAGCATTAGACACATTGGGTGTTCATCAAAATGTAATGTTGTCTAAACTAGAGATCAAACCCATTCTCATCAACCTACATTATCGTAACTTAATAGGCTCAACTTATGACCTTGTGGTGACAGCTAGGAATTTTGTGTGTGAATTGAATCATTCTTTGTTTTGTTTTTGATATGATAAGATAGAGAAAGAACCGAGTATAAAGATGTAAATTTGCCAATAATTAGCATAAAGAACAAGCTAGTGAACAAATATGTAAACCTTTCATCTGGGCCTAAAAATGCAAGACTATGTAGCTAGGCAACTTAGTCCTGAAGGTGTCTGATAAAGAATAAAAAAACAGATATCTGAATTAGGATGTGACATTGATCATCTCCATGAAATTTTGCCAGAAAAGTGTTGGACTGTAGTTAAGCCACAATATCTAGGTTTTTAAATTTCTTTAAAGTCTAAATCTCTGTCTCGGGCTGCACTTTCTAAGTTTGCAATCCTTTGCTATCAAATTTGAATCGCTGCCACAAGAAGAGAGAAAATGGTGTTGGGATATATAGGGGCTTGCCTTAGTTAGACAATGGGTAGGAATTAACCTCCCCTACAGAAAAGATGATTAGAAAGAGAGCTTAAACTTGCAGGACAGAGGCTCAATCTAAAGTAAAACGCTGAATCGACAAGATTATACCTCTAGCATGATGAATGCAATGGTCTTTGGATAAGTCCCTCATATCTTGATGCAACAACATGACACTACAAAACAAGATCAATTATGGAAGCTCCTTTTTATGAATATAGTTCTAACTTTATTCTCCTTAATACTCAAATCTGAAGAAATTCGCTCATAATGCTTGTTCTAGGGACTGATTAGGAATGAGTAGGATATGAAAAGAATTAGAAAAGATGCTATAGGTTTTCCAAGGTATTTTATGAATTAGGCTGACCCCAATGGTCATAATAAAATATTGAGATCAAATAATTACTGGCTAGAATCAGACTATCAACAAGCTTACACATCCTGGGAGCACCATAATCCACGCAAAATGAGCTGCGACAGTAGTAGACAGGGCACACACATCCTTTAAATCTCATGAACATATGACTATAGTTTGTCTCAGTGAATGGTCTACAAATAGGTTTTGAAACAGCTACAAGGAGAGACACTAAAGCAAGGGCCCAAAAGGGAGTGTGAAATTGTCCAGGGTTATAATTTATGACACTACAGTTCCTACGATGGGCCTTAATCATTTCAACATTCCTTGAATTTAAATTTATTATAATTGAATTGAAGAAGGGACCATTATCTTACCTCCAGTGGCAGATGATTATTGTTGAAAAACAATGATAGATGAATAACCATCAGTCAAGCTTTGAACATCCTAATAAATAAAGCAAGTGCGTGACTACTAATCTTACCAGCTCACAAAAATATCAAGAAATTTTCAGGTTCCATTTCTCTACACTATAGATTAAATGATATGTCCATGCTCTTCAAGTCCTCATTATTGTAAAGTATTATTAATGGATATGACGTTTTGTCACTATATTTTTGTATTTCTGAATGCCCTTCATTTCCAGATACATTGTGGAAAATTTCAGAGCAGGAGGCGGAAACATTTTTGGAGTCAGATTCTTTAAAAGCACAGTTTAAAGGGAAACTATAAAGCTGAAAATATTATGAGTTTTGTGAGTCCAAAAAATTGTGTGATATTTAGAAAATTAAGGGTGGAACCAATTGAAGCAAAACTATTGCAAAACGTTTTAACAATCACTGTAAACTAGTGAAGCATATTTGCAATTTTGATCAAATTGCAGTTCAGACTTGATTTGGAAATATTTTTATGATAAGTGATTTGTCTTTCATTTCAATATGCTTAATCATGGTTCTTGGTTTTATTTATTGTAAGTCAGGGCTTAAAACAATTCATGAAATTTGATGTGTGTTCTATCAATGTGATACGAGCAACGCCCATTCCTATGTTATATTACATTTATAATTATAACATTGAATTTGTAATTCATGTATAACAACTGGGGGCAGCTACGGAAGTATTCTTAGAACTAGACTACCTTATATAATATCATTGTTGCGAATCAGCTGGTGCTATATTGATCAATCTTCATGCTCTGTCCTTTACTTATAATGGTTCACAAGTACCCCACTGTTATGAGATTGAATAATTTGCTATTCTGACGTCTCTTTGGTGTCACTAATGTGGGCATATTTTACTGTAGTTCCTTTATTTAATATAGTTTTTAGAGAGTTGGCTCACCCTGTCTGAAGTGGTAAATGAATTGTCTATGATATTCAGATAAAATATCTAGTGATCTGTTTTGATGTCTCTTTGATATTTATCATGCAGGCATCATGCGCTAAGTTGCGAGATGCTCCAAGCTTTGGCGTTCACTGGCCATACTACTCGCAACTGATAACACTATATAAAACATTTATACAATTTTGGACTGAGCACTTGGCTTGTAGGCTGGGTTATAAATCTTGTTATTTTCTGTGTTGACTCTAAAATTCTTTTGTCACCTGAGAATCAGAAGCAACCAAACAGATGCAACATCATGAATAAACTATAGCATAGAAAGTTTGTCAAATATAGTTTGGAGTGTCATGCACTCTTTTTCTTCAAGTCCTCTTTATGTAACTTGAGATAATTTAGTATTATTCAAATGCTGATAATCTTGTTGAAATCCCTTTAAAAAACAAATCTAGTGAGGCTTAATTTGTGATATTGCTATCAGGATTCAATTGTGTAGTTTTTTGAGTCAAATTCATTGACCAATAATAACTTGGTCGTCATTTGGAGGTCAAAATGCATAATGGAAATTGAATTGGCAAATAAGTTTGTTAGGCATTTGAAGGATTGAAGGTGTACTAAGACAAAAGATATTGCACATGATGTTTCATTATTCTGAATTTATTGCACATTTTCTTATTGTATATGGAAGATAAAGCACAGGGGACTTCACTTAGTGAACTTGAAACATAATTCGTGCATTCGTGGATTTTTCACCAAAAGATTGCCCCAAACTCCTTTTTGGTCACCCTGTCCAATACCCACCCAATACCTCTCACTACCTCCCACTCGCATTTTATATAAATCCCCATATCCAAGAAACCCACTCCCCCCTATTCAGGCAATATGTTGCCTCCTTATTCATTTTAAACTCCCCAATATGAACCCACGTAGTATTGTATTGCCCCTTTGGTGAAGATCTTCTGGGACAAAGTTGTGCAGTGTATCAATCAATTTTGGTATTGTATTGCCCCTTCGGTGAATATCTTGTGGGACAAAGTTGCTGCAGCCTATCAATCAATAGGCCTGGAATTGATTGGGGTGATTAAATGGATGGACATTGTGCATTTTTGGGTTTGTTGGGAGAGAAAATCAGTGTATTGAAATATTTATTCCCGGATCATGCATTCGGATTTCTTGATCAGATTTTAAAAAATGACCTTGTCTAATGTTTAACTAATTTAGGACTGTAATATGTTTAAAAACAAAATACGTATATAGATAATGAAGTTAAGTATTTTAAATTTTGTGCTTATTTTAGTATTGAATAGAAACAGATTACAATGAATAGGAGCTACCAGCGGGTAGCTGAAAGATGAAATAATAATCATAACCAAAGTCACTAGGAGGCTGAAAGAAATATTCACTACAAAGCTAGAGCTATTGGAAGGCTGAAGAAACATTCATTACAAAACTAAACCCACAAGAAGGCTGGAATATACATTCATTACATATATTGAACAACTTTAGTATGATAGAGTGATTTCATTACATATATTGAATAACTTTAGTATGATAGTCAGAGTGATTGAATTGAGATTTTAACACTTGCTCTTTGATTTGTTGAAGCTAATCCATGACCTTCATATTCTTCTTGCATATGATTCAAAGCTGTAGATACTTAAACTTGTCCTTGTGTAATCAAATACATATTTTAAATTTTTCTATTTATTAAATTTATTTTTATTATTTAATTAATTAATTCGTCCATCTCTTCCTCTAGTATTTAAATACATATTTATATTTATGTACCTAATTCATTAGTCATTTTTATCTAAATAAGTTTTTATTTATTTATTTATCTATTTCTATCTATTTTATGCTATTTATCAAATAAATTCTTCTATATACTTTATAAATTTGTTAATAATCTTCTCTCTAATTCCACTAATCATCTCCACTCACATGAATTAACTACTTATTTTAGGCTTGGGATGAATGACACTTGTTTCTTCATTTGACTTTTCCACTTCAACATATCTAGATATTATGGACAATCAATATTCTCCACATATTATTCTATACCAATCTCTTTTATCCATTATATTTCCTACCTACTCATTATCTACTCTTTCATCTTAGCCATTGCTTTACCACCTCTTAATCCTAGCCCTTGTTTTTCACAATGAACTTCATAAAAGAACATCTCTTCATCATTTGAAGCTAATATCTATTTTAAAGCCTATCCTAATCAGCAATCCCCAACGCTATTGCATACTTGAGATTTAAGAGAAATTTTATCTATGCATACTTGTGATCTTTGAGAGCCCATAGCTTTCATTATTATCATTGCTTTCATATCACCCATTACCATTGATTTACATCAATCAAACAATCTACATTCTTTCAATGCCTCTAGTGCATGCCCTAACAAATCTGAGAGCACCAACATTTCCATTACAAGATCTTGAGAGATAGGAGAACAATGGAGTCAACTGTTTGAATTTTGTATATTTGTTTTTTTTTGTCTATGTTTTGCATTCACGAAGAAGTGCTCCATTGATATGATATTGGTTAGATCTTGTGTACTAAGGGCTAATGGTTAGTCTTAGAAGGATTGCATTTTTCAGTAAATTCTCATCATCATTAGGAATTACAAAAATTTAAAAAACTACCTAAAAAAAATATTATACTGAAGTCATTAAGTGCTAGTTGTTTGATGATATTTTCTAAAGAACATTTGCAAAACATCCATTCTTCCATATATGATTTAAAATAACTTGTTTGATAGAATAACAAACAAAATTGTTTTGCATACAAAAACTAAACATAGTTTCTTTTAAAATTAGCTCATGAACTAAAATGTTAGAGATATTTTTAAACACAAGTATCAACTATCTCTTGTCCCTAATGATATGATTTATGTTCTTACCACGAGAAAATAATACAATTAATTGGCTCAAACATCATACATATCAATCTATCCTTGATGGTAGCTTGGGATGTAATTTTTTCAAGATAAAACTTAGATATCAAAACTAGCTTTTGCCTTTCAATTTGAGCACTTATTTTGATCCAAAATTTGGAGCTAAATTTACATTTACACTTATGTTTGAGATGGAGAATAAGAGGCTAGTATGGAAGTAGTTGAGAATAAATATCTTTTAAAGAGAAAAATGATTGAAGGGGCTAGATGCAAGCCATCTCCAATCCTTAAAAAAACATTCTCTCTGCTGACGCTGTTTGTGCTCTCCCTGCTAGCGTTTTCCCTTTGTATTGTTTCTAGTCCCTTAGACCCTTGTTGGTCTCTTGTTGGACATTAATAAATTTATCTTATCTTAATCTTATCTAGAAGTACAAAGTTTCATAGAAAGATAAAGAAGAACGAAAGATTGCACAAAATATAAACTCTGTTAATATCTCTCATTCAACCCATAATGCTCTTTGATTTATTGCTAAGAGGGCCAATCAAACATGTTTTTGATATAAAAGCAACCAAAACAAGGGGGCTGGCCCTCTACAACAGTGGTGAAATTACCAACAAAAAACCAATAGAAAACTAGAATAAAACCAAACAGACCCTTTAACAAATTACATCAAAAACATAAGTAAAATAAAAGTACTAGAGTTCATGTTCTTAAAACTAACAAAGTTTAATAGATTAACAAAAGACATGTAGGTGGTCACTGCATCGTACCATCCACAACCCAAACCCAAGTTCCACAGAAAAACCAAAACCATCTAAATTAGACGGAAAGAAACAATCGACAGATAACCAAAAAACACTAGGCACTGGAAAGACCACAAATTGGTATCTTTCTTCTTTCTTTTGCCAGCTAGCAGAACCTTAGCCCAATCCTCCGCAAGGAAATTATAGAGTAGTTTCAAATCATCTTTACCAAGGTCTTCCTCCTCCTTGTAAGCCAACAGTTGGAGGGTGGTTGCTGCCGCATGGGTCACCTTCAGAGTGAATTTGGAGAAGTGGGTGAACCCTTCCTCTAACACATGACATCGATCCTTCAGTTCCTGGAGGTCTTTGGGAGTAACAACCACCTCCTCTGCAGTACCTATCTTTAGTTCTTTGTTGCAATTCACATGAGACCTCCTCTTATCTTGCACATCCAAAGTGTTAGTGGGAGCCATTAAGATTTCCAAACCATCAGGCCTTATAGGGGAAGAATTAGTGTCAGGGGAGGCTTTGTCAGACTTTGGGTCTATCTGGGTAGCAACAAATAATAAGGTGAAAGTGGCAAAAATATGAGTGGGATCTTAAAAGTGCTAATCAAACATGCTAAAACTCTATATATCTTTGAATTAGCAAATGTCTCAGTTTAAACAAATAATAAGCACACACTACAAACCAAATAACTAGTCGTTGATTAATGAAAATCAATAAGTCTGTCCCACGAAATTGTTGTTAACAAAACTGAAACTAAGTTGAATGGAAATATTATTCCACTTTTAGAAATCGACAAATTTGTTGTCAAGCATTCCAAATAAATTGAAAGGAAAACAAGCATGACTTTCAAGAAGGAAGATATTAAGATTTGATTCTACCAATTAATAGTTTTCTATTTCTTCTTGATTGAAGCTTCCATAATTCTACGAACAACTAAAATTTTTATGATTCGTCTCCACTAACAACCTTATAATCCACTTGGCAACAAGGAAAAGCCTTTGACATTTATGATCTATAATCCCAAAGCCTCATTTAGCTTTTAGAAGAGACCATGAAATTGACATTATCATCACACCTGAACTTTTAAAAAAAATTGAATTATTTTTTTCAATTCTTCATATTCTTCTTGGAAGGCATCTAATAGGATGAATAGTAAACATAAGTAACAATAATAATTTTGTCAACAACTTGAATCTTACTCGCTACAAATAAAAATGTGTTACCTTTGTTGAACATTTTATGCTTTACTCTATTTTAAAACCATCCACACTTTTCAAAAGGGAGACTCCTAAGCCAAAAATAATTCCATCTATGTATATTTAACTACTTGAAAACCTTTATAGCCCATTCGAAAACCAAGAAAAGCCTTTGATTTTTGTGGTCTATGAGCCCAAACCCTCCTCCATCCTTTAGGAGAGATGGTGAAACCAACATTACCATCCCACCTTGATTAAACAAATTTTTTGACCTGTTTTGTTCATTCTTTCATATCCTTCCTTGGAAGGCATCCAACAAGATAAATAGTTAGCATTGGTAGCAATACACATTTTGCTAACAATTTGAATCTTTCCTACTACAAATAAAAAATTGGTATCTTAGTTGAACAATTTATATTTTAATCTATTTTAAAGTCATCCACACATTTAAAAAAAAGAGATCCCAAAACCAAAAAGAATACCCAACTCCCCATGTTTGACTACTCTCCACTCTTTAGGGATCCAATGAGATTGAAACAATTTCAAGGAAAAATAATAATTTAATCTTATTATAAGCTAATTAAGAACTAGAAATAACAAAGTATAAATTTAAGAGGTCAAAATTGTTGTTTAGTTCCTCTTTAGAACTTTGTAGAAACAACATACATACTATCTTGTGCAAGGTGGGAGTTGTAAGTATCTTATCCTATAGTTCCTTTATGGTTGCATTTGTTCCTTGTTATTTTGATTTGAGTTAGACCCTATTCTTTCTATGACTAGTCACATGACACAATCAAATATTTGTTTTCTGTGATGCATTTTATTATGATACATTAGTTTGGTTTTACTAGTATTATTATTGATGTAGATGTTAAATTATATGTTGTTTACCATTTTGATTATATTTGCATGATGATACTTTATTATGATATTTTGTGTATTTTGTATCCAACAATATTTTTATTATGCTATCATGGTGATTATCACTAATTTCCTATGTTATAGTGGCTATTATGTCAATTAGATGAATACCTATTTTGAGATTTCTGCTACTATATAATGTAAATGCTATAAAATGATTATAGTGATGCTTTAATTTAATTGAGACCGGTTCTCAAGTGGTTGTGAACTTTCTAACTAAGTAGAAGCTTAGGGGTTTTTAGTTGCAACTTGACTCCAAAATTTACCAGATTCTCCACTTATGTAGGTCTCTTGACTTTGTTAGTTTTACACACATCCATCGAGAGTGGAATGGTGTTGCTAACTTCCTGGCTACATGGGCTCCAATTCACGTGCATGATTGGAATATTGTTCATAAGGGACAATTGTCCCTTGATTTATCTCATGATTTTGATAATCTTGTTGACTAGGATAGGGTTCTCTAAAGCTTTTTGTTAAGATCTTCTTTTTGTATCTCTTTGTGTTTCAATAATTTTTTAATCCTCTTTTAGCAAACATTTTAATTTAATTGAGTCATTAATTATTATGTACATTGAGTATTGAATATGAAATGATTTGTATTGTGACATTCTAATACATACAAATGATTGTGTCACTAGACAGTCACTATTCCATTAAGTGTACTTTGATTATTCATGTTTATCAGATATTTATATTGGGGGTAGTTGTACTTGATGTGTGTGTGTTTTAGAGTATATATACCAAACATCATCACTGTGCAACAAGTTTGAGCATGTATTATCTGTGACAATGACCCAAGATGTAATTTCACTGATTATTCATGATTTAGCCAATATCGTCCCTATATGAACACTCTATTTGTAATTGATTTATTATGCCTCCAAGTGTGGGTAAGTCAAGACTTCATCTACATATTGTATTGCACTAGTATATGTGTGTGCATTTAGAGTTTCCACAATTATTGAGGAAGAGTATTAAATTAAATGTTTTTGAGGTTATTTTTATTTACCAACAAGTTTTTTGTAGTTGAATTCCATTAAATTGGAATTTGATTCTATTGAGTAATTTAAGTTATTTTATTTTAGTCCTTTTTTGTCTCTTGGCAAAAGGTGACTTTATATTGTGGAAAAAGATTCATTTACCTCAGTTAAAGTTTTGAGATATTGGAGTTTGCTCCAATTTGTATTGGAAGAAAAACACTCTATTACATGTTGGGTTTGAAATGTTTACCAAATTTTTGTGGGCACTGACTCATTGAGTTCATGCTAGGACTTTTGTGGTTTTGCCAAAGTTTTCATTCAATTCCATAGAGCTTTGGAATTCACTCTTTCATTTTTGGCTTTTACCATCACCATTGCACATAAGGTAGGTTTTCATCAAATCTCATTCATTTCTCATTAATTGTTGCTAGTTTGATGAAAATGATTTGCCAAATGTATATTATGTTTTCCTCCACATGTACAATTTATTTTTTTATATTGCATTTGGACTTCCATGTATTTAACATAGTTTTGTATTTTCAAATATATGGTTTTCATAGTGTTATGATACCTTTTTTTTTCCATGTGTCAGAGATAGGAATTTTATTGGACCAATGTGTTGTTGGGTACCATATAGAAGATAGGTCTTTTTAATTTGAAGTTTGAATTTTTAGCCATGTTTGAAGGATTGTCAATGGTGACAACTTTTGAGACTAAATTTGGTCCTTGAACATTTCTCATATTTTCTTGTAATTGAGGATTGTGAGTTTATATTATGTTATGGCAAATGAATGGTTCATGTTTGTTTATATTGGATTCACCCCATATTTTGTACTTCTAGAGATGAGACCAATCGAGAGTGCCTCGTGCATGTTATATTTTCCATTTTTCCTTTTTGACTCTTGTTTGATGCTTGATCTAAGATTACATTCATAATCCATTTGTGATTAGTGTTGAGACTGCCTCATCAACATAATTGTGTGTGTCTTATTGGTATCTTGAGGGATACATGGTCATGGTTGAGGCCAATAGAGATTTTTTTATATAATCATTTTGGCTATTTGTCTTAAATATCTTATTTTGTTTGTTCTATGCACCTTGTTGTGGAAATGAGATGAACCTAGGTTTTTGAGGGGCGGAGTGGAGTGGCCTCTAGTCTGGGCGGGGACCTAAAGGGGGTTCTAGGGTAACTTGTGAAAAGTCTTAAGCAAGTGAAAACTAAAAAAATGAATTGAGTAAAACACATTAAAAAGCTTAAAACAACTACTTGATGATATGAAGATCTTGATCAAAAGTAAGTCAGTGTCTAGCCATTTGAAGATGTTTGTGTAAGGCACTATATTTAGCCCTCTATAGATGTTGATTAAAGATAGATATGAATTATAGTTGTCTATAGACATTCCTTGTGAGCTCAATGCTATGTGGCAATCATATGTTGTGTGATGACACTGCATTATTGAGTCCATGACCCAAGTCTTTGTTAGTACTAAATAATGGCATTATGTATCCATGCTATATTATATTATGCATCTTTATGTTTACATTGGGATCACTATACCATTCCTTAAGTTTTAGCCCTTGAGTATTTCTTATATTTTCTTGCAATCCAAGATTTTGAATTAATCCCATGATTGTGACAAATGAGTATTTCTTATTTTTTGATATTGGATTCACCCTGAAATTTGTACTCCTTGCAGTGAGGCTAGTTGAATGTGCCTTGTGAATGTGTTATTTTCCATTTCTTCTTGTTATCTCTTGTTCAATTCTTGATTTGAGATTACATCATGATCCGTTGGTGATTGGTGTTGAGAGAGCATAACAAGAATAATTGAGTATGCCTTATTGGGATCCATAGGGACACATGCTCTTGGTTGAGGCAAGTATAGCTTATTTTTTGTTAACTATTTTTCCAATTTGTCTTGGAGACCTAATTTTCCTTATTGAAATGAGAGAGCCGAGGTGTTTGAGTAGAGTGGAATGACTCTTTACAATGGGCTAGGTTACAAAGGGGTCACTAGAGTAATCTATGGAAAGTCTTAATAAAGTGAAAACTAAAAAAGTAAATTGGGTAAAATACATTAGCATGATTAATATGACTACTTGGTTGTTTGAGGATAATGGTTGAAGGTAATTCAATGTCTAACCATATGAGTATGTTGATAGATGACACATCTACTTGTATATAAATTTTGATCAAAGATACATACTAGGTCTAGTCATTTATGGGCATTGATCAAAGACTTGATACTACATGGACCACCATGTTATACGTAATAACACTCCATTCTCATATCCCTACACTTATCCTTTGCTAGTATTGAGTCTTTTTACCTATGTCATATTGTACTCTTCATCTTTATATTTGCACTAGGATCACTATACATTCTCTAAGTTAACAATTTGATTAGCACACATTTTAGCCATGCTTTGTGTATGTACCTTATATTTATGGTCAACTGATATCTCTATGAGCACAAAAGAGTGGACCTAAGGGTACTACATGGCTATGTGACATGCATATCACTACTACATACTAGTGTGTAGGTGATGGACTACCTCTAGTGATGGAATTATAAGGATGATGTTCTCCTTCTAGCCCTTGCATTCCTTATAGATATTTTTGTACCTTAGATGATATGCTTAATAGGTTAGTTCCATTATGATGGTGTTGTTAAAATAGAGTCCATATGACCTTGATCTTAAGTATCCAATATCCCCTTGCATAGAGTTGGTTATATTTAGTTTTACATTAGTGTTGAATTAAGAAATTATTTTTGTTCCCTTTATTTTCAAAATAAATTATAGATTAACGTTTGCACTAGCCTTTGACATTTGCATTGATAGAATTTCTGGACGAATAATGACATTTCTAACTTAGTGGTCTAAATTTTTTTGTCTTAGAGTATTCTAGCCATGAATCGATGTTTGTGTATGTGAAATGACATTTGTGCAAATCAGCATATCTACCCACATCAACATTTTCTGCTCAGTTTCTTTTGTTGTTGTATCCAAATGGTTTCTTTTTGGATACTCTCACTTCATGTCTTTTATATGATGGTTTTTTATTGGTTTCTTGATGGTTAGAAGGAAATGAAGTTTTAATCATTCTAGGAACACTTATTTGTATATAAGATGAATCTTTGTATAGATTGATTTTGAGGGTGGTTTAATCTCCTCTATGTATAGTAACAAATTATGGTTCATTTAGCCTTGTGTGATTCCTTGGACATTATATCATTCCTTATTAGATGATATCAAGAATGTCTATAAGTTCCTTGTATCTTGTTCTATGTTAAATCAAGAGTAGTGAGGTCCCTTGGCCTTTAGCCTAAAACTATTATAATTAATTTTTTTATATAGTGAGTTGGATCTCATCATGGTTTTTTCCACATTGGATTTTCCATGGTGTTCTTGTGTCTTGAGTGATATGTTCCTTTTGTTTACTTATAAAAAATAGTTGAATGTAATAGAAGGTAATAATTTGTTAAGTTTCATTGTATGGTGATTAACTCCCCTTCCCTCTTAGAATCCAAAAGTGTTCAACATTATCATCCAAGATGCTTTGTACAAAATTTAATTCCATATTATTTTGAATTAAAGGTCAACCAAAAAGAAACCCTTGCGAAAGAAAAAGTTTTCTTTCCTTGCCCCTTACCAAAACTCACTAACCCACTCCCAAATGATCCAAACATAGAATAGTTTCCCCAATATTACAATGCAATCACATCCCAATTGATGATCATTCAATGCCAATGGATACAATAGGGGGATCTAATATTCTAGGAGAGACCATGATGGCACACTTTTAGAACTAGTATTTTTCTACTCATTGTCTAAAACTGGACTTTCACTTTTTTATGTACCTTTATATTTATTCATTTATAAATTAATGATTTTTTAAAACTATATCTCTATTGTGTAGAATATATATGTACATGCATATGAATATGCATATGCTTATGCCTATGCATATGTATTTGTATATGTATGTGTATCTATATGTTTATATGAATATAAATATGCATATGCATATATATATATATGTATATATATGTATGTGTATCTGTATGTGCATTTGTTGTTAATAATACAACAAACACACATAGAAATAGAGAACAACAAAATTTTCACAAGAACAAAAATGTTCTTTTTATTATCTCCACAAATGTGTAATTACAAACTTCTAGAAATACAATATGAAAAGTCACATGGGAAATTTCTTTACAATATTCTTCAACACAAAGCCACTAACTACCACCCATTACTGCCTAGACATCACTACAGACCTTCCTTATACAAGCAAATTTTCATCGTCCATGAAGGTTCTAGAAATTAACCCTAACCATTGAGGCCAAAAAATCTCCAATTAACTACTATTTTCTTATTTATTACATTGGGTTGACACTAACTATATTTTTAGGTAGCCCAACTTTCGGAGGCCACACATTTTGAATATGAGATCTAATTTTCAACTATAAGTACTTTTCATAATTGTCATCTCCTAATCTACAATGCTTGACATGCACAAGCCCTAGTCAGCATAGGTTCAACCTTGCTCTAGAACCTCTAAGACCTTCAAAATTAAGCTCAAAGGTTTCATACACAAAAACCTTAATAACTTTTGCAATACATATGGTATGCGAATGTAGCTCCACCAATTGGTTGATATAACTAAGATGAACCCCCACCTAAAAAATTAAAACATTCTAAGATCGTATGACCTACTCATTAAAAATAGTAAGTTTCCATAAATAGGAAATCTGTACTAAAATAGCCCTTATTAAGAATGAAAAAATAATTTTTTTGAGTGATGCAAGATTACCCTTACGCCCAAAATGCTCCTACATCAAACACCCATGGTATTTGAGAAGTGACCATGTCATGTCTTAGTTATTTAGAGGAAAACCAAGATGTTTAACGTCCTCCCTTGTCAGCCATGGTGAATCTTCTATTGGACACACTTTCCATTTCACAAGATATTTTTCATAGGTATGATCTTTGTACTTCTATCGATAGGATTGTCTAATATTTTCTCAATCCTCTTAGTAGCTAACATAGTTGCCAGAATACTCCACTGTGCTTCTGTTACACCATATTCATCACCTCCTTCATGATACTCTATTAGATCTAAAATGTTAAATACTGGTGAAATATTTAGTTCAATAGACAACTCTACTTCATAGGCATTTCCAAAATCATGGTTTTTCAGTATCTTGCATGGTCCAAACTTCTTCATTTTCAGCTTGTTATACATGCTCACTAGAAAATGTTCCTTCCTTAAATGAACTATGAATTCATCTCAAACCTCAAATCCTTATACCTCCTTTTAATCATGTGCCTTAGTCTTGTACTATGTATTCATCCTTGTAATGTGCTTCCTTACCTCCTCATGGATGTAATTCAAATGTTGTACAAAATCTTCAATCTTAACACTACTTATCTCTCCTTTATTCAACTTCCTCAATTCAAAAGTATTTTTGAGATAATTGTTATATGCAAATTCTGCCTGTGGTAAAATTAAATCTTGTATTTTTGGCTTATGCCAAATGAAACATCTCAACAAGTTCCCCAAAGTTTGACTCACCACCTCTATTTTCATACTAGTATGCAGATGATGTGATGAGCTAAATTTCAACTCTATCTTCAACTTCTTCCAGATGGATGCTAGAAATACCCAACAAAATTGGTATCTCAATCTGAAATTATACTCTTTCGCAAACCATGTAGTCTCACCAATTCTCTAAAAAATAGCTCTACTACATGAACAACATCACTAATCTTCTTGTAGGGAATGAAATTTGCCATCTTTGAAAACTTGTCAACCACCACAAAAATTGAATCATGCTCTCACTGAGTTCTTGGTAAACCAATAGTGAATTCCATGCTAACATCCTCCCATGAATTCTTTGGTACAGGTAAGGGATGATACAACTTTTTATTCTTCTTCATTCATTTTTTCATCTAACATACTTTGCAACTTTGTACAAACTTCTTGGCATCTTGCTGCAATTGTGACTAGTAGTAATTCTCATTAACCAAAGCAATAGTTTTATCTCTACCAAAATGTCCAACCAATCCTCCACTACACTTCTCCTTGATGATATTATTTTTCATTGAACTCCTTGAAATTTACAACTGACTTCCTTTGAACAACATACCATCTTGTATTATGAAATCCAACAACTTTCTCCTGTCAAGTGTAACAGGTTTTGTACAAGCATTCCAAGCGTCACCAAAATTAGGATCCTCTAGATACAAGCTTGTAAGTTCCTTGAACCCAACCACCTCTATTTGCATCCCTATCATTAAAAAATATCTCCTATACAAACTTGTAAGTTCCTTGAACCCAACCACCTCTATATGCATCCCTATCATTAAAAACTATCTCCTACTAAGAGCATCTACAACTCTGTTAGACTTCTCACTTATGTATTTCAAAATAAATGTGTAACTCTACAAAAAATCAACCCATTTCAAATTCCCTTGGTTCATTTTTCCTTGATTATTCAAATATTGCAATGCTTGATGATCAATATATCAAACGAACTCCTTAGGAAGAAGATAGTGTCTCCATTTCTTCAATGCCTAAACTATAACATATAATTCCTGAACTATAGTATACAATTCCCAATCATAAGAAAAATAATTTTATTTGACATCATTCAACTTCTCATTGAAATAAGCAATAGGTCTACCTTCTTGGCTCAAAACAACTCCTATTGCAATACCACTAGTATCATAATCTACTTGAAATACTTTGTTAAAATCTAGAAGTGCTAAAACAAAATATTTTTTAACTTTCCATTTCAACAAATTAAAGCTCTTATATGCTGCTAGATTCCACTTAAACTCTTTCCTATCCCCTCTCATAGTTTTAGAAAAGGTCAAACAATATTGCTAAGACCTCTAGTAAACTTTTTGTAAAAGATAGCCAAACCATGGAATGATGTCACCTCCATAGCACTCCTTGGAGTAGGTCATTCAAGGAAAGCATTTAGTTTCTCAAGGCCTATTTTTAGACTTTCTACTGAAAATAAAAATACCAGGTACACCAACTCCTCCTTCACAAAACTACATTTCTTTAGATTTATCTAGAAATTTTCTTCCCTCAACTTCTTGAAAACCTTATGACCATGATTTATATGCTCCTCCAATATCTTACTAAAGAACAAAATATGATCTAGGTAAATAGTGAAAAACTTACCCAAAAACCCCTTCAGTATCTCATTCATGAGCCGCATGAATGTTCTTTATGCATTAGTTACACTACTACATTTGAACCTGAATTATGATGGCAAGCTGTTGCAATTGCGATGGTTAATCATCACCAACACAACAAAACAAAAAATTGGACCTCGTCGGATGGATGTCATACTTTTGGCATCAAAACTTCTGATGGAAAGCTCCTCCATCACAATTGTGACACACAAAGGCATCATAAATTGGCAGGACAAAGTGGAAAGGTCATTGTTGTATTGTCGTACTTGCGATAGTTTACCGTCGCAAGTATGACATCTAGCAGTTTCTCTAGGCCATCACAATTGTGACAGTGTACAACAAAAATGCCAAGGGTGCAACAAAAATCCATTGGATTTTGCCATCACAAATGCAATGGATGTGTGATGGAAATGCTATTTTCTTGACGTCGTGCTATCATACATATCATCACAATTGTGATGGCTTGCTGAAAAATTAAAAAAAATGTTGCTATGGACCACAAACCTATAATGCAAATACCCACATTCAAGGTGAGCCCCATAGGTTTCAGACTCTTTTTCACTGTGGATCCAACAAACGTTAAGTACATCTTCAAGACTAAAATTGATAACTATTTGAAGGTTAGTGTTATGAATTGGACTTATGGACTTATAGTCCTACTCATAAGAATCAGTGTTGATTTTTGGCTGATGGTATTTTTAAAACATACGACCACACATAGAGACTTCAAAACAAAACTAAAATTTGCACTTGGCTCGTTTCATCAACTTGATTTGTCTTGTAATCAGATTGAGGGGTTTAAATTAAAGAGAAGGCAATGAATGTACATTCGTGCAGATGATTAGTTGAAGTGTGGAAAATACATTCTTTTTTTTGGAATTATTCTCAACTAACATAGAATGTAAAAATATCTAATCAAGAAACTCCAATCAAATTTTTTGGGAATGAATTTTTTAACAAAATTTCAACAACCAACTCAAAGATCACAATATAAACATATAGGAAGTCATAAAATTTTACAAATAACATATTCAATATATTTAATCTCATTGTTTGAACCTCACAAAAAATGCCATCTGCAAGTCACTTTCACTTCATACAAATGTTTATGTGAAACAACTCAAAAGCTTCTAAAATCAATCCAATAAATTTTGTGCAAATGTTGAAGTCAGTTCCTATCATTTCTCAAGATGACTACTCTTTATGACATTATGTGAAATGGAATGAATGTGTTTCTATCTATGCTACCATATTTCTACTAGGCATTTTATCATACAATTGACATACATTTGACATGCAAGTTTCACATCTCCATATCTTTGAACTTTCTACTAAATAGCTTGCACATTACCTATGGTTCAACATTTTGTATAGATGAGTATGAAGAATATTTTTTGAAATTCAAAGATCCTAAGGCCTTCTCAAAAAAATTTTTATGCAAAGGTTGCAATCATTTCATTCTATGGGTAGTTGTTGCTTCCAAGAATTTAATAAAACAACTCACATGTATCCACATTGCATGTATGTTTACCAAAACATTCAATCAGCTCACTATTTGTCTAACAAATGATTTCACCCTATGCCAAAAGGATGCATTCAAGCTAGTCCTAAATCTACAAATCAGGCCTAACCTTGCTCAATCTAGGTGAAGGGAGTTAGGAGTAAAACCAAATTCCCATTCTTTGATAGTATTTTATAGCCTGAAAAGAGTTTCTAAATATGCAATTTAATTTGGGGGTCATTTAGGATTTGTAGGAGAAAAAACTCAAATACCTCCTTAGGAGGGTTAATTATATCATGACTCTTTTAACTCTTACTGGAGCAAGTTGGATTGTGGGTTTTTTCATGGACAAGAACCAAAGTATCTATGGTTACATGCTGGGTCTAAGTTGTTGGCTCCTGATTTAATAGAGTTTGAATAATCAAGTATGAAAAGAAAGAATGCATCTATGGGCAACTCTCTCCAATAATGGACACAATTCACCAAGAACCTGGGCCAACTATAAGACTACACTTCTTCTTCACTTCAGGCTTTGTAAAACCTAGGTGGGTGAACCTCTTAAGATCTGATTATGCGACTAGTGCAATGAGCATAATCAGGATCTGGAACAAAAGATGAAACCCCTAAATCTTCTATACTTAACCAAGAAATCACAAGCATGAAATAGCTAAGAACATGACTCATGAAATTGGTAAGCTAAGCGAGGGTTAAACTTTGAATAAATTTCAACATAAAAGGGAAAAGATGATTTAATATGTTGAATATCAGCAAGACCTAGGTATGAACAACAAAACATAATGATCTTATCTCTGATTAGTGCCTTATTTATTGGGAAATTACATGAATTACAACCATACACCTCCTGGAAATCTTTGACATAATTCCTACATCAAGATCCTTGATCTATCTTTCACCTTGTGAATAGACATCTGCTTCAAAATGAATCTCATACTCAGACCATCCAAAAATCATGAAATGTGCAAACCTTGTGATAAACATCAAGCAATTACATGGCTCTTTGTTCCATCAGCAAGATACTTCAATCACATACACTCCTAAATAAAATGTAACCTAGTTTATGCTCTTTGTTCACAAACTAGAAAAGATTACAAATCCATGAGTAGAAGACAAGATTCAGACTAAAATTAAAACCCCTTGCTATGTTTTTATTCATTTTCCTTGAAAAAAATACATGAAAGATGTACAAAAATACTTCACAAATCACCTAACAAATAAGAACTATCTGCATAAAATTTAAACTATTGTTCATACAAGAAGAAATGCTGGGTGTGTAGCTTTCACAATCTAAGCAGAGCTCCTAGAGCTAAAAATTGAAAACCAACCAACACTGTTTCAAAAGAGAAGAAGAGAGAACATATAGTAAGGAAGCAATTCCCATATTTGATCAAAAGATGACAAGTGTCCCCTCAGAATTCTTTCCCAAGAGACTGAATAACCTCTCTCTACCTTCTCCCATCAACTGCTAATCATATCCCTTCTATTTTGTCTTTCCAAAAGCACAAAATATGTTAGATATCTAATGAGAAACATAACTGATTTTGATGCCAAATTTAACTCAAGGAAAAAGTGAAAAATCAGTTCAATGGTCTCTAGAGCCACAATAAACTTATTAGAATCAATTTTTTCATAATCAAGCTTCAACAAGCTTTTATATCAGCCTCCTAACCAACCTTGATGCTCAATGATGACTTCTGCCCATTCTGCTGAGAATTCCCCAAAAATTACAAATTTTCTTATAACTCGAACCAGTGAGCACCTGTGCAAAAATTGACCTCAGAAATGGATAGCTCGTCTCTTCTCGGTTCTGATGGTATTGGAGTGTCTATTTTGAGCAAAAATTGCCCTTGTTATGCCCATTTGAAATTTAGGCTCCTGTTCATGGCTTTGCATAGCATTTGCACAAATATTTGACCCTTTATAAAGTTTGAACTGTATGGTAAATTCAAACTTTATTTAAAATTTTGACCTGGTATGTGCATCTGAGAAAAAATTAAAATTTTAATGAAATTTGAATTTCCTTCAAAAATCCATCTAGGTCAAACCTTATCGACCACCCTAGTGACACGTGTCAAGTCCTGATTGGTTCCTTTTTTGCACAGTCATCAGATCCCTCCAACTGGGTGCCACGTGTTAGCATTTGATTCGTCTTCTATTTTGCCACATCGATGGTCACTATGTCATTATCCCAGTCAACATTCTACCATGTCATCAACGACATAGTGATAGAGTGACATGTGTCACCTATTACCACCTCAACACCTCAAGAAGCATGCCACATATGAAGCCTCTACTACGTGTCATCATCAGACTCATCCACCTCACCACTACGTTAGCGCCATGTGTTAGCTTTTTAATGGGTCACCATGTCACTATGTTAACGATCATACATCTTTTCCTTGGCGACAACTGTCAGATGTGCCACGTTTTGCTATCTTGTTCATTATTGCAACTTGATTTCCATGACACAACCTTCCTTGAAATCTATGCCATGTGGTACCTTATGGTTGGTTTGGAATTCCACATCATTGCTAAGTCATTGCACACCTTTTTTTTGACTTCCACTTGTCAGATGGTGATTTTGCCATGTCGCTGCTGCAAGGTCCCACACTTCTTCCTTGCCAAATTTCAAAGTTTTCTGGTAGGTTGCTATGTCGCTATTGAAAAATCTTGCCATTTTTCAGTGGCGACATAGTGCCCTTGTCGAATTTCGGCCACTTTCAGGCGATGACATTAGCAATCTTTGCATTGTGTGTCTTCATTCAAAATTTAATTAGCTCCTCACCAGTTGGCTAGCCAAGTGGGCCCCTCTGCATGCCATGGCTTCCAAAAGCCTTTGTCATTTAAGACATACAACATATTGTGTGAGATTGTATTTAAAAAACAAAAAGAACGCCCACCTAGCGAATGTGGGACAATCATTTTTTATTGCTTTTGGTTCATTCATTCCTACACATGCCCTCTACAATATTAGTGTCCTTACTAGCCTAGACAACATCTTTTATGCTTGGGAGGTTTCCCATCTCCCCGTCTTAACTTCTTCTCTCTTGATTGCCAAGGCAGATCAGATCTAGAAAGAGAGTTGTTGAATGGAATCAAACAAGAAAAGCCTAAGGTAATGACTCCTCCTGATACTAAACTGCATAGCTCTTTCCATTGGCATAGTATCAGGTCCGTTGGTACTTCATTTCTATTTCCTATATGGGGGCAGCCGCATATGGTTCTCCACCTGGCTAGAAATGGGAGGATGACCTCTTCTCATTATACCCATTTGGCTGTCTTCCCAAAAAAAATACTCCTTTGAAGGAACCCATGTAACTCCCATGCTTTGCCTTACATCCATTGGACTTGGCATCCTTGGCAACATGGGCTTCTTTAGTTTGGCTTGCTACGACTTTTATTTTATAACATGATGCTTACTGTAAAACTACAGCCTCCTCCCTTTATCGTGGGTTCTTTTTCATAGGTGTGGAGCTCTATTTTGCGTGAGGATTCCTTTTCTCATTTGTGATATAAGGTGCGTGAGAGTATGGTGTACCAAAGGCTAGGTGATAATGACAATCTCTTTCTTCCATGTTGGTGGCTATAGGTTCCGTAGATTTATTGAGCTCATGGACACAAAATTTCCAATCTATAGAAGGCTTGTTAATAGGTGGAGGAACCTTCACATTAATGTGATTCACCTTGATTGAGTTTGGTGAAAAGGGAAAAAATGGAGAAACCTTATAAATTTTGCAATTTAGTGGTGTCTAGACTGCAAGGAGATGTTTGAAAACTTTTTGGAGTATATGTTTCTACTATCTGTTCCAAAGTTTCTACTATTTTTATCAACCGATCATCCACATTTAAACCATTAGAATCACACCTTTTGGTACTACCATTTTCACAGAAAACCTACTTGAATCTGTAGGATAACCTTTTGCATACTTGTTCTGAATTTGTGAGTCTAGGTACATCACATTTTTTCTATAGCTGCATAATGATCTGCATGGGATCCATTCGTTTGAAAAGAAGATTGTATTGGAAAACCTTTATTATCTGATAAGATTATTGGCCCATCTCTAATCAAGTCACTTTTGGGAGCATCATCAATAATAGAATCATTTGTTGCTTTTTTTTTTCTTGCTAGTGCCTTTCATCCAGCTTGTTTCAACTGAAGGAACACCTTTTAAGCATTTCTTGAACTTATGAATTGAATCTTCTTGATTTGAACCACTCTTTTTTTGGAGCATTATCTAAGCAGACTAACCCATTAAATCTTACTGGAGAGAAAAATCTAACCCAATCATATTCAAATAGAGAAGTGTGGTGGATTTTTACCATCACCCACTCAACTGTTTCACCCATGGTTCAGTCATCTGATAACCATTCAATCAAGCCCCAAGTGAGTCTGCCAAATTTTTTTTTTTTTTGAACAACTGAACTACAAAATTGACTCATTCACCCTTTGGCACTGATTTGAAAACAAATTTGACCACTAAAAATGATTTTGAAGCTCATTTTACATCTTTTTGCAAATTGTGAATTTTGCATTAGGAGGTCCTTTGACTGGCCTTAAAAATTGACACAAACACCTAACTAGGCTCTGAAATCAAACACACTGATTCTTTGTTCTACATACTCTTACCCTATCAAATCTTGCCTCATGACAAATTCCTAGTCAAAAGATATTGACTATCGAAGTTTCCCTCTCAGAATTACCTGCAAGAAAACATGTCAGAAAGCAATAAATCGTGTCTGGATTTGGCTTTAAAAATTGGGTAAACAGACACTTGGGGGCATGAAAGATGGGGTACTGGTTCATTGGCATTAGGGGAGTATAAATTTGGGATTTGGGCTCATGAAAAATAACATGACACATTTAGCGGTTGGTCAAAGTGGGCTACTCAAATTTGCAAATTGGAAACAATGGCAGATAAGTGGTTTTTTGCAAATAGAATAGACTTGGGAAAGTGTGCAAACGGATTCAGCAAGACCTAAAAATTGGCACAGTCAAATTATTTTCAAAGGACAATGCAATGGTATAATCCATTCGACAAACAGGGGTACTGATCAATTTGCATTTCAAGACACCAATGAAACTTTATAAATTGCATTTGGAATCATATTCGAAAACTAATCAAAAGGATTCGTTATAAGCTCAAACTTGAAACATAATATGTCTCTAACCTCTAAAATGCAACAAAATAGGAATTTCATCATTTTGGTCAACTAGGTCAAAATTATAACAAGTCAAATAGGGCTTTCTAGAATTTAGAACAAAGTGCATCAGCATGACATCAACAAATGACCAACTTTAAAGGATTCAAAACCTACTCAAACAGACTCGAAATGACTCATTATCTAAAACATAGGTTCTCTAGTATGGACACTAAATATTCCCAAAATGGTGAGTCATGAAACATTATCGGGTATGAGATATTTAGTTGCAAACATAGCCTCTTGTCACTGTTTGACACAGGTGAAAATGCAGATTTGACAATTGCTTAAAATACGACTTCACGAAATGACTTAGAATGAAAATTTATCATTATGGGACGAGTAGACATACTGAATGCATGGTGTTAGAAACATTAAACACCTCATAGGCCTCACAAGTATAGCCGGGTACATATGCATCAAAAGCATTTGTAGGACTTTATTTTTCAATGGTACTCAAAATCGGGGCTTCAATTTTGAGTCCCAACATAAGTAACATATAAAAACATTCATTCTCTATGAGAAATTTCAATTTGATTATATCCTAGTTTGTTTGGTTGGAGATTTTGTAACTCTACCAGGAATTTTTGGATTGTCTTGTTAGATACCTTAGGAAGGCCACTAATGAGTAGACTATTGGATGGTCATTAAGACCTTGTTAAGAAAAAATGTGTTTGGTTAGTTAAACTACAATCCCCATTGCATCATATTAGTATCAAATCCACTATTGTTGTGATCGGTTTGGTATTTGATAGTCACCAAAGAATCATTATTTCTATAAATAGTAGAGGCTAGCACAATGACTAAATATCAAAATGTAGTACTCTTATTTCAATATTGACTGCTCTCCTTTATTTGTAATAGATCAAGTAATGATCTAATATTCATGTATATAATCGATCAGGAAAGGATCGAATACAATAATGTTGATACATGAAAGGGATTGGATATATTATCCATTTTTCTTTTATGTATATCAGTGACTTGAGATTATAATAATATTGGTTAAAGTTAACTAATCTGATATGGGCCATTGTTATGATTTGATTAGTTAATAGTGAAGGCATGCCATGAACAAACATGGCTCCACATCATGGAGACATGTCCTTTCATTACATGTCTCCTTCATAACATACTTATACGAATTTCTCAAAGCTAAGAGATATCCTTTCATGACATGTTTGGTGATTTCAGACTTAATGAATAATCAAAAATCTGATCTTAAATGGGATATTTAACATGGTATCAGAGCTTGGTTAAGAGAAAGATCAGATTTATTTAGAGAGATACCTCTTCTATGATGATAGGTTTTGTGGAGTTTGAAATAATGTCTATTGATGTTTGTTGATACAAGCTTGACTATCTCAAGATTTTTCTACTCTTTCTTGAGATAATGACTATACTCCAAAATCAGACAATAGTAGGCAAGATCCACATGACAGATAACCATTTTAAACAACAGTTAAATTGGTGTAGTTGCTAATTAATTGGGTTGATTACTTCATTGTTATATGATTCAATGGTAATGTTATTATTTTGGCATACATGAAAATATTGTTATTATTCATTATTATATATACATACATACATGAAAACAAAAATGCACTTTCTAAGAGTTTACAATTATTCAACAAAATTAATGTTTTATAAGAAAATGCACCTGAAGAACTGTTAGCTTAGAAGCAAGAATATGGTGTTGAAATAGTACAAATAGTGCTTGACATGAGAGGTCCACAAGTGAGGGTGTTGACCAACCTTGAAAATTTGAATGCTGAAATGAAAGCTATCAATGATCAAACACCTTTGCTATATCGAGTCACAACATAATGTGAAGTTGATTTTAGATAAGGTAGAGGCAGATGCTCAAAAGTTTGATAATCAAAATTTAAGGCACGAGAGCGAAGGAGAAGGAGCAAGAGTGGCTTTAGAGAGAGATTGCATGATAGAATCAATAGCTAGATGACATAGAGGGTATTATGGGAGACATTGGATAGAATCAGGATGGTGTTGTGGTAGATACTATGACATTGAAATCACTTGCAAGTGTCTTTGAGAATTTACAGTCCAACTATCAACATCCTTTGCATGGTTTAGAGGCGATGTCATTGTGGAAGAGGCTTTTGCAAGGTAATGAGCCTCATGATTATGCTATATATATAGAAGAAAAAATTTCTTCTTCAACTCCTTACTCTCTTTATTGAAGTTATTCTTCAATTCCTTGTATATGCAATTATATCACCTTGGAAAACTATATTTTATCCTGCTAGCTGGGAACAACTGATTGTTCATTTTATTGTACCTAATCTGATGAAAACTCTACATTTGTAATCAACCTAGTGAATCATCAACTAGATCCATTTAACCAGTTATGGCTAGTTTCTTTCTAAAAATATATGCTATGATATGGTTTTGTAAAATTTCTTGGAAACTCTGCCCTTTTTTCCTGGTCTACATTATTTTTGTGGAGGATCTTGAGGTAAGCCACTTAGCACAACTTAAGTGAGGTTTATTATTTTATTATTTAGATTCTAGAATATGTATGTAGTTGGATCAATTTTTTTGTTGTGTTAAGATGTAATAAGCACCTTAAAATAGATCTCTAAATATACATGTTCAAAAGGAGATATAAAGAGATACCTATTTCAAAGGAAAAGAAACTAACTTATACACATCCCTTGAAGAAAATCATAGAGCTAGGGCATGGAAATGAAATCATAGAGCAAGGGCACAACATGACAATGAAATTGTAGAGCAATGGCATGACATGGAAATAAAATCTTAGAGCAAGGGAACGATACTAAAATCATAGAGAAGGGGCATGATACTAAAATCATAGAACAAGCACATGACACCAAATTCGTAGAGCAAGGGCATGTCACCGAAATTAGTAGATATCATATATAAACCTAGCTGGAGATGTATCCAATGAAGTTTGAATTTTGAATATTGTAATTTACAACAAGGATTATAAATTGTGAAATTATAAATGCTAGTAAATGAAACATAGATTCAAGTACACAATGTATTGTGGTGGCCTCCTTTGCTAATTTAGCCATGTTTTGAAGACAAATCTTTGACCAGACTTTAGAATCCTCTGCTTCCTCCTTGTAATATTATTCAACATATCAACACACTCAAAAGAAATAATGAGAATAGTTAATGAATCAATGTATACTTTAGAATGATCTAATATCATTTGTTTCCACTATTCAAATTCTTCTTCATGTCTCCCAATTTATAACAAAAGTTATCAAATACAATTAAGCATGATTGCATATAAATAGAAACATTAGAATACCTTAGAGATGAATAATTTGAGGCAATCCCATCGTAAGCCCTTCTTTTTTATTGTAACGCCCTGCTCAGGAACCCAAGATAAATAAACCTAACATGTTACAATGTTTACTAAACTATTTTTAGAAAAAAAATGTTTGAACAACATCAAGATAACATTAATGGGGAAGAAATACAATCATGCACATCAAATACACATTTGCAATTACAGATACAGTTTCAATTCCTCAAGGGTTCATTTACATTGAGTCACATTTAATAATTCTAAATTAATTAGTTTAAGTGTCAAGTACATTGTCTCCTGAACATAAAGAAATAAAAGATACATAATCACATAAGAAAAGCATAATTATAACTAATACAATGAAAGCACATCCAATTAATAACATCCACTATACATGTCACAAGGTATGTGAGAATCGATACAATACATCAGAATACATGATAGCATTATTACATCAATTGAAAAGAAGTCTCCGAGATAAGAAATAAGAATGATAAAGGTACATCTTTCATAATGAACATCCATCAGTTGGCAATATGAGGGGGACCCAAATGGTAAGAAGACACCACCTCCTGATCGCGTGGTTACCTAGTCAGGCTTCCACTCCCACCATGCAGGGAAGATAATGAATGATCCACTTATGACTATCAAACATAAAACATTCCTAGGAAAGGAATTCCTAATAGCCAAAACTACCTCAAAGGTAACACATGCTACTCAAGTAGATAAGATAATCCAAAAAGATAGAACACTCAAACCAATACCAACACCTCATAACCAAACATCATACATGAACCAAGCATAAATCGAATACTAAGATCATAAGATAAAGTCAACAAATTTTTTTTACCTCAAGAAAAAAGCCACATGTCAAAAGTACATCATCCATGAATCACCAATCATCATCAACAAAAGTAAATAACCACAATAAACACATCGAATAATAAGTACACCACTAGAGGTACACAAAATATATAGACGAGACTCAGGCTACATACTAGGGAGTGTCATCACATGGTCAAACTACTTGAGTTACCATGGACTGTCTCTCAATAGACCCCGAACCCTCAAGCATTGAGTTATACTGCACTAGTTACTTTGAACCTTGGACCCTCAACATGACACATGTGGAACTAGAAAACCCTCTCAAGAAGACGAGGCAAACCAGTCATACTATCATCCCATTCCCATCCTTGGTCTATACTAGCACTCAAGGCATGGGTCGGGAAAATATCTCTAACTTATCTTTTTAGTGTGTTTTCCTCCAAAATATTAATTACTAGATTATCACTTATTACATAACTTACAATAGGTTACCCTGGCACTGACTAATATAACAATATAAAAACATATAACAACTTAACTATGTATTAATCTCATAATAAAAGATTACAATTGTTTTCTTTTATGTTTTAATATAAAAATACTAAATACTTTCCTTAGTGGCTTCTTCTCATTCTCATGTGAGCATGGAAAGTGGGATGTACTTTTGCATTTTAAGTGTTCTAATTAAATCAAGTCAAGTCCACCTACATTTAAGGTGATTAAATAGGGAAGGTGATTAAATAGAGATTGCTTTCCTCTTTTTTTAACTCTTTGTTTTGAACCTAAAGAAAGAATAAAACAATGCACAAAAATAAAAGACTGCGTTAAAACTAAATCGTAGGATGTATGTTACAAATCATTTATTTCTTTATATATTTTAACAATGCATATAAATGATATGTGTTTTCTTCTTTTTTCTTTTTTAATTGAAGACTATTTTTTTAATATTAAATTTTTTTTTTTAACAAAAAAAGATAATAATTTATATTTAAAAAGAACTAAGATATTTTAAGATTGTAATATTCAGAATAGAAAGGTTGTTTAATTCATAGTCATAGTCATAGATATAGATTACACAGATTCTTTTAAATAGAATAAATAATTCATATTTTATTTTATTTTAATAAAATTTCTATATTTTAAATAAAAGAAATTTGACAATCTAATAGAAAGTCATATTTAGAAAATGCAAGAATGCTAGATTTGATCTTTCTCTTCTTTTCTACATTTCTAATGTTGAATCTATTCTTACTTTTCTAATAGGAATTTTAATAGTAAGGATCTATTATTTCAACACAAGAGTTTTCAAATTTCAAATACAATTTCATCTAACTTTCCATGACACAAATCCATCTATTGTAGAATTTTAATTCATAGAATTTTCAACAATATTTCGAATATGGCAGGCATGAAGAAGACAGAGATCCAAAAGTATTTCTACAATGGTTCACAAAATCCTACCTCGATCTAATCCTAACAATCTAGTGAAACCCTTGCTAATCCAAACCCTTCAAAGCTTCCAAAGATTTCTTTGTTCCAATTCCAAAAATGTGTTCCCTGAAAACTGTGTGTGTAATATTGACTATAAAACCCTCTAATATAGAATTCTAATTCTCTTTTAGGGTTTTCGTCTCCACCAACTTTAAAATTATAATTACTTTATTTAATTAATTCTTTCATGCACAATTAGTTTTCTTTTTAATTAAAATATTATTTTATTATTCCTTTCATGCATGTCAAATGAATTATTAAATTACTTTATTTAATTTTCCACTTGACTTTGCTTTAAAGTAATTTATTAGCTTTTTAAATCTCATGCGCACTATATTAAAATATCTTTATTAAGTTCACATATTTTATCCTTTTTATTAATTTCCTATATTTTAATCACATGCATGCATCATGCAAACTTGAAACTTTTTCATAATTTAATATCTTTCTCTTTTTTATATATTTTTGAAACTTAATTGATAAAATATTTATTCACTTAAATAATAATAATTTTTAGCATTTATTTAAAAATGAACTCTAAATATATTATTATTAAATTAAATAAATATTATTATGTTCTAAAATTTAAACTTATAACTTTTATCTTCGAACTCCATTCTTTTTATCTAATTAATTTCTCAATTAATTAAATATAATTAAATATTAAAATGTCATAATAATTTTTCATTAAATTAAATCATTAATTTTATCCTTTAATTAGACTTAATTAATAGAAAATTCACCAAAGACTCATAAAACAACATACACACAAAAGACTCACAAGTTTTAAAAAGGATAGACAGTCTGTTACGAGTCCTCCTTGTAGGACAAGTATTTTAGGCTATGGCTGGGATTGGACCTGATCATTATCTTCCCATTCTCACCATTTGAGTATTTGTAATTGGGCAGGATCATCCTGACAATTTAGGAAAGTCGATGCCTGGTACCTGCATCCTACATAAAAGACGAGCATGTACATGTATATAATATATCTAAACTAAAAAGGCAATGGCAAGGAGTGGTGCATCGTGTAGATCCCAACTAGTAGGTGACTATGACTCCCTCCCTTAACCACATCAAACACGTCAGACAAAAAGATAAAACAAACACGCACACCATACACATGTAAGTATGGGGTAAGAATCATAAAAATTACAAATCTAACATCAAGTGCTCAGGTATAATAGTGCATCTCTATCAATACAAACATAATAATCATTAAAGGCATCACATTAACATTGTTATGAAAGAAACCGCATTTACTAATTAGGAATCATCAAGACATAATTAGCAACATGTGAAATGAAATCAACTAAGCAATTATAACCGATATATTTGTAATCCAGGTCATGAAATAATATTGTAATACTATAAATCCAATATCTCTAAAACTAATCAATGCACAAAATTGGCCTAAAAGAATTTGATTATGAGAACATAAAAGAAAATTACGAGTGGGCATTACATCCACCCCTCCTAAAAATTAGGCTTACTCCTGCAAGCCCATTACAAAGAGACATGAATCAAACTCAGAAACACAAAACTCAATATGCAAGTCCTCTTGGACCATTCCCCACTGTAAACTTAAAGTCTACAGGCCTCTTACTCAAAACTAAGGTGCACGCTCAGGGAAATTGGTCGCTCCATGACCATATTGTCCACAAAAGTAGCAATCTCCACTAAAGCCTCTTTGAGCTCCAGGTGCACGTGACTGATGAAAACTACCAACACTAGCATCCAGATTATGACCCTATGGAACTCGATCCAACCTATTGCACATACTACACTTCCAGTTGCGATAGTTCCCTGGCTATGAACCACCACTATTACCATGGAAGAACTTTCTTCTCGGCTTCTCCTGATTACCCTTGGAGAAGTTAGGAGGATTTTTAGAACTTCCAGATCCTTGAGACTGATTATCCCTAGGTGCTCTTGAATAAGGTGACCCCCTAGCCTGAACACCTAGTAGGCCACCTTGACCCAAAGTCACACTCATCTCAACCAAAGTAGCTTGCAATATTTCATCCATAAGGGTTTTAGGTTGGAAAACCTTAACACCCCTAATGATGTTAGCATTAAGTCCTCTAATGAAATGTTGGACCATCAATGGTAAACTATCACTAACTCCTGCATAAGACATAAGCTAGAAGAACTTACGCTCATACTCCACCATAGTCTTGGTACCTTGTCTCAAGTGATGAAACTCATCGGCCCTTTGTAGTTGCCACTGTTTTGATAGAAATTGCTCACAGAAGTATTCGAGGAACAACTCCCATGTGACAATCTACATATTTATCCCAAGTTTCTTTTCCTCTATATTCCACCAAATCATTGTGAAGCGCTCTAAATGGGTGATGGAATATCTTGCTTCGATGTTGGAGTCAAAGTCTTGCATGGAAAAACATCTATCTAGTGCAATCAACCAATTCTAAGCATCATATCCAATACTTTCTCCATTGAAAGGTTTGATCTTGACTCATAATAGGTCCTTCATCTGGATGGACTGGCTAGACCACCTTCTGCTCTCTAGGTTCTTCTCTGTAGGACTCATGAACCTATCTCTATCTCCATGCTCTGAATGATGAGCTCTATCCTGCAAGGGTAGGCATGCTAGGATGTCCTTGACCAAGTCTCTAGTAATTGGTCCTTCTGTCTTAGCATGTTGCTTAACACTATTGTCCCCTCTAGCCTCTTCCTGAATAAGGTCCCCTAAATGGACCAAGGAAGGGATACAGTGACTAGCTCTCCCACGACTTATACCATGTCCTGAGCTACGAACCCTAGCAATGGATCTAGAACTAGAAGTCATCTCTCCTAAAAAACCCAAATACAAGAATGACATCTAAGAATCCATCATAACCATAAGGTTGTAACTTACTGACATAAAAGCAAAAATCCAAATTTTTTTATAAGTTTTCTAGTTCCATGTTTAGAATTTGTATTGTTTCAGAGTTTGTTGTTCAACAGTTTGATTTCAAGTTTGATGTCAATATAAGTTTGTCATTCAAATAAGTTGCAATTTTACTAATTTCTCAAGTGATGACGCACATTATGCGTAGAGTTCTCAATGTTGAAACTCAGGCTCTGATACTAGATGTAATGCTCCGCTCGAGAACCCAAGAGAAATAAACTTAACATGTTACAATGTTTATTGAACTATTTTTTTTTATAATGTTTGAACAACATGAAGATAACACTAATGTAGAAGAAATATAGTCATGCACATCAAATACACATTTGCAATTACAGATACAGTTTCAATTCCTCAAGGGTTCATTTACGTTGAGTCACATTTAATAATTTTAAATTAATTAGTTTAAATGTCAAGTACATTGTCTCTTGAACATAAAGAAATAACATATACATAATCACATAAGTAAAGCATAATTATAACTAATACAATGAAAGTACATCCAATTAATAACATCCACTACACATGTCACAGGGTATGTGAGAATAGATACAATATATCATAATACATGATAGCATTATTACATCAACTGAAAAGAAGTCTTTGAGATAAGAAATAAGAATGATAAAGGTACATCTTCTGCAACGAACATCCATCAATTAGAAATATGAGGGGGACCCAAATGGTAAGAAGACACTATCTCCCGACCCTGTGGTTACCTAGTCAAGCTTCCACTCCCACTGTGCAGGGAAGATAATGAACGATCCACATACAACTATCAAACATAAAACATTCCTAGGAAAGGAATTCCTAATAGCCAAAACTACCTCAAAGGTAACACATGCTACTCAAGTAGATAAGATAATCCAAAAAGATAGAACACTCAAACCAATACCAACACCTCATAACCAAACATCATACATGAACCAAGCATAAATCGAATATCAAGATCATAAGATAAAGTCAATGAAAGAAATTCACCTCAAGACAAAAGCCACATGTCAAAAGTACATCATCTATGAATCACCAATCATCATCAACAAAAGTAAATAACCACAATAAACACATCCAACAATAAGTACACCACAAGAGGTACACAAAATCTATAGAGGAGACTCAAGCTACATACTAGGGAGTGTCATCACATGGTCAAACTACTTGAGTTACCTTGGACTGGTCTCTCAAGTGTTGAGGTACCCTGGATTGGTTACTTTGAAGCCCGGACCCTCAACGTGACACATGTGGAGCTAGAAAACCCTCTCAAGAAGATGAGGCAAACTAGTCACACTGTCATCCCATTCCCATCCTTAGTTTATACTAGCACTCAAGCATGGGTCGAGAAAATATCTCTAATTTATCTTTTTAGTGTGTTTCCCCCCAAAATATTAATTACTAGATTATCACTTATTACATAACTTACAATAGGTTACCTTGACACTGACCACTTTGGGTCTCGGACCCCTACTGCAAGCCACTCCCAAAGAGATGTACCTAAACAACCTCTCTTAAGAACATAAAACATAGTTGTGTCCCATACCACAACACTCATAATGATCAAACTTGGTTCCTTAACAGGCAACCTGAAAATAACTTGGTTCTCAGAAGCCAAGTAAACATAATTGTGCCACAAAGCATATCTCATAAATGTAACTTCCAACTTAAAACATAAGCCCATTACAACATCCAGAACAAATAAACATCATAAAAGAATCACAAAAGCCTTTGGTGTATGCCTAGTTGGCCTGCTAAAATAACTCAATAAAATTGTTATGAAAAAAATACTACAAGCCCCAATTAAAGCATGTGGAAAACAAAGGGTTCCAATCATAAGATTTAATAAAATCATTTTCTCAAATTTAGTTTTGACCATAAATGTGTTTGATATCGATAGTATACATATTTTGAATAATAATTGAAAACAACAATGTTTGATACAAGAAAACTATAGTTCCTAAATTCATGTATATATAATAACATTCTTCATATAATCAATTTAATTTAATTAATCATAATCTAAAATAAACTAAATTATAAAATAATTATAAATATAACAATAATAATAATCTTGATATTTAATTTTTTTATTTATTCATAATAGATAAATAAATAATAGAAAATACTAATTAAAATATAAATAAAAACTAATAATATTATAAGAATTGACTAATTTAACAATATAAAAACATCTAACAACTTAACTATGTATTAATCTCATAATAAAAGATTACAATTGTTTTCTTTTATGTTTTAATATAAAAATACTAAATACTTTCCTCATTTGGTTCCTTCTCGTTCTGACGTGAGCATGGAAAGTGGGATGTACTTTTGCATTTTAGTTTTACATAATATTAGGCATGTCAAGTAAGTGTTCTATTTAAATCTAAGTCAAGTCCACCTACATTTAAGGTGATTAAATAAGGATTGCTTTCCTCTTATTTTAACTCTTTGTTTTGAACCTAAAGAAAGAATAAAACAATGCAAAGAAATAAGAGACTACGCTAAAATAAATCGCAGGATGTTACAAATCATTTATTTCTTTATATATTTTAACAATGCATATAAATGATACGTGTTTTCTTCTTTTTTCTTTTTTAATTGAAGAATTTTTTTTTAATATTAAAAAAAAAAGTATTTTTAACAATAAAATAAATAATAATTTATTTTTAAAAAGAACTAAGATATTTTAAGGTTCTAATATTCAGAATAGAAAGGTTGTTTAATTCATAGTCATAGTCATAGATATAGATTACACAAATTCTTTTAAATAGAATAAATAATTCATATTTTATTTTATTTTAATAAAATTTCTATAGTTTAAATAAAATAAATTTGACAATCTAATAGAAAGTCATATTTAGAAAATTCAAGAATGCTAGATTTGATCTTTCTCTTCTTTTCTACATTTCTAACATTGAATCTATTCTTACTTTTCTAATAGGAGTTTTAATAGTAAGGATCTATTATTTTCAACACAAGGTTTTTCAAATTTCAAATACAATGTCATCTAACTTTCCATGACTCAAATCCATCTATTGTAGAATTTTAATTCACAGAATTTTCAACAATATTTTGAATATGGCAAGCACTAAGAAGACAAAGATTCAAAAGTATTTCTACAATGGTTCACAAAATCCTACCTTGATCTAATGCTAACAATCTAGTGAAACTCTTGCTAATCCAAACCCTTCAAAGCTTCCAAAGATTTCTTTGTTCCAATTCCAAAAATGTGTTCCCTGAAACCTGTGTGTGTAATATTGACCTAAAAACCCTCTAATATAGAATTCTAATTCCCTTTTAGAGTTTTCATCTCCACTAGCTCTAAAATTATAATTACTTTATTTAATTAATTCTTTCATGCACAATTAGTTTTCTTTTTAATTAAAATATTATTTTATTATTCCTTTCATGTACATTAAATGAATTATTAAATTACTTTATTTAATTTTCCACTTGACTTTGCTTTAAATTAATTTATTAGCTTTTTAAATCTCATGTGCACTATATTAAAATATTTTTATTAAGTTCACATATTTTATCTTTTTAATTAATTTCCTATATTTTAATCTCATGCACACATCATGTGAACTTAAAACTTTTTCATAATTTAATATCTTTATCTTTTTTATATATTTTTGAAACTTAATTGATAAAATATTTATCCACTTAAATAATAATAATTTATTTAACATTTATTTAAAAATGAACTCTAAATATATTATTATTAAATTAAATAAATATTATCATATTCTAAAATTTAAACTTATAACTTTTATCTTCAAACTTCATTGTTTTTATTTAATTAATTTCTTAATTAATTAAATATAATTAAATATTAAAATGTCATAATAATTTTCCATTAAATTAAATCATTAATTTAATTCTTTAATTAGACTTAATTAATAGAAAATTCATCAAAGAATCATAAAACAACATACACACAAAGGACTCATGGATTTTAAAAAGGGTAGACAGTCTGTTATGAGTCCTCCTTGTAGGACAAGTATTTTAGGCTATGGCTAGGATTGGACCTGATCATTATCTTTTCATTCTCACCATTTGAGTATTTGTAATTGGGCACACTCATCTTGAAAATTCAGGGAAGTCGATGCCCGGTACCTGCATCCAGCATAAAAGATGAGCATGTACATGTATATAATATATCTAAACTAAACAAGCAATGGTGGGGAGTGGTGCATCGTGTAGATCCCGACTAGTAGTTGACTACGACTCCCTCCCTTAACTACATCAAACACATTAGATAGAAAGATAAAATAAACACGCTTACCATACACACACAAGTATGGGGTAAGTATCATAAAAATCACAAATCTAACATCAAATGCTAAGGTATAATAATGCATCTCTATCAATACAAACATAATAATCATTAAAGACATCATGTTAACATTGTTATAAAAGAAACCACATTTACTAATTAGGAATCATCAAGACATTATTAACAACATGTGAAATGAAATCAACTAAGCAATTATAACCGATATATTTGTAATCCAAGTCATGAAATGATATCGTACTATTGTAAATCCAATATCTCTAAAACTAATCAATGCACAAAATTGGCCTAAAAGAATTTGACAATCAAAACATAAAAGCACACTACGGGTGGGCATTACATGAATACTTCATACACTGCAACTAAATTTCATAAATAAATGAGTTTGACTATGGTGTCCTTCTACATTACCTAAAACCAAGAGATTTACATAGTTATTTGTCATGCAATCATAGGTAATGTTGAGCTTCAGTTGGTTTCAAGAATAGTTTAATATTCTACTAATTAGGGCCAATTGTGAAGGTGGAAGCTCATTTGCGCACCCCCCACCCCGCCCTCGCCCCCCCACCCCCCACCAAATCTAAATTCCTTGTTAACATCTAAAATTCATTCATTCTATTAATAAAATATAAGATTTATGAATTATCACATGATAACATTCAATAACACATTAGTTTTGTTAGAACATTCACATTAACATTGACACATAAGAATCATTAGAACATTCACATGAACATTCAATAGAACATAAATAAAATATCTATACATAAACAACAATCATTATCCAATAAGTTACATAAGTTACATTAATCATTTCTTTTTCCTTTTTTCATCATTCCCTATATTGTTGTAGAGGCATATCCATTTCATCATCAATGTTTCTTCTCACCCGTGAATGTGTACTTGCTATCCTTTGCAAAGGAAAGTCCTCTGCAATAACAAATAAAAGGGTTACATTTAAAAAATTGAGACTTAAAATATTTTAAAGAATATTATAGAACTCTTTACCTTGTCCAATCACATCATCTTTTCCACTAACTTGGACCTCATAACGCTCATCAGGAACAAACTTTGCATCCCTTCAACTACAATACAAGATGTTTTTTTAATCCCAACAAATATTATAGTTAAATTTGTATTACTACACAAAATTCAATTTAAAATGTTTACTTGTATTAATAATTCAAAAATGACAAATCAAATAGAAAATATATACCTTGAGTACTAGGATCCACATTCGAATCACCGCATCCACGGTGCTTGTCTAATGTATCAAGATTGGCAGACTACAATCCAATGTAAATAATTAATACATTTATCAATAATATACACATATAAATACAAGACAAATACTGAAAAATGTTAATCATTCATTTTAATATGTATAAATATATTCAATTTAAAGTTTTAAATAAATATAAAATCATTGTTTCCTTGAACAAATGAAAATGACCTATATTTTTGAAATTTAATATCAAATACAATAATTGCTAAAGTATTCAATTTGAAATAAAAATCAATTGAATTATTTACTTCATCGATAGATCCAACAAAAGAACCTTACACGCTCATTGCTTAGAGTCATTCAACCATGACTGTGTAGCCTTGTTTGTAGGCTAATTTCTTGTCCTCTTCAAAGATTATTCTAAAAACTCCATGGCCCACATATATTTTGGTATCATGATTTTTTTTGTAATCAATTTCATCAAGACCAATTTGTTTACAATTTATAAATATTTGCATATAATTTTTCATCTACTTATACTTATAACTCATGTAGTAAGTTTTAAAATGTTAATCATTCATTTTAATATGTATAAATATATTCAATTTAAAGTTTTAAATAAATATAAAATCATTGTTTCCTTGAACAAATGAAAATGACCTATATTTTTGAAATTTAATATCAAATACAATAATTGCTAAAGTATTCAATTTGAAATAAAAATCAATTGAATTATTTACTTCATCGATAGATCCAACAAAAGAACCTTACACGCTCATTGCTTAGAGTCATTCAACCATGACTGTGTAGCCTTGTTTGTAGGCTAATTTCTTGTCCTCTTCAAAGATTATTCTAAAAACTCCATGGCCCACATATATTTTGGTATCATGATTTTTTTTGTAATCAATTTCATCAAGACCAATTTGTTTACAATTTATAAATATTTGCATATAATTTTTCATCTACTTATACTTATAACTCATGTAGTAAGTTTTAAATATCCACCCGAGCCAAGCTTGTGCTGCTCATACTTCTATTTTCTTGCTTCAGTTGCCTTTGATGTGTCATGCAACCTATGTGAAGTATGAAAATGTTAGATCACATAAGTATTAAGAGTAATTATTACATAATTTCATTCTTAATATTATGACATACCTTCTTTCCTCAGGTGGTACCGGTTCTCCATCATCTAATGTTTTTTGAACAATGACATCCTTTATAAGATTCTCCCACTCAATAATAGGAATATAGGGGGGCTGCTGATAACAAGAGTTTTTTTTCATTTGTGTCCTATAATTGAACCTAATATACTTCAAAGCTTGGCCCACATTCTAAAGGAGCCTAAGTCTTTGAAAGACATTGTGTCCAAAAAGTGATGTCATGACATCAATGAGTTGGTCCTTTAACTCTTTCACTTGCAAATTTCACTTTTTAAGAAAAGAAAAAGAATATTAGATTTATAAATGAACTAAACCTACCTTTTAATTTACTTGAAGAAATTGATCAAATTAAGGAAACATGATCTAGCAATAAAATCAAAATATGATAACCCTATGCATATGATCATTCCAAATATATGCAAAAATTAATCATTAAATTTTTCATAAAAAAATCATTCCCTACAAAATAATAATGTGTTTAGTAGTTATTATAGGGGATTGCACGTGATTTTAGTGCATTTGATTATAAGTATAAGATTGCATAGTAAAAGAAAGGATCAATATTTAAAGTACCTATAAGTTGGGGTACTTTTAGGGGAAGACCATCTTCATTGCTAATGAGCAATTGATCACAATTCTTTAATGTTCCCATACATCTAATAGGAGAACACCCAAAAATGTCCTCATCACCTCCTACATAAAATGAATCCAATATTACAAAATCCCCCCTAAGAAATAATAATTCAAGAAAAATAAATGCATAAAAAATGAGAGAGAAAAATAGGAATCAACTTACCAATAGGTGGTGCCATTGCATCTGTTACTGAGCTATGTGTTGTCAAATTTGTAGTCAACAGTGTCTCTTGGGTTTTGTTCATTGTACCAGGTAGTGTAGTGGATAGATGATCAATGATAGGAGCTGAAAAATGATATTGTTAGAGCACAATAAAACAAGATTGTTAGAGCTATTTAAAAAAGAATTGTTAGAGGGAAACACAAGTGTAGGATAGAACATGCAATGTACTTGAACCACCTAAAGTATCATCCTCTAGGGTATCGCCCCTTAACATCCTTACCGTCTTCCAAAAAAATAACACATAAAATTTATTTAATGACATAAATAAAAGAGTATAGTATAAAAACCATTATTGAACTTTTGTTATAATTAAAAAGTACATTAATACTTATTGAACATGTGTGAACTAGGGTCAACAACCTATTGATTGTATCTTCTATTGCAAGAGTCTGAGGTTGAGTTAATTCCACTTCTGATAATTATTTTCTTATATCATTAATAAACTTTTTTAGTGCAACCACATGATCAACAATTGAATTAAAATCAATAGTAAATTCAGCCAGCTCATTGTGGCATAGCTCCTCATCTTCATGGACTACTTTTTCCTTTCCCTTATCCTGATCATCACTCATTTGTGAGAGCAATATTATTAGATCTATATTTAAAATCAATCCAAAATAGTAGTGAAGAATAAAACATAATAAAATATATGCATTAACATATTTTTGGTATCTAATTTGTACAACCACAATGAGTTTTACCTTTTGGGAAGAAGAGCCATCGCCACTGTATAGATCCAGTGGGTGTTGATCCATACTGTACCCATGCATTTAAAAATAAAATCAATGAGACATGTTAAAACACGTGTTATTATTCTAATTTAGCAAACATATATACAAATTTAATGGCGTGTTTATCTTCATTGCTTGGAGTTGATTTTAAATGTGCATAGTATGTACCACCTCACCTCACCCATGATAGTGGCTTTGTTTATATCTATGAAATTCAAATTGTAATAAATAAGAATCTCTTTGCCTCCATGTATTGATTTTATCATGCATACAAATACGTGATTTCCCTCGCACACTTCAAATATGCAATTGAGCAGCTTCTTAGTTGATGCAGGTCATGTACTATTTATAAAAACTACAATATTCCCTGATGCTTTTGGCCTTCCATCAATGTATATAGCTACTATTTTACTTTTTTCAATAACTTTTTTTTGTATATAATTTTCCACAAGTGTATACTTACACATACTTCTTTTTATATCTAACAATCTATATCCAACTATTGTAATCATAGCAAGGTCCGACATACTCCATCAATTTATAAGAACATGACCCCCTTGAGCAAGGAAAAATTTCATGCACTTATTTAATTTCTTTCTAATATTTTGACCTTGAGTCAATTTTCTTGATTTAGACATACTAAATGTCTCACTTTCTTCTTCCACATACTTTTATTTATATCTAAAAATCTACATCCAACTATTATAATCATAGAAGGGTCCAACTTACTCCATCAATTCATAAGAACATGACCCCCCTTGAGCAAGGAAAAATTTCATGCACTTATTGAATTTCTTTTTGATATTTTGACCTCGAGTTGATTTCCTTGATTTAGACATACTAAATGTCTCACTTTCTTCTTCCATTTCTATATTTTCCTCACTCAAGGAAGAAAAATTTGACAAGTACCTATTCACTGATACTTGGACTCCATGAAATAAGAGAGATAGGTGGAAATGAGAGAGATATTTTTAAAAATGGTAAATGAAATTAATCTATATGGGGTGTACTAACTTATACCTGATGATCCATGAGCTTGTGCGAGATGCTCTTGAAAGGGCTTTATGTTTCTACAATAGTAAATCAATTGTCTTATGTTACCAAAAAATTCATGATACATATACTCAAAATTACATTGAATATTAGCATTATATATGAATTATAAATAGTAAAAGGTTATAATCATCATCATCATCCTTGATCCTCCTCCTCCTCCTCCTCATCATCATCACCATGATCAGTAGAAAGATCATTTACATTAGAAGCATCATCTGCTTAATGTTTATATCTGCAAATATGGTTTTGAAAGGAAAATTTGGTGTAATTAATGTGTCTATTTGCAAAATATCAGGCATGTTATACTTAATGTTTATATATGCATATATGGTTTTGAATGAAAAATTTGGCATAATTAATGTATATATCTACAAAAATATTGAACATGTTGTACTTAATGTTTATATTTGTACATATGGCCTTGAAAGAAAACTTTGGTGTATTTATGCCTCTTCATTTTGATTTTGTTCAAGGGAATCCTGCCAATGGTAATAGAAACAAGAATGCATTTTCTAAGAGTTTATAATTATTCAAAAAAATTAATGTTTTACAAGAAAATGCACTTGAAGAACTATTAGCTTAGAAGCAAGAACATGGTGTTGATATTAGATCTACCTTGCTAACTCCTAATGGGTTAGGCTATTATTATTTGTCCTCATCACATTCACTTTGATAGCCATGTTAGGGAGGTGATCTCGCCTAGTTCATCCTCATGAATTTGAAGTCCTTAACATGATCTTGGGGGCTCAAATTAATTTCCAAGATATTTGTGCCTTAGGGCCCTATTTGATCATCATTTGAAAGAGCCTCAATGTCAACCACAAAATGTCTCTTAATATGTTTAGAGGTTTAGAGGTAATTTCACTCAACTCTTCACTAAAATTATTCTTTAACATCATTGGTTCCCATTATTGGGCCAATGTATGAAGACTTTATATCCAACCATTCATTATAAGTTGGGGAATGCACTTCATGCATGGCATGCAAGTTATTCATCTCCTAAATCCTTCAACTCACCTAAATCCTTGCTTCTCCCAACTATATTGTTTCTCTATTGTTATATATTATAGAATAGATTTTCAATTTCTTTCTCCATGTTTTTATTGTGCATAGAAAAGCCCATATCATCTTAGGATAACATGAAGGAAAGTGGTTGCACAAAAAAATATCTTCTTAAGTACCCTTGCACAATGAAATCCTCTCATCTTGAATCAATTGTTAAATATAGTGAACATGCTGATTTCAATACACTTAAGCCTCTGATGCTCCACTAGATTACACAAAATATGAATAAAACTCTAACTATCACATAATTAGTTGCACAAGAAGATAGTTATCAAACTAGTATTATTTATTCATCATTTTATACATAATTAGTCATCACAATTAAATTAAAGCCTATTACCTCACCTATAATTGAATTTAATATATCTAATTTAAATGTATGTTTAGTAGCTCCAAATAAAAAAACTACATTAATTTAAAAATTATTATGACATTATAATAATTTACATAGATGGAAACAAACTTAATCTCTTCATACACATAGATGGAAACAAATAACTTTCCTAGTTTGTATCCACAAATAAAATTGACATGAGCAATATGTATAATTTACTAACCTTTTAATTACAAATGCACTCTGAAATCAACAACAACAATTACATACATTAATCTAGAAACAACGTATAGTCCACACCTAAAGAGGATTTATTGGTACTTCCTACAACTTCCACCAATCCATGCAAATTGGAAAAGAAATAAACCCTCACAACATTAACTTCAAATAAATGGTTAGGGCTTAAAAACAATAATCTCTAGTATCAAACAAGAAGAAAAAAGCTCAGGACTTGTAATGGTGAATTCAACCCCAACGTAAAGCTTCAACAAAAATGCAAGTGATAACCTATGTGATGTTCTACAAGTATCATAAAAATGAGTGGAAGCTTGAGCACTAATATTGAGGAAAATGAGCGACACAATTTTCACAGACTCAATTTTTTTGGTTTTTTAACAAAGTAAAAAAATGGAACAAGAATAAGTATTCCAATTCCACCTATTTAGGTGGAATTGAGATACTCATTATTTTAGGCATAAATTGAATATGTATTGCTATTGTAAGCTTATTCCCAATTCCTAATTGCTACACCCAAATAGAGAATTTAGAGATTTCAAGAATAGACATATGCCTATTCCAGCCATATTCCCATTGCCAAATGAGTCCTAAGTAAAATGATGTGGAGGCCAATGTTATGGAATATTTATGCAAATGGATCATTTTTGGTAAAGCTGATTGTTCATTTTATTGTACCTAATTTGATGACAATTCTACAGGAATTTGTAATCAACCTAGCTAATCAACAACTAGAGCAATTTAACTGGGTTATGACTTGTTTATTTCTAAAAATATATGCTATGACATGTTTTGGTAAATTTTCTTGTGAACTCTGCCCATTTTTCGTGGTCTACATTATTTTTGTGTAGGATCTTGAGGTAAGTCACTTAGCATGGGTTGCATTAGTTTTATTGTTATATTATTTGGATTCTGGAATATGTACCTAATCTAATGACAGTTCTATGGGAATTTTTAATCAACCCAACTAATCAACAACTAGACCAATTCAACTATGTTATGGCTTGTTTCTTTCTAAAAACATCTGCTATGATACATTTTTGTAAAATTTCTTGTGAACTTTGCCCATTTTTTGTGGTCTGCATTATTTTTGTGTAGGATCTTGAGGTAAGCAACTTAGTATAGGTTGAGTGATTTTTATTGTTTTATTATTTCAATTCCTGAATATGTATGCAATTGGATCATTTTTCTATTGTAAGATAATATGTAATAAGCACCTTAAAAGAGATCTATCTGAATATATAAACAAATACATGTTTAGAAGAAATATAAACACATAAATGTTTACAAGGAAAAGAAAAATACATTTACATACATACCTCTTCTTTCCCCTTGAAGAAAATCACAAAGAAAAGTCATTTAGATCACAAGAGCATGATAGATAAAAGAAATTAGAGAGCAAGGCCATGACATGATAATGAAATTGTAGAGCAAGGGCATGACATGACAATGAAATTGCAGAGCAAGGGAATGACAATGAAATGCAAAGATCATGAGGAGAAAACAACCAAATTAACTAATCACAAGGGCACACCAACATTCACAACTCTCCACTCTCATTTGGAGCTCTCCACTTCATTCACGTGCAACTCTCCACAAAAATAAATAGAAAATGATTTATGTCATTTTTTTTTTTTTGGGTTTTTGCTCATGGGGATGTTGCAAGTGTGATTCCATTGTTAGCATTACAACAATGTTAGGGAGAATTGAAAAAAAATTGAAAATAACATGAATTACATCGCCGTCACAAATTGTTGTCGCAATTTGACCCCAAATGTTGTAGTGTTAGTCCAAAAGGAATGAATAACCACTCATACAATCCTTTCCTTGTCTTGAAGGAATTCTTCCACTCATCTCCTTATTTGATGTGAATTTGATGGTACCCACTCTTTAGATCTATCTTTGTGAAATACACAATTTTGCTTAAATAATCCATAATATCATCGATCCTTGGCAATGGAAAATCTATACTTAATTTAAATATTTTTTATAGCCCAAGAATCTGTACACATCCTCCATTCTTATTTGGTGCTAAATTGGTATAACACATGGATTCAGACTCTCTCAAATCAACCCCTACTATAGTAACTCATGTACTTGTCTGTTCAACTCTTTTCTTTCTATTGGTATCATTTTCTGCACTACCTTTTTTGAAATAATGGCTCCTGGAATCAAGTCCATATGATGAATAATCTTCCTCACTAGTAGTAATCCATCAGAAACATTATTGGATATAGTATCTAGAAATTCATTCAACAAATCTGCAACTTCTTTAGGTACCTCTTCTACTTCTTCTTTAACATCTTTCAAAATTATAGAAAAAAACACATGCTTACACTTCATACCCTCTAGCAACTTATTTCCATCAAAAACATACTTTGACAACACTACATATCTTTTCTTTTTTATACTTCAACAACTTCAACTTATGTTTTGCTCCATCCTTTGCTAGACAGTAGGTATTTGCATGACCATCATGTACAACATGCCTATCATACTACCATAGTCTACCCCATAACATATGACATCTAGCCATAGTTATGACACCACAAAGTACCTCATCATGATAGCTTCCAATCTTGAACTTCACTAGGCATTGTTGTAGTGCCTCTCATGTTTGCAATCTATACCTTGTTATATTTTGATCTGAGAGGTACTTGATTTTGATTAGATAAATAGGTTTTACAAGGAACCTAAAACTCAAAAGTTAGTACAAAAGAAGGCTGATAATAAGCGTGATAGCCCAGCCAAAAATTTTTAAGTTCAAAGGCTGATAATAAGCATTAAGCCCAGCCAAAGGAAAAAGTTCTAAGAAAAGACCAGGAAAAAGAAACAAACAAAGCCACGGCCAAAAGCCAACACAAAATGCCAAAATACAATTAAAAAAAAAGGAACATGCAAGAGTTATTCCTCGTTCTTTCGCTCTAGATCCTGCATCACCTGAGCAACCTCAAAGGCATATTGATTCTCCTCCATTTCCATCTGTTGCCCTCTTTGATTCCCCTGGTCCTGTGCAAGAGTGGAGTTGTCCTTTACAGGGCTGTCCTCCTTTCTGGCCTCATCTCTATCATTTCCATCCTCATCCTCGTGTGTATCTCTGTCTTTGATCTAGCCCATGAGAGAGATGATGTTGTTGTTGATGGAGCTTAACAAGGAAAACATTTGGTTGGCAAGGTTATGATTGTAGTTTTCCAAATTGTGTATCCTCTATTCTACCAGAGTGAGCCTATTAGCCAAGTCTGTCCTCCTATTTGCATCCTTTCCTTCCCTTGTTGGCTCAATGTATTTCACTTGGTCTTTAACCTCCTTGAGCTCATGGAAGAGCCATTTGATTGATATGAAGTTATCAATCATGCTATTGCGAGCATTATTTAAGAGATTCATCCCTATCTCCCTGGCTCTGTCCGAAATAGCCACAATCACCGAATCAATTAATTCTTCCAGCTGCTACTCTTCTTGATTATCCACTAGGATTTGGGGATTCATGGCCTCCCTAAAGATTCCCATTTTGGCAGTCTTGACATTGAAATTAATCCACACTTTCCTCCTATCATTAGTTTGCACTTCCCCTTCTGCATACTCAGCTTTCTCCTCTTTCTGATCCTTAGGGTGGAGATGGATAAGAGAAAGGGGCAGCACAGATGTCTCCTCATAATGAGAGTGCACATCCTCCAGGCTCTCCCTCTTGCGCTTCTTCCTTCCACTATTGATGTTTATTTCCTCCTGCGTCTCCTTCACCACCTCAGATCCTCCTCATCATCACTGCTACCCTCCTTAGCCTTCTTAGCCTGCTTCTGCCCGAGATCCCTAGGGATTTTTCTACTTGGGATTATGGGGGAGGGGGATTTTTTAACAGTCACAACTTTCCCTGAGGAGGAGACTCCGCCTTTCTTAGAACTAAGGCTCTGAATGTCATCTGAGTCTGAGGAGTAATTGGAACTTCCAGACTCCATAGTCTCAGTTTGAGGGGGGCCATTACCGATGGTTTGGGCTTTGAAGTGCTCATGGATAAGAAGCAACAACCCTTCATGCAGAGCCGGGTTAGCAATCAGCTTCTTTTTGAAGCTGTCCATCGCCTTACTCATAGAGGTTAACAGATAAAAAGGAAAAGAAATTTTGGCTTTCTTTCAAAAATGATTTAAAATAACAAAGTGGTGGGTGCAGGCTCTATCAAATCTTGGGTCCACAGTAATATATTCAATGACAACTTTCAACACATACCTCCATTGTTTCTTCATGGAGTCAGGGACATAGTAGGTGTCAAGCTTTTTTAATGCCTTCAATTCCTTCTCATTCTCCATGAAATCCCTTACCACATTGGCTTAGAGCTTCTTGTCCCTGTAGAATTTGAAACCCTTGATTGGGATCTCTGTGACAGCCGTGATAACCTCCTCTGTTATTCAAAAGTTGATGCTGTTCACCTTAACCCGACCTTCTTTCCATGACCCCACCATACTGTTAGTCACCTCCTGATCATAACTGTGTAGCTTCATGAGATACTTGGTTACCCCACCCTCTTCCAGCTTTTCCCAAACTTTTGGCCTGCTTCTCCATTTCTCAAAGTCCCTCGCCGGCTCCTTTCTACATCTCTTGCCCACCATCTCCTCACTCTACACACCCATTTTACTCATAAGCTCTTCACTGTGAGACTAGAAAGGATTGCCAAGATTAAGCAAGGAGTAAAGAAAAATAACTCTGTTGTTGCCCCTGAAATGAATGCAATGAAGAACCCACAAAGCGTGGCAATTAATCATAGTAGCATATCTGCAATTATGAATACCCATTTTTCTATTATGAAAAGTACCCATATATCTTAACCCTTTCATATTCATAATTACATCTTGATATCCTTTGTACTTCCTTGGATTTTCTCCAAGTCAATTAGACACTTGACATCCACCGACAAAGAAGTTTCGGGAAGCCATGTCATTTTTTGGTCTTTGTCGACCCCTATATTTGCCAACCTATCGGCAACCAGGTTTGCTTCTTGGAAAGTATGGGTGACATGGAATTTTTTGAATTGGGCAAGTGTCTCTCTCATCTCATTGATAAGATTTGCAATCGTCCAACAAGGATATGAATTGCCATTAATGCACTTAATAATGTTGCTCGAGTCCCCCTCCAACCATAAATTGGTGACCCCAATTTTAAAAGCCAGCTTAACTGCATTGCACGTGATGTTGGCTTACACAAAATGATTTGTTTGGAAACCCAATAGAAGAGTAAAAGCCACAATACTATCACCATTTTCATTTCTAACCACAACTCCACTACCTGAGGATCCAGGGTTGCCCTTGGAGGCTCCGTCAAAGTTGGCTTTGTGCCAGCCTTCAGGGGGGAGGTGCCATTTGGCTTCTTGTCTTTTTCTCATTTTGTCTTTTACATTCTCCTTCTTCCTACCTCCTGTCTCAAAAGCTCCCCCCTTTCTCACAAAAATATTTTCCTTTATGTTACTGAAGATCTTCCTTCAAACAACCAAAGCCGGCTCCTCCTTGTCTCTGAAAATTTGGTTGTTTCTCTCCTTCCATATGCTCCAACAAAAATGGGGTAGGAGCCAAGAGCTGATTTCCTTCAAGGCAGTCCCATTGAACATTCCTTACCATTGGCAGAAGAAGTCCAAGAGGTTGGAAGGAATGCACCAGCTATGGTCAAGGTCCTGGGTGAGGAAGTCCCAAACTGATCTCAAATAAGAGCAATGAACGAACAAATGATTGCCTATCTCTGACTCATCTTTGCATAAAACACATCTGTTGGGCAAAATATGACCTCTTTTAATGAGATTTTCCTGGGTGAGATTTTTTTCCTAAAGTGCCAACCAAAAAAACATGTTGACTTTTGGCGTTAGGCTTGGGAGCCAGGCCCTCAACCAAGGGGGGGATGCATTTGTACTTTATAAAGCAGAGTGCCCAGAGGTAACCAAATAGAGGCCATTGGAATTATCCCTCTAAACTAGCTCATCCTTGTTGGTGCTAAGGGATGAGGAGTTAAGCATGATCATAATTGGTTTGAGTTCCTCTGAGATGATAGAAAGGTCCTTCCATCCCTGATGAGTCCTATAGTTATTAACTTTGTGCCCAAAAAGGTTGATGCAGTCATTAGCCCAAACACCATAGGTGGGGTTATTGATGAGTGGGCCTTGAGAAAGCCAGCTGTCTGACCAGAAAACAATGTTCTCCCCATTTCCAAGCTTCTAGGAGACCTTAGAGTTAGCCAAATCCCTGGCTTTTAAGAAGCCATTCCAAACAGCTAAGCCTCTGAGTAAATCCTCACTGAAAAGAGTGAAATTAAAAGAGGACCTTTTTATATACTTGTTCACTGTAGTGTCTCTCCATTCCCCCGTGCTACTAAAGATGCACCAGATTTGCTTTGCCAGGAGGGCCTTGTTGATATGAGTGATCTTCCTGATCCCCAGACCCCCATTCTTTTTAGGGAGACAAAATTTGTCCCAAGCAACAAGGGGGTACCTTTTATTCCTATCAATACCCATCCATAAAAAATCCCTTTGGATTTTTTCCATTCTCTCGGCATATTTACCAAGTATGGTGAAAAGGTTCAGGGCATATATAGGTAGGTTTTGAAGGATGGATTTAACCAATTGACATTTTCCAGCTTGGCTGAGAGAGGATTCTTTCCAGCTAGCCAACTTCTTACCGAACCTATCCAAGATGCCATTCCAAAAGGAATTAGAAGGGTCCGTGCCCAAGGGGAGACCAAGGTAGGAAGAAGGAAGCTTCCCCACCTAACAACCCAAGATTTTAGAGATTCTTTGCTGTCTTCCCTCCAGAGTGTTGATAAAGAAAATAGAGCTTTTGTCCCAATTTATAAGCTGCCCCGACCCTTTGGAATAGGTGTCCAAAGTGTCTTTCAAAGCCTTGGCTTCCTTGATCAAAGCCTCTCCTCTCATAATGGTGTCATCAACAAATTGTTGATGCATGAAGGGAGTGCATTTGGAAGAAGGTTTAAAGCCTTTGATCCTCTCATCTTTCTTTTTCTTCTCCATAAGTCTGGCAATACATTCTGCCAGGATGATGAAGAGAATTGGTGATAGAGGATCTCCCTGATGAAGGCCTCTAGTAGGTTTGAAGAAATTAGAGGGGGATCCATTCATTAAAACAGCTAGCGAGGGGGTGGTGACCAGCTGGGAAATTAGCTTGCAAGATTTGGCATCAAAGTCAAAAAGTTTCAACACTAACTCCAAAAAGGACCAATCCACCTGGTCGTAAGCTTTAGACATGTCAAGTTTGAGTAACATCCCTTCTCTCTTACCAGATTCCATAGAGTGAATCACTTCATGCACCATGATAATCGAGTCTAAAATCTGTCTGCCTTGGACAAAAATAGATTGTTGTTGAGATATGATCAGGGGGAGGAGCTTAAGCAGCCTCAAAGTGAGCACCTTTGAGATGATCTTATAAAATGAGTTGCATAAGCTGATGGGTCTAAACTTGTCCAGAGTGTCAGCTCCTGGCACTTTAGGAATATGAACTAAGAAAGTGAAGTTGATTTCCTTCAGGATGCATCTGGCTCCAAAGAACTCCTGAACCACCTTAACAACATCCTTCATAATGACAGACCAATACATTTGGAAAAAGAAGGTAGGAAAACCATTAGGTATAGGCGACTTGTCCACCGGAAGAGAAAAAAGAGCTTCTCTCAGTTTAGAATTAGAAGGAATGGCCCAGACCATTTTATTATGGTGCAGTTGGAGGATCTAAGGGATAGAAGAGACAATATCATCCTAATCCACCTTAGAGAGAAAAGGATCCCAAGAAAGAAGGGAGGAGAAGAAAGAGACAACTTCTAGTGAAATATCATCTTCCTTAGTCAAGACACCCTGGTCTTTTTTCAGGCCAAAAATCATGTTGTTAGCTCTATGTTTAACTGTGGATAAATGGAAGAACTTTGTGTTCTTGTATCCTTCCTTGAGCCAGTTGATTCTAGATCTCTGCCTCCAGAACTTTTCCTCTTTACTAATGATGTCATGTAAATTAGACAGGATGGACAGCTCTGCATCTCTACTCGAAGCATCATACCCATTTTCTTAAATGGAGGCTTGGATGGAAGAGAGATTAGAAGAAAGATCCTCTTTCATAGAGAACAGATGACCAAAATCTGACTTATCCATCCTTTTAACATCCTTTTAACATTATTGAGTTTCCTTGCTACCCTGAACATAGCAGTGCCTTCCACATCTATGCTCCCCCAACCCTTTAATCTCTCTAGAAGGTCGAGGTGGGAGGTCCACATTTTCTCGAAACAAAAAGGAGGAGGTCTGAAGGGGTCAAAAGGGACAATCGAGAGGGAAATGGGGGAGTGGTCGGACCCAATTCTAGGCAAAAGAGCTAAATTTCAGGAAGAGGACTGCATCCAATCAGGAGAAATGAGGGCTCTATCTAGTCTAACCTAAATACACTCCTTACCTAAGCGTTTATTGGACCAAGTGAAGTTACCACCCATGAGGTCCAGATCCAAAAAGGCCAAATCATTGATGAAGTTTGAAAGATCATGCTTGCTATCCTAGTCCTGAGGCAGACCAACCTTCTTCTCCTTATCCAAAAGAGGGGTATTGAAGTCTCCCATAATGATGCCTTTTTTTAAGTTACTATTCTGAACCATCTCTACTACTCTGGACTAGTAGGAATTTCTTTCTCTCTTGTTGTTAGGGGCATAAATATTGAGCAAGAACCAAAAATTCATTGGAATGAATATTGTACACTTTAGAAAATAGAATGTTACTAGCATTGGAAACTGATTCCACCCTGAAAAGATTTGACTTGTATAAAGTTAGCACGCCCTCAGAGGCTCCATCTGAGTCTGCAGCCTCTCCGCTCATCATGTTACTGAACTCTATGTTTCTCAAAGAATCCTTTTTCATTTTTGTTTCTTGGATCATCAAAATATCTGGTCTCTGGTCTCTGATCAAATTCCTAATGATTTCTTGTTTATGGGTGCCACTTAGGCCCCTGATATTCCATGAGATGATCTTCATTTTTTACTCTTGAAGAAGTCCTTCAGGGTGCTTTGGCACCCATTCGCCAAACATCTTCTAGTCTCTTCTTCTCTAGACTCCCTTTCTGATTTCCTTCCTGCTTTGGTTGTAGAGACCACATCTGGTTTGCAACTGCTCCTGGTTGCTACCGGAGAAGCCTTGGATGGATTTCTGATTTGATTCTTCCTTAGTATCTCTTCCTTCTTTAAGAACTTTAGGGATCTAGAAGCCTTATTAGCATTCCTTGGGGTGCTATGAAGATCAACTCTTTGGTTATGATCTATCTCCTTATCCTCCTTATTTCCTATTTGGATCAGTGCATCAATGGTGGAGACCAATTTTTCCTCTGGATCCTGGAAGACAATAATTTCCCTATTATCTGTTTCCTTGATCTCCTCCATGGAGCCCAGAATTAGCTGCTCCTCTCTAGGGGGAAGGTCCAAACCATCCTCTTGAAGATCGTTCTGCAAGATGCCCTTAACTTCCTCTTCTCTAGGCTTGAGGGTCCTTTCCTTGACCTGATCATCCGCTATCAGCTGGGGTTCAGTTAAAGGTAGAGAGGAATTGGAAAACTCTCCTTCCTCACTAGTCTTTCCCTTAGGTGCTTGGTCTAACCTCTTTGGGGCTTCTGCTACAACATGGGTCCCTGAAGATAGGTCGTTCTAGCCTTGAGCCATGGTCTTTTTTTTCCAAACTTTCTTCAACCTTTGTTGAGAAGAAGAAGGGGGATTCTTCTTACTAGTCATCTTAGCTTTCGAGCACTGAAATGCCTTATGACCAATTTTTAGATAGTGAAAACACCCCAAAGGAACACTTTCAAAGTCCAGCTACTGGATATGGGTACCAAGTTTGACTGAAAACAAACCACTTTAGGAATATCCTCCCCTTCCCTTACTCCAATGCAAATCCTTGCATAGGTCAGCCTACTCTTCGAAGCAGTGATTGGGTCGATGGAGAGAAGCTCTCCGAAAGAGCTGGCCACTCCCTTGAAGACATCCTCATTCCAGAACTCCAAAGGTAGCTATGATAGTCTGACCCATACCGGAGCTTGCTAGAGGAAAGATTTGTTTAAATCCAATTGGGATGACCATTCTGAAGCATGAGGGTGGCCCTTCCAAAGCTCCAGGGACTATCACACAAAATCTCAGCCATATCCTCATGACAGGAGAACTCAAAAGAAAGGAAACCCTTAGCCATTGCAGTGACAGAGACCTGACCTTTCAAGCTCCATTTTTTTAGAGTATAGGCTCAGACCAAATCAATATTTGGTCTAGGGCCAATAAACTTTTTGATGAGTGTTGAGGCCATAGAGGCAATGCTGTGATCAACAATCTCATCTGGAATAGTGATCATGCAAGATCCCTTTTCTAGACTTGACACAACCTTAACCAGAGGGAAAGATGATTTACCTGATGGTTTGACTCCAAAGAGTGAGGCCCAACACTTTGGGAGAATCCTTGGAATGTCCTCACGTGGGTCCCCATCACTCGACTCCTCCACAATGCCTACCTGGATTCTCTCCTATGTGCCTAGTGATCAAGGTCTGCCTCCCTATGAATTCTTGCCTGTCTCCAGATTTGAAATTTGAACTTGCACTCCCATTCACTTCATTTGATCGAGGCCCACAATCGCTAAAATTTTATTAACCCTTGGTTGTAAGCACTACAGGCAAGAAGCCCCACTATTTCACCAAGGGTCAATGGAAAAATATTCTCAATTAAGATCCACAGTAGAGAATGGCCCTGTGGGGACTTGAACCTTGGTTGTAGGCCTTACAGGAAAGAAGCCCACTTGTTACTCATATCATTTTTACATTTAGATGACTTGATGATCAGGTGTTATACTTTGATTACCTGTATCATAGATTTTAGATTACTATGTTGTTCAGTTGATCATATCTACACGATGATGCTTTTTTTGAGATGATAGTATGTTTTATGATGATATTTGGTTACCCAATATTTGGACATATTCTTTGATTTAGTTTATATGTTGGATTTGATGCTATGGTTATTTACATCATTCTTTCTTTGTGATGAGTTTTATGAAAGTGAGTGATGTAAATAGATTATTTTAGTATAATTAAATAAATGTTTAAGTTAGATTATTTAATGTATTTATTACTTTGGCTATGTTATTATATGCAATTGTACTTGATCGTGTGGTTAAGTGTGTAGGATTTATATCCCTGGTAGTGGCACATGGAGTTAATGATGCAATTGTTCATATTTAACCAATGTTGTCCCTCTATGATTGGTGTATCCTATTTAAATTGTTTAAAATTTAACCCTCTAATTATTTAATAAATCCAGACTCATTTGCATTATGTGATTAGACCCATGAGTGTGTTTTTGCATTTAGAGGTTCGCATTTGTTCTGAAAGTTATTATAGAATTTTGTGATTTTGGTTTAAGGGTTTTTTGGGCTTTATTTTATTTAATTTTAATGCCCAGTAGCTTTTCCATAGTTGAATTCCAATCACTTGGAATAGCCTATTTTCATTTAGGTTGAATTATGGTTTAACTAGGTGACCTAGCTATTTTCCCTAATCTATTATTCACTTGAAAAGTGTATAAATATCCAAAAAGGAATTTTATTCCTCACTTCTCACTTTCTGAAATAAGAAAATTGAGAGCACTTTCCAAATCCTCTTCTATAGGATTACGTTTTTGTTCATTGTAGGAGCTACATGCGTGGGATTGTTGTGAGATCAGTCTCATTGCATCTAGCTCAGGGAGACCTTGGTTTGCCATAATTTATGGAAAATTTTGTAGGATTTTTACTTGATTATTCCTATTCCCATTTTTTCCCTTTTGGCTATCAAGTAGGACTCTCCTATTTTATTGTTTTAGTTCTATTTATGCTTCCATTTCTGGTAGCTGTATGATAGGAGGTTGAGAACTAGTGTTCCCCTTCATTTTTAATTGCTAATTCTATTCGGTTAGTTGGGTATGAAAATTTCCCTAATTTTTAGGATGGGAGTTTGGGGTTTCACATCGTTATGCTGGCCGTTTTGCATTTGATATTTGAAACCAATTTTTATTAGATTTCTATGGCTCATTCATCCTTGGGTTGAATAGGTTTTATTTTTGTTGATTTTTGTCAATGTTGGCTTTTTGAGGTTTTTGCCTCAATTTGTGTGCCACCTAGTTTTCTCAAGTTTTCTTGGTATGGTGTTAGTCGTGGATTTGGATTATCCATATGATGTCAATCTGACCACTAATGCATTTTTTATGTTAGATTGGGATGCATGCCACATCTGTACTCTCGAGCTTGTATTCAGTTGAGTGTTATTTTTGCTTGTGTTATCATCATCCTTTATTTTTTATGATCTTTATGATATTAGTGCACCCACACATGAGCATGTGTGCATGCATTTGTCAGTTGCTTACGAGGCTTGATCTCCCAATTGTTATCGATGGAGTTATGTTCATTAGGGTTGGGTTGGGAATATGCATTGCCTAGATGCACTTAGCGTGTGATGAGAATGGGTATGTAGGGTAGAACCTTGGAGGGGCTTCTCTCACAACCTTGGTGACTATTTCCTAGGTTGACGTGAAGAAGTTTTAAATTAGTGATAATTAAATAAATTACTAGGTAATAAATATAAGATAATAAAAAAGAGTGAGCACCCAATTTGATTCAAGGACACTTGAAAATGTGAGCACCTAGAGTTGATCTAAGGACATAGTGTGAGAGCTTCCCTGGGGAGTTGAGTCCATATTATATTCAGCTTGGGCTACTTGATGCCAAGAGACTTACCCTCCAAGTCCCTACGTAGTTGACCCATAGAGTGTTCGACTAGGACCTGCTGTACATGCATTGTCTCATGATCTTGGTTCAATCATCTTACTGTCTAGTGTGAGTGTTAGCCATGTATGTTTGCTTTATGTATATTTGTGGTTGGATCATTATCTCCATCAACATGATAGGTGTGGACCTACGAGTTCCACATGATTGGGAGGCATAGCTACATATACCACTGCTGGGGACTAGTGTACAGAGATGGTCTATTTTCAATTGTGACTAATGCTTGATGTTACATTGGTTTATGCTTTAATTGGAATACTTGGATATCATGTTTAGATGATGTTAGTTTATTTGATGCATTCCTTTATTATGATGTTAGCATATGTTTAGATGATGTGATTCACTATTAGTTGGAGTATCTATGCTTTTTTGGATTAGCATGTTAGATTTTCTTGTTCTTATGATGTTATTATGTTGTAGTAGTAACGCTCTCATAAGACAACTTTGAATATCTAGTTGGTAGTTTGGGATGTTATGTGTGGGGGATGGCTAGGGCCTTTGAGGTCTCATGATGCTATTATGATTGGGAAGAACTATACACAATTTTAGTTGTTTATGTACATTGTGATGTTGCTGTTGTATACAATTGATTAATTGTGCATTGTCTTTGATGTTACACAAATGTCATATTATTATCAGTCAGTATATGCCAAGCTTACTCAAGTAGTGAAGATAGTTCCTAGTGTCTATTAAGCATTCCTATATTTGCCTAGTTCAGAAGGTAGTGTCTATTGAGTTCACTCAGGCATCAAAGGAAAATATGTAGAAGGTAGTCTCTATTGAGTTCACTTAGGCATCAAAGGAAATTTTTTAGAAAGTGAGTATTAACCGAGCTCACTCAGTTAATGAAGGAAAGTTGGATGGAACTAGTGCTAACCGAGCTTACTTGGTTGCCAAAGGATTATCATGAGTTTGTAGTGTTAACCAAGCTTTTGTTGGTTAACAAAGGAAATCATTTTTGAGTTAGTTTCTACTGAGCTAGGTTAGCTAACAAAGGATTTTATTATTTTTGGCATATCAAGCTTAATTGATTTATCTATTGATTCTAGCCGACTAAGGTGATGAATATTGATTATTATAAGTTGTATTTGAGCCAACTTGACAAAGTGGAAGATATAAGTATAAGGTCAAGTTGTGATTTCAAAGTGTGTGTGCAAGTATGAAGATGTGATTGAAGATCTAATGATGAGAAGAAGAAGCAAATTTGAAGGATAAGTAGAATATCCTTATGGAGAGAAAAAGCTATATATGATAAGGAAGGATTAAGAACAAGCTAGAATAGAGATCTGTAATAAAAAATTTAGTTGCATTCAAATCAGGTCATCTCATTTCCACTCTCTAACCATTGTAGTAGTGATCTAAATCTCCTAACAGAGTTGGTTTAACAACTATTTACAAATCCTCTAACAAGGTGGAAAATTCATTGAATTATTTTCAAGACCTCTAACAAGGCCACTCCTAATAGGGTGATTAAATCCTTTAATAGGGTCACACCTAACGATATGTTTTGTAACCTTTAACAGGGTTGGCTCCTAATAGGGCCCACTTTAGAAGAGTGAAATCTAGTAACTAGTTGCAATTGGTAGTTTTTCTCAAATTGGGTTTCCACATTAAATCCTAGTGTCAAATGTGTTCATGCTATTTTCTTTATGTGTTTGCAACTAAGTTAAAGTAATGGTAATCATAGATAACATCTAATGATTTATGTGTTAATCATTTACTGAGCTAATCTAGTTATTACCAAGTTATGATATTCTATGTCTTTACTAAGCTTCAACAGTATTCTTTTATCTATTTTTATTTTGTACTAACATCTAAGGGATCTAGGATTTATTTTGGTAGTAACTGATTCACCCCTCCCCTCTCAGTTACTCCTCTTATATTTCCAACAATTGGTGTTAGAGATTTTAGTGCTCACAGAGAAGGTTTCAAGGACCTAAGCTAAAGATCAAGATGTCTTACAAAAGAGAGATTCCCAAGTTGAACAAAGATAATTTTGCAGCATGGCAAGGACTTATGAGATTACATCTGGCTACCATCAATGACTAAAGTTGCAAATATCTTGATGCCGAATACAAGACTCCCACTAGAACTTTATCAGTTGAAGGAATTGCTAAAACAAGAATCATAATATCATGATGATTGATATTGCATCTGCTCTTAGTTATGCTAAATTTGATGAGGTAAAAGATTGCAAAATTGCTTTTGAAATGTGGAACAAATTGAAAGATATCTATGGAGGAGATGACAATGTAAAAAGAGCCAAAGTAGAAATCCTTAGAGGACAATTTGATCAAATGAGACTAAGAGAAGATGAAAACATTGAAAAATATATGGAAAGAATCAAGGCCAGTGTAAGTACAATCAAAGCATCTAGAGGAGACATTAAGGAAGAAACTATTGTAAGCAAAGTGCTTAGAACTCTACTTCCTATTTATGCAATTAGAGTATCTGCTATTCAAGAAATGAGATGTGATCCACATAATAAAATAGGGTTGGATGCTCTAGTTGGAAGATTGACAATTTTTGAATTAGATAACTATGTTCCTGCTTCAAAGAATATTGAATCTGCATTCAAAGCTAAGCTCACACTCAAAGAAAAGGGTAAAAAGTCAAAATCTAGTCAATTAGGAAGTGAAGAAGATGGCACATCAGAAGAAAGTTGAGACAATGATCGTGAAGTTGTTGAAGCCCTACTTGCAAGGAGGTATTCCAAAGGCAGAGGAAAGTACAAAGGTAAAGTTCCTCTAATCAACTTTTCTTGTGAAGAAGTTGGTCACATTGCTACCAGGTGTCCAAATAAGGAGAACAAGGATGAGAAAAAAAGAAACAACCATAAAGGCAATAAGGTAACTACAAGGAAAAAGGTAAGAAATCTTGTTTCATAGCTAAAGATTTTGATAATAGTAAAGATGAAATGGTATATATTGCTATGAAAGATGAATCTGATGATGAAGAAGATAAGATGACACTTATCTCTGACATTAGCAAAAATGGTATACAGATTATTGATAGTGGATAACCTCATCATATGACTAGTGAAAAAACAAAATTTGAACATATAGAGCATTATGATGGAGGTAGTGTAAGATTTGGAAACAATGAACCCTGTAACATAAAAGGAAAAGGATGTATCTTGTTGACTAAAGAGCTTGTATGTGACAATGCTTTTTGGGTTGAAGCACTAAAGCATAATCTACTGAGTGTGGCACAATTGAACAACATTGGATTCAAAGTAGAGTTTATGAATGGATAGGCCAAACTGTTGGATGGGAAAGGAAATGTGATTAGATCTGGCAAGAAAACAAAAGGTAATCTATTTTATCTTAATCTTAGTGATTGTTCATGTTTTATTGCTCAAGTAGAAGAAAGCTAGTTATGGCACAAAAGGCTATGTCATGTGAATTTTGACAATCTAGTTAAGATAATAAAATATTGAAGAGTAAGAGGTATTCCTAGTTTGAAGAAACTTGACATGGGTCTATGCAAGAATTGCCAAATTGGTAAGATGAGAAAGACAAGCTTCAAGAGCAAGGACTATTAGTCAGAAGAAATTGTTCATACAAATTTATGTGGACCTATTGGAATAGAAATCTCTAATGGAGAAAAGTTTTTCATTATTTTTGTTGATGACTATTCTAAAATGATGACAATAATGTATCTAAGAGATAAATTAGAAGCCTTTCAAAAATTCAAGTGGTATCTGACAAGAGTAGAAAATGAAATTGAAAAAAGGCTGAAATGCTTAAGATTAGACAGAGGTGGTGAATTCATCTCCCATGAGTTTAATAATTTCTGCATTGAAAGAAGAATTAAAACACTAGTATCAACCCCTGGTACACCACAATAGAATGGTATAGCTAAAAGAAGAAAGAGATCTATCATGGGTTATGCAAGAACCCTAATGATTGAAAATAATGTTGCTCTCAAATACTAGAAGGAAGCTATCAACATTGTAGTTCATACCTTGAACAAAGTTTAGTCGAAAAAAGATTCAAACAAAACACCTTATTAGCTATGGTATGGCTACAAACCTAATGTAAGTTACTTGAAAGTATTTGGCAACAAATATTATACATTGAAAGAATCTAGAAAAGGAAAATTTGATGTAAAAGGTGATGAAGGCATATTTATAGGATACTCCTCTAGAAGTAAAGCATATAGATGTTTGAATTTATCTACACACAAAATTATAGAGAGTGCACATGTTAGAATTGATCAATTTGAAGAAAAGAGTGAAGAAGAAAGTAATAAGGAACCTGAAGAAGATTTGTTTACTATGAACCTAATACTCTGCCAAATCTATTTGAGAGAAAAGAAGCCTCATATCTTTAGTCCCCAAAAACTCCAATAGCTACCAAATTGCAAACAATGCAACCCTAGCTACAAGGACCCAAGTCACAATCAGAGGCTACCAAACTAGTTCAAATCGAGCCTAATGGACCTGAATCATAGATAAAAGGACCTGAGCTTGAAACTAAAATTCAAGAAGAAGATGGTGGAACTCATTCAAAGACCAATGAGAATGTGTTAGCAAGATATGTCATAAGATATCATGCACCTGATTAGATCATTGGAGATGAATTTGATGGAACAATGACAAGAAGAAAATTAAAAAGTACATGTTTACTTGCTGAATTTGAACCTAGAAGTGTTAAAGATGCTCTAGAAAATGAAAGTTGGATTGAAGAAATAAATGAAGAGATAGAACATATAGAAAAGAATAAAACTTGGACTCTTGTTCCTAGACCTAAGGATAAAAATCTAATTGGTACAAAATGGGTATTTAGAAATAACATGAATGAAGATGGAGAGGTATCAAGAAACATAGCAAGATTAGTATGCAAAGGTTATTCTCAAGATGAAGGTATTGATTATGGTGAAACTTTTGCTCTTGTGGCAAGACTAGAAGGTGTTAAAACTCTAATAGTATATGCTGTACATAGAGGATTTAAAGTATATCAAATGGATGTTAAATCTACATTCTTGATGAAGAAGTCTACATTAAGAAATCAGAAGGTCTTGTAGATCCTAGCAAAAGAGACATGGTTTGCAAGTTACACAAAGTATTATATGGTCTCAAGAAAGCTCCTGAAGCTTGGTATGAAAGACTTCATAACTATTTGGTACAGATTGGGGTTCAAAGAAAAAATGATAATAGTAGTCTGTATATCAAGGAAGGACTAGACAAGAAGATTGTGTTGGCAAAAATATTTGTTAATTATGATACTCTATTTATAGGAAATGATGACTTATGCAAACAATTCTTAGAAGAAATGAGTAAACAATTTGAGATGTCCATGTTTGGTAAAATAAAATTCTTTGTTGGATTGTAGATACAATAGAACAAAGATGGTATCTACATCACTCAATCCAAATATATCAAGGAGATACTAAAGAAATTTGGAATGGAAGATTCAAAACTTGTTGGAACACCTATGTCTACTGGACATAAGCTCTCCAAAAATGATAATTCCAAACAAGTAGATAAAACCACATACAAATCAATGATTGGAAAATTGCAGTATGTAGTACACACAAGGCCTAATTAGCATTAGTAGTTGGTATGGTGACAAGATTCTCAGCAAATCCCAAGGAAAATCACATGATGGAAATCAAGAGAGTCATGATATATCTAAAATTTATTGAAGAATATGGCTTATGGTACAAACTTAGAGGCAATTTGGACTTGAAAGTGTTTACTGATGCTAATTGGGTAGGACGTATTGATGATAGAAAAAGCACTAGTGGTGGAGCATTATTTCTTGCTAAAAGACTAGTATCTTGGACAAGCAAGAAGCAAAATTGTACATCTCAATCCACAACAGAGGCATAATATGTAGTAGCAACAACCCATTGTTCTAACATTGTTTGGTTCAAATAACTATCGGAAGGAATTAAGGTAGAGATCAAAGATCTAGTTGTCATATATTGTGATAACACCAGTGCAATTAACATATCAAAGAATCCCATAATGCATTCCAAAATAAAGCATATTGCAATAAAAGATCACTTTTTAATAGAATTGGTGTAAGAAAAGGAAGTTAGATTGGAATATGTGACTACAAAAGAATAGATTGTAGACATATTCACCAAGCCACTACCTAAGGATGCAATTCTGTATCTAAGAGGTAAACTAGAGGTAATTCCCCTATCTGAAATTTACTAAATAAAGTTTAGTGAATGCATCAGCCAGAACCTATTGAAGATCTATAAGTTGGTGTAGAATTAACAAGGTCATATTGCAGATGAATTAGTGCTTAAGGTACATTGGTATTTACATAATCATTGTCTTTGACATGTGTTGTCAAAGAGGGAGAAGTTTACTATCCTATCTCTAAGAAATTTTTGGAACTCGAATAAAGTAAGGAACCAGAGAGGGAGAAATCTTTCAAAGAAGAAGTATGCTAAAACAGTGAAAATGTTCTAAACGAACTTGGTAACAACTATTGTAGAAAGAATCTAGTGAAAAGAAGAAGTATACTGATAGAGGGAGTTCTCAAGTCAAAAATCAAAAATGTCATTGCACTATGACATGTTGAGTTGCCATCAATGCCAAAGAGGGAGATTCCCATTAATTGTGTGTTGTCTTTGATGTTACACAAATGTCATATCATTATCACTTAGTATATACTGAGCTCACACAGGTAGTGAAGATAGTTCTCAGTGTCTACTGAGCATTTCTGTGTTTGCCTAGTTTAGAAGGTAGTGTATACTGAGCTCATTCAAGTAGTGAAGATAGTTCTCAGTGTCGATCAAGGATTCCTATGCTTGCCTAGTTGAGAAGGTAGTGTCTATCAAATTCATTTAGGCATCAAAGGAAAATATGCACAAGGTAGTGTCTACAAAGTTCACTCAGGCATCTAAGGAAAAGTTGCAGAAAGTGAGTGTTAATCAAGCTCACTTGGTTAATGAAGAAAAGTTGGATGGAACCAGTGCTAACTGAGCTTACTCAATTTCCAAAGGATTATCATGGGTTTGTAGTGTTAACCGAGCTTTTTTTGGTTAACAAAAGAAATCATTTAAGAGTGAGTTTCTACCAAGCTAGGTTGACTAATGAAGGATTTTCTTATTTTGGCATATCAAGATTAATTGATTTATCTATTGATTCCAATTGACTAAGGTGATGAATATTGATTATTCTAAGTTGCATTTGAGCTGACTTGACAAAGTGGAAGATATAAGTATAAGATCAAGTTGTGATTTCAAAGTGTGTGTGTGCAAGTATGAAGATGTGATTGAAGATCTAATGATGAGAAGAGGAAGTGAATTTGTAGGATAAGTAGAATATCCTTGTGGAGCACAAAAGATATATATGACTAAGAAGGATCAAGAACAAGCTAGAACATAGATCTATAATCAGCAATTTAGTTGCATTCAAATTAGTTCATCTCATTTTTACTCTCTAACCATTCTAGTAGTGATCTAAATCTCCTAACAGAGTTGGCTTAACAACTATTTACAAATCTTCTAACAAGGTGGAAATTCCATTGAATTGTTCTCAAGACCTCTAACAAGGCCACTTCTAACTGGGTGATTAAATCTTTTAACAAGGTCACACTTAACAGTGCATTTTGTAACCTTTAATAGGGTTGACTCCTAACAAGGTTCACTTCAAAAGAGTGAAAAATAGTAACTAATTGTAATTAGTTGTTTTTCCCAAATTGGGTTTCCACATTAAATTTTGGTGTCAAATGTGTTCATGCTATTTTCTTTACATGTTTGCAACTAAGTTAAAGTAATGACAATCATAAATAATATCTAATGATTTATGTGTTAATCATTTATCGAGCTAATCCAATTATTATCGAGTTATAACATTCTATGTGTTTACCGAGCTTCGATAGTATTTAGTTATCTGTTTGCATTTTGTACTAGCATCTAAGGGATCTAGGATTTATTTTTGTAGTAACTAATTCACCCCTCCCCTCTTAGTTACTCTTATATTTTCAACAGTTGCTTTTTGTATGGCTTTCTTTTACTGCTACGGATTAGATGGATAGTTTTTTTTTTGTTTGGTGTTTCTTGTGTTTGAATGTTCAAGCCTCAATTTGTGGATCTGGTACTCCTTGGTGTGGAGGATTTATTTTTCCTATTTGTTTGTCCTTCATTTTCCTTTTTTTTGGTTGTGTTTCCTCATGTCAAAGAAGGGTTTCCTTGTACAAGAATGTATTCTCTAGTGTGAGAAAGCCATTTTCTCAAGTGAAGCATGGTGGAAGCTTGTGCGAGATTGTACCTCTCTCGCGTGAGACATGGCACTTCCTCATGTGAAGCTAGGAATTCTCTTGTGTGAGATTTGGTAATAGAGCAGAGAGAATTGGTGGCTGACCCATGTATTTCATTGTACAAGGAGGTAGAACCTATCATGACAAGATGCACTTCCTCACGTGAGTCTGTTGGTTGCATTTTCTCGTGTGGAAAACAATGGGCATCTCTGCTAGTTTTTGAAAAAAATGAATCTTGGTGTTTTGAGTACCCTTTAGGTTTGTTCATCTTTCTAAGCTTCGAAAGATAAAAAAATTTAGGTTCTATTGTTGTTTCTTTTCTCATTTTTATATTTGGTCGCATCAGTTAGTAGTGAGGCTTTGGAGATTCATTGGTTTCCTGGATTGATCATTTAAGTCTTTTGTTGCAATCTTTTGATCGATTACATGTTGATGTTTTTTAATTCCATGCTTGCTATTCTAAAAAATAGTATCTTGCCTTTTATTTATCCTTGTTCCAAGGATCCTAGGTTGGGCATTACAACTATTCAATGACCATGACCTTGTGGTCATCTTGCACCCAAACAATGTGGTATGGATATGGGTATTTTTGTCTTTTGAGCTTTAACTTTGTGACCATCTCTTTTGACACCAAATTATTAGTGCCTCCATCATCAATAATCACATCAAAAAAATTATCTTCACACTCACACCTAGTGTGAAATAAGCTCCTCCTTTGATTAGATTCATTCTCACCACTCAAAAGGAATCTTTTATTAACCACAACTTCTCCACTTTTGACATCTTCATAATGTGACAATTTTCCATGATCATCTACATGCGCAACTCTATCCTAACATTTATTTCTCCTATCTATCTCTCCTTGGTTTTGAGGATATTTGAATTCTCTATGTCCATTTCAATAGTGAAAACATGTTCCATGAAAGCCTCCTCTTTCTAATCCTTTCCTCTTTCTCTTCCTTTTTTATCTCTATTAGTTTGATCATGGAAATGATTGAAATTTCCCCCCTTTGTTTTTGATTGATAGTGCTAACCTCATCCTTATTCTAATCTTAAATTTGGCCTCCATAAGATCACCCAAAAGATTATCCACCATGACCTCTTCCACTTTGTTTGTTCTCAAAATTCTTGTTCAACTTTTTCTCAACTCTTAGTAAAAACTAGTTTGCCTCTTCAATACTTTTCATTAAGATCAAACTCAATTCCTCTTGAATTCTTTGCCTCAACCCATTAAGGTAATGAGAAAATTTATCCTTTTTAGCTTTTGCATGACCTCTTCTAATGAAAACTCAATAGAAATTGATGCAAGAGCATCCTAGGCTTTCTTGCAATCCTGCATGTTGGAGGAACTCTAGTTTGTGGTTGTGGACATGGTCAGTATTGGGTATAATTTATGCCTAGGAGCTCAACATACTTTGGGAGCTTGAAATACACTGTGTTTCTCAACATGGTCTTTGGTTACTTGGCATGGTCTCTAGATGGTTACTTGGCATGGTCTCTAGAGCTCAGCAATGCTTGGGAATTTATTAGTGCTCAGCTTGGTCTTGGTTTCTATTGGTGCTGAGTTGTTTGTGAGCAAATTTTTGGCATTAAATTTATGTATCGGTATTTAATTTACTATTGTAGCTAACTTGTGGCTCAAACTATATTTAATTAAAGGTATCTAATTTAGTTTTTAATAAGCTAGGCCCACTTGTGGCTTAGTTGGGTATAAGTAAGGGGTCTTGTAGAGTCTTTTGGCATGATGATTTATTCCACCTTGGAGAAGGGGATAAAGTGTAGATGCAAATTTTGAAGAGCTAGGTTTGTGGCTTAGGAACTGAAGGATTACTTGGTGGACCTGAGGGTACAAGTGTGAATTATTCTTGGTTTTCTTATCTAGTTATGGATATGGACTAGTTGGACTAGTTGGAATTGGCATGTGGTAATTCGATCTTGTGGGATTTTGTAGAACTGGTAATGTAATTACTATTTGTATTTGGACCTAACTAGGAAGGCACATTGCATGGAATAAATTATTTTATGAATAAAGAGTTATGATATGGTATTAGATCTTTCATTATTATTTCTTATTGTTGTGTTTCCACTATGGGTTTATTTTTTGGGGGTTTGGACATCTCCTTTGGGGATTATCCTACCTTGCATTGTGTCAGGTGGTATCAGACCAAAGGTTTTCTTATGTGTGTTGATAGATTACTGAAGTTGATGTAGTTTACACTAGGATCTTAGGTTGGAGAAGGTTGATTTTGTGGAGCCAATTGATATTATAGAATGGTGGATCTGTTGCTTAGGGTTTGTTAAAATTTTGAAAGATGCCTCCAAGAAGATTGGACCCTAGGGAAATTAATGATCTTAGTGATGCTATGGAAAAAAGGAACTCAGAGAAGATTAGAGAAGAGTTCAAATATGAGATTACATTGATGAAAAGTGACATGATTGCTGAAATTGTGAGTGCTTTAGGTGGTGTACCTAGGCCTGTGGGTACTAAAGGTAGCTATGAGGAAGTTGCTAAAGACTTTGAAGTTGCTAGATCTAGTGGTGAGGATAGAACTAATCATGTGGAGAGACCTATTGGAACTAGGCTTGATCAGTTTACTAGACCTGGATCTCAGTTGAAGCTGAAGCATAAGATTGAGGTTTCTAATTTCTCAGGTGCTTTGGTTCCTGAAGATTTGATTGATTGGATTGGTGAATTGGAAGACTACTTTGAGCTTGAGGATACTAAGGATCTTCTCATAGTGAGGTTAACACAAACTAAGTTGAAAGGACATGCTACTCTTTGTTGGAAATAATTGCAAAAAGATAGAGAAGAAAAAGGTGAAATGAAGATCTCTAGATGCAAGTTACTGGTGACTAAACTGAAGGCTAAGTTCATTACTACTAATTATGAACTTGAGTTGTTTAAGAGGTTACAAAATATAAAATAGAAAGATATGTATATGAATGATTATACCAAGGAATTCTAAAATTTGACTATTTAGTTTTGTCATAGAGAATTGTCAAAAGAGAAGGTAACTTGGTATATTAATAATTTGAGATTCAATATTTAGGATTAGGTTGGGATGCTAAATATTTATCAATATGCTCTGAAGGCAGAATATAAGTTGAAGAGGAAGAGTCAAGTTAATGCTAGAGGGAAGGAGAAGCAAGATAGCCTAGCACAAGATAAACCAAGTGCAAAAGGTGAACCAAAACCTGTTGAGTAGAGAAGAAGGACATGTGGAGGTGGGTTCAAAGTTAATTGTTTCAAATGTGGTAAAGAAGGGCATATATATTTTGAATGTTTTATTGGTAGGACAACTATTTTTGTGAATGAGGTTGTAGTCTAGAATAGTCAGCCTCAACGAGGAGAGAGTTTGTTGGCTTGGTGTGTACCAATTGGTCAGAGGACTACTTTTTTTAGGACTTGTTGTAAAGTTTGGTGGTAAAGTCTACAAGGTGATTGTGGATGGTGGTAGTATGAATAACCTTGTTACTGAGGAGATGGTTCAAAAATTTGGCTTGAAGAGAGTGAGACATCCTTGTCCTTATAAGATTGGTTGGTTGCAAGGTGAACATGTTTTGGAAGTGAGGGAGCAATGCCTGGTTGATTTCTAGATTGGATAGTATAAAGATCAAGTGTTGTGTTGATATTGTGGACATGAATAGTTTTCATGTGTTACTTGGTAGACCTTGGGAGTATGATTGTAGGGTTGTGCATGATTGTGTCAAGAATATGTTTAATATTGAGAAAGGTGGTAGGAAGTTTTCCTTGATTCCTTTATAGAATGAAGAACTCAATAGAAGGAACTTGAGCATTGGTAGCCAAGTCAAGTTGGCAGATCTTGAGAAGGTTGGAGATTAGCTTGGAAAGAACACCTATAGCACACCAAAGATGGATGTGAGGAAGCAAAAGAAGAATAAGGGAAAGAGTGTACAAGTTGAGGACTTGGAGGATATGTTTGTGAACCAATTTGGGGTTTATGTGCTAAATTCCAAAAGATTTTCTTCCAGCTACTAGAACATCTTTTTGAAGCTAGGGTATCTAATGTAGGAGCATCCTAGGCTTTCTTGCAATCCTTCATGTTGAAGGAATTCTAGTTTGTGGTTGTGGACTCGGTCACTATTGGATACAATTTATGCCTAGGAGCTCAACATACTCTAGGAGCTTGACATACATTGTGTTTCCCAAAATGGTCTTTGGTTACTTGGCATGGTCTCTAAAACTAAGAAATTCTTGGGAATTTACTTCTGCTTAGCTTGGTTTTGATGACAATTGACTTGGTCTTGGTTTTTGTTGGTGTCGATTTGTCTATGAGCTACCTTTTGAAATTTAATTTATGTATGGGTATTTAATTTAGTGTTGTAGCCGACTTGTGGCTTGACCTATATTTAATCTAAGGGATTTAATTTAGTTTGTAATGAGCTAGGACAACTTGTGGCTTAGTTGGGAATAAGGAAGGGGTCTTGTAGAGTCTTTTAGTATGATGATTCATTCTATCTTGGAGAAGGGGATGAAATGTAGGTGCAAATTTTGAAGAGCTAGGGTTGTGACTTAGGAACCAAAGGATTGCTTGGTGGACCTACGGGTACAAGTGTGAATTCTTCTTGGTATTCTTATCTAGTTGTGGATTTGAACTACCTAGAATTGATGTGTTGTAATTGGATCTTGTAGGATCTTGCAAAATTGGTATTGTAATTGATGTTTGTATTTGGCCCTAATCCAAAAGGCTTCACAACTAAGCACATTACATGTAATCATTTATTTTATGAATAAAGAGTTGTGATTTGGTGCCAGATCTTGCATTATTGTTGCTTATTATTGTGTTTCCATTGTGGGTTTATTTTTTGGGGGTTTGGACATCTCCTTTGGGGATTCTCCTGCCTTGCATTGTGTCAGAACTCTTCTATATACTCCTAAAAAAATATTTCCACTTGCTTTAATCCTTGAATTTTCTTTAGTAGATCAAGCTCATAATCCACAAAAATTAATTATAACTTGAAATTAACTATCATACAATCCCATCTTGTGATTTTGTCTTTTCCTCTTCTATTTTGCTTTAATTGAATCTCCTGCCACCAAATCTTCACATAAACCTTCAGTTTGGCCTTCACAAACTTAACCCTATTATGATCCTCAATATCTTCATAATCAAAAAATTCCTCTAATTCATTAATCTAATCAATCAATTCCTCTTGGTTAAGATTTCGAAAAAATATGGGAATCTCAAACTTAGCTCTTTTTCCAATGTTGGAGATGACCGTAAAAAGTCTTTCTTCTTCTAGGTTCAAATTTTGTTTGCTACTTTTTGATCAATTTTTCCCTCTTCTTATCTTTCATCCTCACTTTCATCTATTACAAAAAGATTCATTCCTCTTTTCACTTGTTCTTGTAATTCTTTTATTCATCTCTAGATGGATCTAAAACCCTCTATTGTAAGGAGATTGTTAAAGTGAAGAAGATTGATGAAACCTATCATGGAAAAATCATTATTTTGTCATTGATGTCAAACCTAATACTTGTTGGTGAAAAAATTTCATACTTTTCCAAGAAAATTAAAGTTAGTTGAAGCCAAGTAGTAAGTTTAGTTTGTGACAAGTAAAGAGAAATCTAGTTGGTACCAAATGAAGAAATATTAGTATGTGTCGAGCGTCAGAAGATGGCAATAGCGATTGAGGGAAACTTAGTGTATGTCAAGCAACCCAGTGTTGGTTGAGAAGCATAAGATAATGTTTGCTAAGAAAACAACTTGTTATTACTGAGTGCTAGTAAAATGAATTAGTTCAAAGATTTGACAAATTTGAGTCGACAAAGTTGATTTATTGAATTGTGTGAAGTGTGTGGAAGACAACTATGATGAGTTGGGGGCACATAATTCAAGATAATTCATTTTAATGTGAATTCAAAGAGGATTGTATGGGAAGCTTCTAGAGGGAATAAAATGTAAATATGGGTAGATTCAGTGAATCTAACAAAACCCTAAAAGGATGATTGTTGGTTTAGAGGAAAAAGACCTTAACTCTTTATATAAGGAGGTAGCAGGCCAGAAGCAACTTGTCATGTGTGAGAACCTAAGCTTCATATGGAAGCCAAATAGAAGAGTCTACAATTAGCATATAAAGAAAGAAGGCTTAAGAGGATGAATGCTTGAAGGGTGAACAAGCTGTCAAAAATGAAGAGGATAAATGCCAAGCAAAATATAGGATTGAATGTGAGATCTATAATTTGCACGTGAGTTATTTTCATTATCATATCAAGTCCTACTATTATTCTCTAACAATTGTATTAGTCTAGATAAATCCTTTGAACTAAGGTTGACGTAATAGTCATTAATAAATCCTTTAATAGGGTGACATTCTAATGGAATTTTCTAAAATCCTCTAATACAGCTCACTCCTAACAGGGTGATTGAAATCCTTTAACCAAGTCACATTTAACAATGTGCATTGTAAACTTTAATAGGGTTGGCTCGTCACAGGGCTCACTTCAAAAGAGTAAAAATTGGAAGCATGTTATTGGTGGTTTTTCCAAAATTGTATTTTCACATAAAATCCTTGTGTTAAAATGTGTGATTGATTTTGTGGTATTGCATGTTTAAATTTCTAAAAAGTTAGTTTGACCTAGGACAATAATATGCAAATTCTTAAGACATTGAATGATCAATTCATGTATAAGTTGAAGTAATAAACCTTGAATAATTGATTCAACCCCCCTCTTAGTTATTCTAAATATTCCAACAATTGGTACCAGAGCACCAAGTGCTTGTTAGGAAAAAGTTTGAAGGTACTTAAAGCTAAAGATCAAGATGTATATAAAGGAGGTGCCCAAGTTAAACAAGGAAAACTTTTCTACATGAAAAATTTTGATGAAGCTACATCTAGGAGGTTTTGGAGATTATTTATAGTCAACTATCACCACTACGTATGTTGATCCAACTAGAGCCCTAACTTCTAAACAATTAAAAAAAAAGAAGGAACACAACCAGAAAATGTTGGAGATTGCATTTTCCCTAACCTATTTAGACTTTGATAACATCAAAGGATGTGATCTTGCTAAGAAGATGTCGGATTCCCTAAAAAAGATCTTTAGAGGAGACAAGAATGTGCTAAGAGCCAAAGCTTAAAGTCTTAGAGGAAAATTTGATGAAATGAGAATGCAAGTAGGTGAGACTATTGTCTAGTATTGTGAAAGAATCAAAGATTTTTTTAATGCTATTAATGGATCTAATGGACAAATCAAAGATGAGACTATGATCAATAAAGTATTGAGAACCCTGCTGTATATCTATGCTATTAGAGTCTCTTCTATACAAGAATTGAGATGTACTCTTGGTAGTAATATGACCCTTGAAGGATTGGTTGGTAGACTTACTACTTTTGAACTTTCAAATTTTGATAATTTCAAATTTGAAAATGTTGAATCTTCATTCAAAGCTAAGCTGACACTAAAAGAACCAAAAGATAAGGAAAAGAAAAAGATCAAACCTGCTGCTAGTGGTAGTAATATAGATGATGAAGAGCTAGAAGAAATGGAAGTATTGTTGGATAGAAAATTTTATAGAGGAAAAGAAAAATACAAAGGTATTTACCCATAATATGTTTTAATTGTAATGAAGTTGTCATATTGCAACAAGATGTCTTGAAAAGTCAAACAAAAAGAATGAAGATGAATACAAAGGTAGAAAAGATGAAATTAACAAAAGCAATAAGGGAAAGAAGGCTTGTTACATTGTTGAAGAAGATTCCAATGATGAATCTAAAGATCACAATGATGAATTTGTCTATGTTTCTAGCAAAGATGATTCTAATGAAGATGAGGCAACTACATTGATAGCTTATGTGAACAAAAGTGATAGATGGATCATTGATAGTGGATGTTCACATCACATGACTAGAGACAAAAGTAAGTTCATTACCCTTGAGTATTACAATGGAAATAGTATTAGATTTGGTAATGATGCACCTTGTTTGATAAAAAGAAAAGGATAAATAATATTGACAAAAAATATCATGTGTGACAATGTTTACTATGTGTAAGGACTTAACTATAATCTATTGAGTGTGTCACAATTGAATAGTCAAGGATGTAAAGTTGAATTTGATAACATTAAAGGCTAATATCTATGAAACTGATGGAAAACTAATTGGAAGTGGAGATCAGACAAGAGGTAATCTATTTTATCTTAACAGGAATGATGCTACTTGTCTTGTTGTACAATTTGATGATGTATTGCCATGGCAAAAAAGGTTATGCCATATAAGTTTTGACAATTTGGTCAGTATCAGTAAGATCAAAAGAGTCAAAGGTTTTACAGAACTGACAAAACTTGATAAGGTGATTTTCAAACAATTTCAGCTAGGCAAGATGAAAAAGTCTAGTTTTAAAAGTAAGAATCATACTTCAAAAGAAATTTTGGAATTAGTTCATACTGATCTATGTAGACCAATTAATGTGCAAAGATACAAAGATGACAAGTACATTATCCTATTTGTTGATGATTACTCAAGAATGATGACAATAATGTTTTTAAAAGAAAAATATGATACTTTTCAAGTATTTAAATGGTATCTAGCAAGAGTTGAAAAGGAAACTAGTAAAATCTTGAAATGTCTAAGATTTGATAGAGGTGGAGAGTTTACATCAAATGAGTTTGATTTTTTTTTCAATGATAGGGGAATCAAGAGACAAAATTTTGCACCTGGGACCCCTCCACAAAATGGGATTACTAAAAGGAGGAATAGATCAATAATGGATTGTGCTAGAACATTGATGATGGAGAAGAATGTTGATGGACATAAGTCATAGTAACAATGTGTCTGCAAATTAAAATTTTAAAATGATTAAGAAGGAAACTAATTAAATTAGGAGGAGTGCAACCTTAAATATACTAATGCAATTATCAAAGGAACTAATGAAAACCATATGATATTTTACAATTCATGAAATTATATAGCTATAGAAAGTGTGAGTAGAAGAGATAAAACACTATGCAATAATTGTAGAATGTTCCTTTGTCTAATTTGTCACAACAAAGGAATTTGCTAACAAATATGATAAACACTAGAACTAATTGATCACACAAAAATTAAAACAAAATAATACTATTCGATCCATCATTATTTATGAAAAGGAAATTCATAAAGGAAACCCACATTCTAGCAAGAAACACTATACACATAATGAAAACACCAATAACACAACTTTACTGCATCAAAATATTGGCCTTGAATGCATATTACATTCTTGATTTTATAAGAAACTCTTCTCTTCATCTAAATTTTGAATTTAGGGATATTTTTTTTGCAAAAGTCATGATAAAAAGAACAATTTTATGAAAACTATGTACAAACAAACTCCTAACTAGGTGCTAAGTAGGCCTGCACTCTTTTTATTTATTTATTTAATGGTGCATGAACCTTTAGCCTTTATAATGACTTAAAACTAAACTAGAAGTAGGAGGTAAGAAGAAATAAGAATATATATGGAACTAAAGTGTCTAGAACTTCTAAAAATGATAACTCATCCTTCCCCTTGTGTTTCTACTAGTTAAATTGCTGTCGAGCTTGCAAAAATGTATTTTTGGTGCATGAAAATGCCCAAAAATTGAAGTTGGTAGTTAACTGTCAATACAATTGCAAGTCATCAAAAATTGTCAGACCTATGAAGCTTCATACTTTTGCACTTGTGAACCTACGCACTTGGGGTGTGCACAATTTTATTACTTGAAAAATTAAGGATTTGTGCAGCCGTGCACTCAAGGTGTGAGCAACTTTAATACTTATAAAATATTGGACTTACACACTTGTGCACCTATGAACCTTAGGTGCCTTTGGGAACTTTACACTTGTTCATATTCAAGACTTTGAAATTTTGTACTAGCACACTTGTTCACCCACACAAATGTGTACCTTGGGGATTTACTCAAGGTCCCAAGGTGTGCAGAACACCCAAGAATCAAAGTTCCCAGATTTGTAAATGGTCTCTAGGTTTTTCTTAGCAAGGTTCCAGGAACACTCCTAAGTATTTATTTCTAAATATTTTGATACTTAAAAAATTGTGGACTTATGTACTTGTCCACCTGTGCACCTTGGGAACCTTACACTTGTGTATATTCAAGAATTTGAAATAATGGACCTGTGCAAGGTCTTAAGGTGCACAAAATTCCCAAAACTAAAAATTCCTAGATTAATGGTCTTTGAGTTTTTCTCAACAAGGGTCTATGAAGACTTCTAGATATTTATTTCTCAATTTTTTGATGGTCTATTCCCTCCTTATAGTTCAACATTAATAGGGACTTAATCTCCCTATACCTCTTTAATCTCAAATCCTAAGGTGACTATTTTGAATCTACATGTGTTATGCCATGATAATCTACACAAAAACAAAAGATATTAGTAAGCCATGTGCTTAGAAGGTGAAAAAGACTCATGATGACTTAAAAATAAGGAAAAAATCCTAATGCTTTAGATAAATTATCAAAATGGAATACTAGTTTTTTTTTCACAAATGCATAGATTGCACACTTGTGCACCTTGCATACATTTGCAGCTCTATATAATGTGCAAGTACACTTGGAAAACATGGTTGGAGGGTGATGTGTGCACCTTGTGCACCTTACATGTGTGCACACCTATACAGGGTGTGTAAGTGCACTTGAAAAATATGGTTAGATGGGGAGGTGTGCATTGTTCAACATAGGAAAATGATGGTGTTGGTCATCTTGGATAATGAAGGGATGTAGAGAATGCACACTTGCATACCTATGCATGTGCACAAGGTTCACACTTTACATGTGCTTAGCCAAAAAAAATTATTCAGCCACCTAACCTTAGATGAGACTATCTTTTCCTAACTACCAAATCCAAACCATGGTACTCCTACTCTTTGAGGCATCTTGGAAGACACCCTATTTTGAAGAGCACATTCACATGACATAAAACCTAAATGTGGGGTCCCTATTTTGAAGTAAAAAATGGGGCATGTGTTGAGTATTAGTGTTTCAAAACATAGTGTTTCAAAAACCTAGTGATAGGAATAGAATACATAAAGGAACAACTAATTCCCATATTCAACATACTTATTCAAACACTAGGGCCAACTATAAGACCAAACCCTTCTTCTACTTTATGCTCTGGGTGTATATCAAATTCATTCATATGGTACTAGTGCTAAAGTAGACACTTGAATCTAACAAAGTAGATAATACCCTTAATCTTCTAACACTTATGAAAACATCATAGACATGAAATAGCTAGAATCATGAAAAATGAACTATCTAAGCTAAGTGAGGGAAAATATTTTCAGCTCCTAAATAGAAAGGGAAAAGGATTTTGATTATAATATTGATTTCAACAAAACAAAAATATGAACAACACAACACTTTGATCCTATAGCTAATCAGTGCCTTATCTATCAAGGGAAATTCCACAAATTGTTGACATACATCCTTGGAAATAATTGAAACATTTCATGAATCAAGACGTCCAGATCTATCTATTCACCTTGTAAATTAGACATCTACATCACTTCTAAATATCATACTCAACCTATTCATTCATGAAATCTACAACCATATGATTATAAATTAAGAATTTACATGACTCCTTGAATCATAAGCAAAACATATCAACATATATGATCTAAAATAGATTGCAACTAGATAATATGCACCTTGTACATATATCATAAAGGATCACAAAAAACACTAACAAGAGACAAGAATATGACTAAAGATTAACTTGCTGCTGCATTTTTTTTCATTTCCTTGAAATACATACAATAAGATGCATGAATTTTTTTCTAAAATTGTTGAATAAAATAGAACTATCTATAATTCATTAAATGATGTTCATTACATGAGAGAAATTTTGAAGAATGGTGGAATCATAGTCATGATAGAAATTTCAACCTGATTGGAACCATCCTTGAGGTATCACAGTAGTGAAAAATGTCCAAGAACTAGAACCCTTACAAAAGAGAGAAGAGAATAAATATATAGGAAGAATTTCTAGATCAGATTTGATGCTACCATTTTTCCACTAGAAAAACTTCCACTTACTGATGAATAACTTCTCTCTACTCTCTTTCTATAATTGAAAATTAGATCTACATCGATTATGACACAACAAACTTGTAAAAAAAAATCATCATAATGATGGAGAACCTTGAAAGAAAAGATAGATTTGTTGTATGCAATTTCACTTTAGAAGTGACAAAAATAAGTAGATATAGTTACTTTGGAGAGTATATGGATTACCATGGTCACAGAAAGGCATATTTTGTTCTCATCTCTCTTGCTTGATTAGTGCTGATCCATAAAACTAGTGTTCTCTACCATCTTAGTCAAATTTTTGGTTGATTGCCCAGTGAGAGCCACATGTCATCATCAGATAGGATGGACTCCTCACTTGTCACCTTTCTACATCCTCTTAGCCTTGTGATCAAACTATTATGTTATTCCTATAATGATGCGATTCCTCTTTGGCACTACTTCACAACCCTCTTTCCTTGTTGACCATGTTTACCTATGAAATTGTAAAGGCCTTAATTCTAACCTTTATCACTGCTTTACTGTGGTTTATGCTTTTTCTTTATTTCTAGCTATGACCTTGGGAAATAGCTAATCCTTTAGCTTGTCATGGCCTTTATAGATTTTACCTTAACCAAAACACTTTACCTATGAAGATGTGAAAGCTTTGAATGATGACTTCTCTAAGCCTTTCGCAAGCTTGCAACTTGATCATCAACTTAGCTCTAAACTTCTATGAAGTTGTGAATGCATAAAACTTAACTGTTTGGTTAACTTTTCCCAATATCGCAACTTAACATTTTACCTTTTAATTGTATTCAATGGAAAAATATTGAATGAGAATTTATCTACTTTATCGATCAAAATTCCTTCAAAATCTAATGCAACTATCTTTAATTATTCATATATTTTCCTAGAGCATGCCACGTGTTAGTTTTTGACTGGTTGGATTTGCTACCTTTCTACCTTTTTGCATCCTTGGGGCCTTTATCTTGTTAGTGTAAATAATTATTATTTACACTTTACTTATGTTTACTTAAGTAAATGCATTATTTTATTATTTATTTGTTATACAACTAGGAGTATGTGTACTCATATGAGTTGTCATATTGACAATACAAGAGTTAGCAACTCTATTTTAGCACATGGTGTCTACAACATAGGAGTTTTCATAATCAACTAAGTTGTCATGTAGACAACATAGTTGTTTGAACTCTAATTAAGCACATGGTATCTACAACATCTTTTAATGTGACACACCTATGTAGGCTTATCCTCTCATCATCACACTAACTCCTATGCTCAATGGATGATAATCCACTCTTGGTGGATATGTGCTTAGTTGTGAAGCTTATCATTTTGCCAACTCCTATCATTCTAGAGGCCTTTATATATAGGCACTTCTAGTGTACTTGTACATCAATTCAATTTCATATTATTATTTTGATCATACTTTATTGGTCCATATTGTGCTAGTGCTTAAGATTCTTGATCTTGGGTGATTTTTTCCTAAGGAAAATTCTTACATGGTATTAGAGCTATCGCAACATCATTTCATAGCCATTGGAGATCATTTTTGTTTCACCTCTCTGAGGACCTTAATTTAGATCTAGAGAATATATAGCTATTGGGAGCATCTAAACCAAAGTGAACATCACCATTGCATTTAGAGCATCGATTCAGTGAATTTTGAGTATAAATTTTCCTACCCTAGGCCATAGTTGAGTCTAAGGCAAAAGGTTTTTGAAAACTAAAACCTGAAGGCCCAATTTGTGAAATTGGTATGATCTCTTCAGATCTGTGCATTTAATTTTTTAGATCTAAGTATTTTTTTAGATCCCCACATTTGTTCTTTTTGAATTTTTAGTTTATTTCCAAAATCCTATGAAAATATTGGGCTTTTAGGCTAGTAGGAGAGAATTTTTGCAATAGAAGATTGGAGCTTGCTAGTGCAAATTAGCTATTGGCATCATATTCAGAAGGTCAAAAAACCCCCAAATTGACTTTTGTTTCATCAAAATTGGAAATCTGAGGTGAAATTTAGAGTCATTTGATCTTTGGAGGTGCGATAACTGTGATTCAAGAAAAATAATTGTAGAGTGATTTTTAAATAGCAATATCTCCCTCATTCGAACTCCAATCAAGTGTAACTTTTTTGATTTTGGCTAAAATTTCTTGAACTTTTTATTGGTGCTATTATTTTTTGGTTTTGGTGCATGAATTTATTAGAAATTTTAGTTTTTGGCAACTGTACCTATCCAATCCTACATTTTGCAACTTCAAATGCTCTATACCAGCTCATCTTGACACATAATCAGGTTTCATTTTTTTGAAAGTGAATAATTTTTCATCTACTTTCTAGATATGCAATCAAATTATAGGCTTGTGTGGATAGAAATAACACTTTTAGAAATAGGTCCTTTTTTGCATTATATTGCTTTGATCAAACTTCAAAATTGTTTTAGATCAGAGCTACATTTCTAAGTTCTAAATTTGAACTCCAAAAGGAGGTTGTAAACAACAAAATCAGAAGATCACTTAGGCCAAAATTGGCAAGTGGCTATTGTAATCACACTATGTATAGAGTGCCAAAATCATACATTAGTGGGGGTTCATTGATTTTGGGGGTTGCATACATTTATTGATCTCATGGAATCTTGTTTCACATGTTAGTTTGGTATAAGACCAAGTTTGATAAAGAGGAACTATCACAAATGGAGTGCTTTAATCATTGATAATCTAAGAGAGCATAATGAAGTATTTCCTTTTCTATGTTCCAAAGAACTACCCTCTTACATTGATCTAATGCCTCTTCATATAATTGGGTCAATCATTTTTTTAGTATTAATGCTTATTGCTTTGATGTCATTGGAAAGCTCACTAACCCTTATGATATTTGGATGGCTCTTTGAAAAGCATATGGGGATCCAACACTTCATTTCTAGAGGACATTCTACCTATAGTCACTCTAGTTATGGTACCTTCAACTCCTATTGAGATTGTACCTCTCGATGCTCCTATTGCTTTTACTGATCCAATTCTAGTCACAGATTCTCCTAATTCAGTGCAATAGGAAATACCATGTCTTCCTATTTCAAATTCATGGGATGACTTCCTTCTAGACATTGTAGGGCTATTTGTAATTGATGACATCCATCTTCTCTTTGTTGAGGAGACTTCTTCTTCACTTGTTGTGAGGGAACACTTTGACCCTCACCCACTTGATCTTTCCTTTGAGATTGACATGATTGTGGATACTTCTTTACAATAGATGGAGAAGGATTCTTTTACTTTAGACAAGACATCTCAGTCTTTGGAGAATGTATTCTAGTTTCCTTAGATATCATATCTTTTGAGGATTCTACCTACTAGTTGGGGAGCATTCTCTACTACACCTATGGCACCACTTCTTCCTATAATGAGGAATATAATTTAATTTTCATGGTGCAACTTCTTCACTCATCAAGGAGATTCTTTCATTGGTGTGCATTCATCATTGAGGGGAGGCTACATTGCTTCTCTTCCCATATCTTCAAATGATGATGATTCATTGTCTTTGGAGTTTGATTCACTTTCATACATGGACATGTTACCTTGTTTTCCACCTTCTTTTGGGCATCCACCAGATTAGTTCATGGCATCTACATTCATCAAGGACTTGTCGACATATGAGTAGGCTTCAGAGGCAACATCCACAACATACTACATATGGATCCCTCTTCCATCTTCCTATTCATAGTGAGAAGCATGTTTGCACCTATACTTGGTGTATCTTCTTCCTAAAGGGAGAAATTCCATTTGTAGACATCAAATTCTCTTTTGTCTTCAAGAACTCATCATCAAGGGATCTTTCACCAAGGGGGTCACATGACTCTTCTCTTCTTTATTGTATTTATCTCCCTTTTTGGGGGAGGGTTTTTTCCAATGAGGTTTTCCCTCTTTCTCCATTTTCAGATATATTGCATTTCATTCATTGCATTGCATTACATTTGTACTTGGGTACCTAACATGGTCTAGTAGCTGGGACCCATCATACAATTTCATCATAGCTTTTATGAGCTTAAGTGCATTCCCCTATGTTGCACTTACAAGGGGGTGTTAGTGTAAATAATTATTATTTACACTTTACTTAAGTTTACTTAGGTAAATGCATTATTTTATTATTTATTAGTTAGACACCTACGAGTATGCGTACTCATATGAGTTATCATGTTGACAACACAAGAGTTAGCAACTCTATTTTAGCACATGGTGTCTACAACACATGAGTTTTCATAATCAACTGAGTTGTCATGTAGACAACAAAATTGTTTCCACTCTAATTAAGCACATGGTGTCTACAATATCTTTTTATGTGACACACCTATGTAGGCTTATCCTCCCATCATCGCACTAACTCCTATGCTCAATAAAGGATAATCCACTCTTGGTGGACATGTGTTTAGTTTTGAGGCTTATCATTTTGCTAAGTCCTAGTCATTATAGAGGCCTTTATATATAGGAACTTCTAGTGTACTTATACATCAATTCAATTTCATATTGTTATTTTGATCATACTTTATTGGTCCATATTGTGCTAGTGCTTGGGCTTCTTGGTCTTGGGTGATTTTTCCCTAAGGTAAATTCTTACATATTCTTGACCACACTTCAACCTGGGTGACCATGCGAAAAACCCTATTTTCACAGTCACAAATCATTGCCTTGATCATGAGTTAAGAATTGCAACAAAGTGATTCCATGCTTTTGAACCATCACAACTTTATTCTCTAACTGTACATCAGATGTTGAGATCATGCAACTAATGGTTATCTAAACCTCTTCGCACTGTCCCAACATTCAAACTTAATTGCAAGGTGATTCTTGCGATGCTATGAATTCCTCATATTTTCCTTAATCATGCCTTCACCATAGTTTATCCCTTTACATTTTATTAGACTGTGATCATTCGAAAAGACTAATCCTTAGTTTTTGCACCCTTGCAACTTAGACTTTGAGTCAAATTGAATTGCATGCAACCATGCCATTACCTTGAGTGATAACTATTTTCTCCATTTTTCAAGTTTGTAAATTAATCTTTAACTTAACCATTAACTCTTGTAAATGTGTGATTAAGATACTTTGCCACTTCTCCACTATAACCTTAGGCTATCCTTAACTCTATGTGACCTTGTAATGAGTGAAACCTTAACTGCATTGATCACTGTTCACACTTTCATGACTTAAGAGTCCTTCAATGTTATCTAACCTAACACTATGCAATAACCACTTAAGTTGATTGCTACTACCTTCACACCATCATGAATTAAAATACCTAAGCTAGAATTAACCTTTGACCATGCAACTTAAAGATTCTTAATTGGCTTCTAACCTTTTTTGCACAGTCACTGTCATCTTCCAATCTTTATCTTCTAAGGACTTGATTATGCAAACATTGCATTTGGCCCAATTTCTATAAAGTTTCATCTTATCTTTAACATTCATGTGACCACATGACTGAGGTTTCTCTAACTATTTCACTCAGTCACGATGTTAAAAGAGCTCTAGCATTTAGCCTTCATGACTTAGTGATCAAAGTAATTTGAACAACTTCATTAAGTTGCACCATTTGATGCTATTGTCTGATGAGGAGCTTCAACTATGTGATTAACTTGGTCTCCTAATCACATACTTGAAAATATTATGAGATAACATCAAGATGCCAAATTTTTAAAGAAAGATATGATCCTTTGAAGAAATTAAAAATTTTAAGGCTCAAAAAGGGCACAAACTTAAAACAAAGATTTTTTTTGCTTGGGCAAACAATTTTTATGTAACTTCAAAGAAACTCCAAGTGCCAGGAATGGGCTAATTTTATCAAGTTTAGGATTTTTACTAGAGGATTGATAACACATTACAAAAAAAACCCTAGCCATACATCACAATTTAAGACATTTTCACATTAAAATTTTAAAAAATTAGGCAAAGTGAAAATGAGGGCCAATAGTGGCTCTATGTGGGGATGCATGCTCCTTGGGGGCATGACAAGGATTCAAAATTTTTGGATGAAGTAGACCACACACCTGCCAACAAAAATTTCTCTGAATAGCTTATTGAAAACATGAAACCTACTCTAACTATACAAACAATGGCCCTTGGCCATTGAAACTCAAAAAAACTTCTTACATTAGTCATAGACCTACTTTTCCTTTCCACTTTCATGAGGTAAGTTTCCACTATCATTTCTATTAGTTTCACCAACATAATCAACATTGTTCATTACCACATTTAGTAAAAAAAAAAAACTTCCTTCACTCTCATAGTTCATATACAAATCAGCATTTAGTTCTACATTATGCTCACTAAGAAAGAGTGAATCAACATGCTCATATAAACTAACATCAATCTAAAAACTATCATGAAGATATGAGTGCTGCATGCTATCAACTAGAAACACAAAGGATTCAACTTCATTGAAAAAGTTGCATGTGTCAAAAGATTACAACTCACCTTGTATAACTGGGTGTGAAGAACATGTAAAATCTAATTTCTCATTATTTCTAGTGCTAATACTCATCCAATCAGACTTATCACATGTTGAAACTCCTTCACACTCCAACAATGGATTAGTCACCAAGTTTGAAAAAATTTCATGGAAGTGCTTACATGAAATGTGTTGATCATAATCTTCATTATGTTAGAGTGAACTTTGAACTTAACAAACTCATCAACATAAAAGGGAAACTTATAATCAGATTTACAACCTCTAGCCTTTTCCTCTTTGTCATGTGAATAATTAAAATAACTTCAACATTACAAGAATGACAAGAATCTGAAATAGTATCAAAGTTCTCCCTAATGGTACTATTCTCATAAGAAACATCATCATGTGTATTTAAATTTTAAATGTTCTCACATACATCTTGAAATCTTGACAAAGAATGTTATGATTTTAATCCATTTTCCTTATCAAACTTTGGGGAAAGGATTTCTTGAAAATAAACACAACAAGGGACAACATGAGCAACCAGAGAAACATTTACATACCTTTCAAGATAATGAGCTAGTAGTTCTAAATTTTTATCAACACTCAACAAGACTTTATCACAAGTCTATTCTTCATGGCTCTAATCATAATCTAGCTATTCTAAAAAACTTATAGTAGTAGTACCATTAGCATGACAATATGAAAAATGAGAATCATGACAACAACATATTACCTTTTCTTTGTGCAATACCTCTTCACAAGGTGTTTCACTTTCATTTTCATCACAAGAAAATTTATCCATACTACTGTTAGAACTTTCTACATTCTCATGCATACTATTACATGATTCATTTTCAGTCACATAACCATCTTCATCTTGTTGACTAAAATCATCTAATTCAATAGATCTAGAATCCATCTCTTCACACTCAAAAGAAAAATTATCATTATATGGACTTACTAGATTCACTATTACTTTTAGCACATTCACATTTTCTATTAGAGGATTCTGTACATAATTCATTGCTACTTAAATCAATCTCAAATTTCTTGAAAAAAATTTCAACATGCAAAATCTTTTGTACTCTCAAATGTGCTGATTAATTAACTGAATTAGGCATAAAGACATATAGGAAAAGAATAGGCCATAAACATTCCTTAGGTCTTAAGGACAAGTGCAACTCTGTGAGTGTTTATTTGAACTTTACATAAAATTGATCATCTCTTAGACCTTGAACATTTCCTATTGCAATTTTTATAAATATGATAATCTTATTATGGATTTCCCTTTTCAACATAGCAATATTCTAAACCACACTTTCATAAATTGATATACTAACCTCAGATCTGAGATCTAATTCCATTTTGAAATAAAACTTTCTACCTCTTTCTCCTAGTGCTAAAAGTCACTAAATAGAGACACTAATTATAATACTTGACTTTTATGAAAGGGAAAACACATAATCTTGTAGAGCCACCACCTCCTTGAAGAGGGAAAATGAGATCACTACTGTGATTCACTTTCTAAGATCCAAATTTCTTACAACAATAGATTGCATACAACACTAAAAACTATAAATCAAGAACTGATATCTTCTCTTTTCTTGTCAAGATCTTCTTATAAAACTTTAAGATATGCATAACTAAGATAAAAATCCTTGAAAAACATTTATATAGAACCAATTTTCACTAGTACATAGATCTTTAGAGAGTCACCATTCACAATCATAGAAAGATTTAAAACATGATTTATCACTTGAAAAATCTGAACTAAACTTTCAGCTTATAGAACTTGCAAATTATGAAACACTTAGAAAAGAGAAAAAAACTTTTGATCAATTCTGACTCTAAACTTTGCAACATCACTTTGAAACAAATCCTGACTAAATTTATTAAAGATAAACACTCTTCATAACAACACAATTTACACTCAACCTTCAAAGCTACTACTGCAAATGAATAAGATATTATTGGGGTGCATGATTTTGAATAAGAGACTAGAACAAACATGAGAAAACTTACTACTGTAATATGTTCCATGCACTTCTTTTTTCTATATTGAATCTCCTTAACAAATTCTCAAGGTTTGTCTATCATATAGATTCAATATAGTCCATAGTAGAGTCATCATTTTGTTGGTGTTTCAAAATGTAGTATTTCAAAAACCTAGTGATAGAAATAGAATACATATAGGGGAAGCTATTTTTGTATTCAATATACTTATTCAGACACTAGGGCCAACTATAATGCTAAAACCTTCTTCTACTTTAGGCTCTACAAAACCTAGGTGGGTGTACCTCATATTAATTCATATGGTACCAATGCTGAAGAATACACTCGAATCTAACAAAGTAGATAAATACCCTTAATCTTCTAACACTTATGCAAACAACATAGACATGCAATAACTAGAATCATGACATACAAAATAGATAAGCTAAGTGAGGGAAACTCTTTTTATCTCCTAAATATAAAGGGAAAAGGATTTTGATTATAATATTGATTTTAGAAAACCTAAGATATGAACAATACAACACTTTGATCCTGTATCTAATCAGTGCTTTATCTATTGGGCAATTCGACAAATCATTGACATACATCCTTAGAAATAATTGACACATTTCACGTATCAAGACTTCAAAATCTATCCATTCACCTTGTGAATCAGACATCTACATCACTTTTGAATCTTGTATTCAACCTATACTTTCATGAGATTTGTAACCCTATGATGGAAAATTAAGAATTTACATGACTCCTTTGAATCATAAGAAAAACATATCAACACATATCTAAAATAGATTGCAACTAGACAATATGCACCTTGTACATATATCATAGAAGATCACAAACAACATGAACAAGAGACAAGATTCAGATTGAAGATTAACTTGCTACTGCATTTTTATTCCATTTCTTGAAATAAATACAATAAGATGCATGGAAATAATTTCTAAAACCACTAAATAAACTAGAACTATCTACAATTCATTAACTATTATTCATTACATGAGAGAAATGCTGAAGAATGGTGGAATCACAGTCATGATAGAAATTTCAACCTAACTAGAACTATCGTTGTGGTATCATAGTAGTAAAAAAATATCCAAGAATTGTAACCTTTATAAAAGAGAGAAGAAGAGAATAAATAGATAGGAAGAATTTTCAGATCAGATTTGATACTGTTGTTTCTCTACTTGAAAAACTTCCACTTGTAGATGAAGAACTTCACTCTACTCTCTTCTTATAACTAAAAATTGGATCTCCATCCATTATGGAACAAAAAGCTTGTAAAAATATCTCATCAGAATGATGGAGAACCCTGAAAGAAAAAATAGAAATTTTGCACATAAATTCATCTTAGAAGTGAAAGAAAGAAGCATATATGATTATTCTAGAGAGTAGATGGATAACCATGGTCACAAAAAGGCATATTTTGTACTCATATCTCTTGCTTGTTTAGTGCTAAGCCACAAAACTAGTGTTTTCTACTATCTTAGCCAAATTTTCAATTGATTTCCTAGTGAGAGTCACTTGTCATCATCAAATATGATGCACTCATCACCTTGTCACCTTTTTGCATCTTTGTAGCCTTGAAATCAAACTATTATCTTATGTATGTGATGATGCAATTACTCTTTGGTGTTAATTCACAACCTTCTTTCCTTGTTGACCATTTTGACCTATGATGTTGCAAATACCTTTATTCTAACCTTTATCACTACTTCATTATGGTTTATGATTTTTCTTTATTTCTAGCTGTGACCTTGCAAAATAGCTAATCCTTTAACTTATCACAACTTCATTACCTTTTACCTTAACCACAACACTTGACCTATGAATATGTGAAAGCTTTGAACGCTGACTTCTCTCACCATTTTTCAAGCTTGCAACTTGATCATCAACTTAGCTCTAACCTTTTACAAAGTCACAAATGCATAGATGTTAACTATTCGGTTAACTTTTCACAACATCATAGCTTAACATTTTACCTTTTAATTCTCTTCAATAGAAAAATATGGACTGAGAATTTATCTATGTTATTGATCAAAATTCCTTCAAAATCTAACCCCATCAACTTTGATTGTTCATATATTTTCTTGGAGCATGCAATGTGTCATCTTTTTACTGGTTGGATCTGCCACCTTTCTAGCTTTTTACATCATTGGGGCCTTTATCTCTGACCACACTTCAACTTGGGTGACCTTGTGACAAACCCTATTTTCATTGTCACAACTCATATCCTTGATCATGAGTTAAGAAATGTGACAAGGAAATTGCATGCTTTTGCACCATAGCAACTTTATTCTCTAACTATACATTAGATGCTATGATCATGTGACTAATGGTTATCTAACCCTCTTTGCCCTATTGTAGCATTCAACCTTAACCATGAGGTTATCCTTATAATGCTGCAACTTGCTCATATTTTCCTTGATCGTTCCTTAATCATAGTTTATCCCTTAGCATTTTCTTAGACTACAATCACACAAAAAGACTAATCATTAGCTATCACAACTTTGTTACTTAGACCTTGAGTCAAATTGAATTGCATGCAACCATGCAATGACCTTGAGTGTTGACTATTTTCTCCATTTCACAAGTTCATAACTTAATCTTTAACTTAAAAATTGACTCTTATGAATGTGTGACCATAATGCTTTGCCACTTTGCTACCATAACCCAAGGTTATCCTTAACTTTGTGTGACCTTGCAATGAGTCAAACCTTAACCACATTGATCAATGTTCACACGTTCATGACTTAAGAGCCCTTTAATGTTTTCTATCCTATGACTTTATGATAACCACTTAAGTTGACTACTGCTACCTTGAACTAGAATTAAGCAAAAACCATATGACTTAAAGATTCTTTATGGGCTTCTAACCATTTTCACATAGTCATGGTCATCTTCCAATATTTATCTTATGAGGCCTCGACTATGCAAACACTGCATTTCACACAATCACGTAAAGTTCCATCTTATCTTTAACATTTAGGTGACCATGTGACTAAGGATTCTTTGACTATTTTGCTCAGTCATAGTGTAAAAAGAGTTTAAGAATTTAACCTTCATGACCTAGTGATCAAAGGAATTTGAAAAAATTCATTGAGTTGCAACATTTGATGCTACAATCTAACAAGGAGCTTCAACCATGTGATTAACTCAGTCCCCTAGTCATATACTTGAAAATATAATGAGCTAACATTAGGATGCCAAAATTTTAAAGAAAGATATGATCCTTTAAAGAAATTAAATTTTGAAAGGCTCAAAAAGGGTACAGATTTAAAACAAAGGGTTTTTTTCTAGGAAATTTTTTTTTATGCAACTTCAAAGAAACCATAAGCACTAGGAATGGGCCAATTTTATTAGGTTTAGGGTTTTTACCAGAGGATTGATAACACATTACAATGAAAATCCTAGCTATACATCATTGTTTATGATATTTTCACATTAAAATTTTCAAAGATTAGGCAAAGTGAAAAAGAGGGCCAACATTAAGAAACCACAAAAAATTGCCCTAAGAAAAGGAAGAAATGAGAAAAACATTTCTTTATCAACTAGAACCCTCATACTTAATCAAGTAATAAACTTAACACTAATTCTACAAGAGGTTACATAGTATCTTAGCCACCAATCCAAAATTTCATTTTTCATGTTCAGTGTGTGAATAATGTCTTAATTCCCTTTGATTCTTAGGCTTAGGTAATAAAAGGGAGAAACAACCAAGACCAATCTCCACTAATTATCAAGAGCTTTGATAATCTTCAAGAAACCTATTTCCATCAGTCTTGGCTAGATGTGAGAATCCATTCAGAGTGATCTTGTGATGAGTTAACTTTTAACTTTCCTTTTTAGTAATATTTGTAACTTGAGAGATCTCAATATTTCTATTTGATTTTTCCTTGAACTCTTATGCATAGAAAAGGTAGCAATTAGACTTTTCTACCCTATGTGATCTTTTCTTTTATTTTCTTCTCCCTCCCTCTATCTAAGATTTCTCAAGAAACACTTAGAATGTGCTATTGACGTATTTAAACTTTCTTGAGTCCTTTACTTACATTGACTCTCAATATTTGTGTTCCTCTTTTTTGAATTTTAGAAAACCCACATGCCAAGAAGAAACATAGAGAGACTTTAGAAATCACCGTCACCCATACCAACCAACTTGAACAAATCTAAATCACTACCAACCTATATAAAAAGAAATCTATGTATCACTATTAAATGTGTTGAGTGATGAGAATACAAAACTTCTTATGTGAGATTGATAACCAAGGACCAATGCTTTCTTCCATGAGATTTGTATAAAATTTTTAACAAGATAAAAACCTTTAAGTTCTTTGACTAAGAAATAACTCTTCCAAAAATCATAACCAGTTTGGAATTGACCATATATTATGAACAACCTTGAAGAGACAAACTAAATTCATTAACCAAAGACTCAAAAGTAAGGGAATAAAAAAGATCCAAAAGCATAAAAAAAATTGAGTCAAAACAAAGAAAACTAACACCTTCCTAAATAGACTCAAAAGAAACAAAACAAAAATTATATACATAAACCTTGAACAATAAGAACATCAATTGGTTGTTAGTATATTTCTCATTATGTACATTAGTAATTATTGGAATATTAGGAAAGGTAGGATTTTGAGAGGGGGGGGTGGGGGGTTGGTTGGTGGGGGCTAAATCAATATCCTCTAAATCAAACAAATTTAGTGACACCCTTAACCTTTTCTAAATTTGATAAGCTTATAACAATAACCAAAATCCTTTGTAAATGAAATAACTTTATCTAATATAATTTACATCAACCCTAAAATCATAAATATACAATAATAACACATAACACATGTATTTGGTCACATAAAAACCATTGATTAGATGAAAAATTGTGGTGGGGATAGCACTGAAAAATCCATAACTATTATAGCAAGAGCCTACTTTGTTAGGGCTACAATGTTTTTGTCACTTCAAGTGAATTATCTAGTTAGTAGTATAAAATAAGATTTTCTAATATCTATTAACATTGTACTCATGTTTTTTATTAGTGACATACACTTATTCAGATTGTGAGTTCATACTGAGCATATTGTACAGTTAACAATGTTAACCAAGCATTTTAGTTGTTACAAACTCCTATAGTTGCTACCAGGTCCTATGGATAGATTTTAGTTTGAACTGAGTAGTTATTATAGAGTTGATGAACAACAATGTAAACTGAGCATTTTAGTATATGCTGAGCTTACCAATGCAAATTGAGTTGTGCAGTGTTTACCAAGTTCACAGTTGATATCATGCAAGTCTAGTGTTAACCAAGCTACATAGTGTTAACCAAGAGACTCAGTTTATAATGAGCTCAAGGTGATAGTGTTTACCAAGATATGTAGTGTGAATCAAGTGATTTAGTTTATATGCTAAGTTTCATAGTATTCAATAAGTCACCAATGTAGACTGAGTTCAAGACTACTTGGAAGTGATCAATATGGACTGAGCTTCCACATCTATCAAGTGCATGATGATGTCAAGCATTGATAGTGGATGCCAATTATCAGAACCTCACTAAGTCAGTCTCTAGAGCCTGAGTTTCTACACTTTGGCTAACTTTGTAATATTTGTGTAAACTTGTATTGTGGCCAACTTTGTAATTATGTAATTAGATTGATATATATGTAATGTATTGTATCACATCCAAATATATGTAAGGAAGTAATTTAATCATCATAGAAGAGCAGAAGAAAAAATCACAAAGGCTACAATAGTATAAGGAACAACAAAGATTCATCTATCACAACAAGGTGATTTGTATGCTCAGAGGAATCTCATTCAAGAACCAAGTTGTAGATCAGAGTTCAACTACTATTTCATCCTAATAGGTGGATTAGTCAAATCCTTTAACAAGGTAGACCTAGCAATCTTATATCAATCTCTTTACTAAGTGCATACTTCATTATATGTTTGTAAATCCTTTTGCAAGGTGGACATAGCAGTCCTTATTGCTCCTAACAAGTCAAATAATCAAAAGTGATCATTGTAAGCCTTAATAGGCCAACTTTATACTACAGTCTTAAAGCTTATGGGTATCATCCCCACCCTAGTTTTACTTTCTATTTGGAAGATTTTTGGGTCACCAAATCTTGTGTTAAGTGTTGTGTATGCTTTCATGTTTTTTAGTTTCTCATGCATAAAATAAGATTAGAATTCATATAAAGGATTAAATGCTAATTGGGATAAAAGTATTAGAAGTTATTAATTTTCCCCTCCACTCTTAGTAACTTAGCTTGTCACAATATTTACAAAAATAGCTACCTTCTTCAAGAATTTTACAATATTATTCTAAGTGTGTACTTTGTTAAGATATTTACATAAAGATTATTAGGTTTACCTTCTTTAAGGATTTAGACTATTGGAATGATTAGAATGTAGAATAAAATGATTTTTATGATAGGAAATTACTTTTCTTGATCATATATCTCTTCTTTCTCAACTATTTATTACCTTTCTATGACTGATCTTCAATTCCTCTTTACAATGCTTGAATCTCTATCCTCTAATATACTCAACACATTCCTATGTTATTAACACTTATCTCTCATTTCAAAAATTCTCTCAACAAAATATTAAATCTATTATAATTAGGTCCTTTTATAGTGTTAAAAGGGAGAGTGTTGAAAATAGATTGATAAAAGTATGATAAATGTGTTTCAATCATTGTTTTGTCATTGATGTCAAACTTGCTATTTTGTTGGTAAGACAGCTACTTATATGATTTAAGTACTATCACTTATTTGATTAATGAAGAGGATTTGATCAAATGATGTAGTAGTAGCACCTAGAGGAAAGGTTGAGTTATGATATGAAAAGGAGTACAAGAATTAGCTGAGACAGTGATATCATAATGCATTCATAATCTACTTAAGGTTGCAAAAGTTGGTTACACTATAAAAGTTTAGAAAAATAAGTTAAACAAAGTTTGTCTACTAGGCTTGACTAAATGGACAATAGGTGGCAAGAAAATTTTGTCCAAGTTGAGTAGAATATTAGTTGGAGCCAAGAAAACTTCTATTTTAGTGTATGTTGAGTAAAACAGTTGATGCCGAGTAAAGTTTAGTTGATGCCAAACACAAGTAAACTTTAGTTTGTGCTGAGTGATTTTACAAAGGATGTTGAGAAATGCAGTTTGTGCTAAGCATTAGATGCAAGTTAATGTTGAGTGTCATGATTATTAGAAAGGTCATGAATTTGATGGATTTGAGCCAAAAAGTTTATTTCCTTGGATTGTGTGAACTAGGTGGAAGATAAGATTGATGAGCTAGTGGCATAGAATTCATGGTAAACCATTTTGAGGTGAACTCAAAGAGGATTGAAGGAGAAGTTTCTAGAAATGAAATGGAATTATGGGTAGACACATTGAATCCTACCTAATTTTCCTAACCCCAAATTGGGTGATGGAGAATGAACTAGAAAAGATCTTAATTCTCTATTTATAGGGATGGCTAGTTAGAAGAAAGGGTTGTCATGTGTGAGAATGTAATGAAGACAAGGAGTCTAGGGTATTGCTTCATTCAGTGACCTAAGTAAAGAGTCTAGATTGGAAATTTAAGAAAGAAAGCTTAAGGGTATGGATGCTTGAAGGGTGAACAAGCTATCAAAGCTGAAGTGTGTGAAAGACAAGTAGAATGTAGGACTAAAACAAAGATCTATAATCTGCAAATGGAGTTGTAGGTTGTTATCAGATCAAGCCTTACTATTACTCTCTAATAATTGTATTAGTTTAGGATAAATCCTTTGGATCAAGGTTGACCTAATAGTCATTTTTAAATCCTTTAACTAGGCGACATTCTGAGTGAATGGTCTAAAGTCCTCTAACAAGTCTCACTCCTAAAAGGGTGATTGAAATCATTTAATTGAGTTACATTTAATAGTGTGCATTGTAACCTTTAACATGGTTGGCCTTTCATAGGGCATCACTTCAAAAGAGTGAGAAACAATAACATGTAACTGCTGATTTTTCACAAATTGGGTTTCCACATAAATCATTGTGTCAAGTGTGTTGCTGAATCTATTATGTTTCATGTTTACATTTCTACAAATTGATTTGATAGGAACCTACAAGTTTTAAGTGATTTCATATTCTTATGAATGCATTGATGATTATAAATATTTTACGGGTTCACTAAGCTGTGAAAAGTTTTATTTGTACATCTAGACCTTGGATAACTAATTCACCCTCCCTCTCTATTATTCTAAAGAATTCCAACAATTGGTATCAGAGCCATTTTCTTAAGAGGACTAGTTTAAAGGTACTAGAAGTAGAAAGATCAAGATTTCAAAAAGAGAAGTACCCAAGCTTAATAGAGATAACTTTTTTTCTTGGAAAAGTCTAATGAAGCTACACCATGGAGGACTTGGAGATCATGCACAACATACCATTACTATTGAGCATACTAATCCTACTAGACCCCCAATTACTGAGGATCTAAAAAAGAAGAAAGAACAAAACCAAGAAATGTTGGAGATTGCCTTTGTCCTAAGCTATGCTGAATTTGATAATATCAAAAGTCTTGATAGTGCAAAGAAAATGTGGATTCTTTATACACCATCTATGGAAGAGATAAGGATGTTCTAAGAGCAAAATCTAAGAGTCTTAGAGGTAAATTTGATGATACGAGAATGCAAGATGGTGAAAATATTACTCGAAGGATAGAAGATGTTGTTAATATAATAAGAGGATCTACTAGTACAATAGATGATGATACTATACTAAACAAAGTTTTAAGAACATTTCTGCCTATATATGCTATTAGAGTTTCTACTATACAAGAACTAATATGTATACTAGGGAATGTTCTAACTTTTGAAGGTTTAGTAGGTAGACTCACTACTTTTGAGCTATCTAACTTTGGCAATTACAAACTTGAAAATATTGATTCTACTTTCAAAGCTAAACTATCATTAAAAGAACCTAATGTGAAAAGGAAAAAGACAAAATATGTGTCTAATGATAGTGATACATATGAGGAAGATGTAGATCAACTTGAAGCATTACTGGAAATGAGATTCCACAGAGGTAAATGCAAGTTTAAAGGTAAATTATGTATCATTTGTTTCAATTTCAATGAGGTTGTTCATAGTGCTAGTAGATGTCTAGAGAATAAGAACTATAGAGGTGGTGACAAGTGTAAAAGTAGAAGAGATGAAGACAATGAAGATTACAAAGACAAAGGAAAGAAGTCTTGCTACATTGCTGAAGAGGAAAAAAAAGATGAATCTGATGAACATGATGATGAAGTGGTGTATGTTGTATTCAAGGATGAATATGATGAAGATGAGGCAACTGCACTTGTGTTTTGTGTAAACTAGAATGACAAATGGATCATTGATAATGGGTGTTCGCATCACATGACTAAAGATAAAAGTAAGTTCATTACTTTGAATTGTTATGATGGAAATAGTGTAAGATTTGGTTATGATGTACCATGTTTGATAAAAGAAAAAGGTTCTATCAAAATCATAGAAAATATTTTATTTGACAATGCTTACTATGTTGAAAGACTTAACTATAATTTGTTGAGTTTATCACAACCGAATAATTTAGGATGTAAGGCTGAGTTTAAAAGAAAAATTGTTAAGATAGATGATACTGATGGAAAATTGATTAGAAAGGGTGATCAAACTAGGAGTAATCTATGCTACCTTGATATAGAGGATGCTACTTCTCTAGGTGTAAGATTATATGATGTGTGACTATGGCACAAGAGATTATGTCTTGTTAATTTTGATAACTTGGTTAGTATCAGTAACATGAGAAAAGTTAGAGGTTTTCCAAAGTTGAAGAAGCCTGATAATGTAATGTGCAAATAATGTTAGTTAGGTAAAATGACAAATTCAATTTTTAAGAGTAAAAATCATACCTCTAAAAGAATTCTAGAGATTTTTCATACTGACTTGTGTGGACAAATTGAAGTGCAAAGCTACAAAGGAGATAAGTAAATTTTCTTGCTTGTTGATGATTATTCTAGAATGATGATAGTTATTTTTCTAAAATAGAAATTTGATGCTTTCCAAATGTTTAAGTGGTACGTAGCAAGAGTTGAGAAGGAAACAAGTAAAAGTCTAAAATGTTTGAGATTTGACAGAGGAGGAGAATTTACATCAAAGTAGTTTGAGATGTTCTGTAATGATAGAGGAATCAAGAGACAAACATATATTCCTAGAACCCCTCCACAAAATGGAATTTCTCAAAGGAGGAATAGCTCTATAATAAACTATGCTAGGACACTTATGACGGAGAAAAATGTTGCATTAAAATACTAGAGAGAAGTTGTAAGTATAATTGTCTATACCTTGAATTGTGTACAAGTCAAGAAAGGTATTCATTCAACAACTTTTGAACTATGGTATGGATACCCACCAAATGTAAAATATTTTAAGGTATTTGGAAGAAAATACTTTATTCTCAAAGATTTTAGTAATGGTAAACTAGATGCAAAAAGTGAAGAAGGTATATTCCTAGGTTATTCCACAAGGTGTAAAGCTTATAAGTGTTTAAATACTAACACTAACAAAGTTGTGAAAAGTGAAAGTGAAATTTGATGAATATACAAAAGTATATGACGTTGAACATATGAATGAACCATAAGAATAAAAATCATTTGTATACTTTGAGTGCCAAATTGCATTAAGGAACTGAGCTACATTTAGATGCTAAGTTACATAATAAAGTTGATGCTCATTCTTATTTAGAGATTAGTACACATGAGAGATGCTAAACTACTTGACATTGATGTACATAGTGACTCAGATGTTGAAAGACCAAATGAAGAAACTAGAGCAAAATCAAGATTGTTTAAATATGTCAAGAGACATCCTCCTGCTACACAAATCATTGGAGATAAAGATGCTAGATGAATGACAATGAGAAAATTAACAAATGATACATGTTTTTTGAGAATGAAAGAACCAAAAATAGTGAAATATCCCTTAGAAGATGTGGATTGGAGTAAAGCCATGGAAGAAGAGATTGAAAAAATTCATTAAAACAAAACATGGACTCTAGTTTCTAGACCAGAAGACAAAAATTTGATTGGCACCAAGTGGGTATATAGAAACAAGCTAGATGAAAATGGTGAAATCACAAGGAACAAGGCAAGATTAGTCTACAAAGGATATGCACAAGAAGAAGGAATTGAATATGGAGAAACATTTGTACCTGTTGCTAGATTGGAAGGAGTAAGAACTCTGCTTGCTTATTCTGCATACAAAGGTTTCAAAGTTTATTAAATGGATGTCAAATCTACATTTCTAAATGGTATATTAGAGTAAGAAGTTTACATAGAACAACTAGAAGAATTTTTTGATGTTAACAATAAGAAGATGGTATGTAGATTACACAAAGTTTTATATGGTTTGAAACAAGCACCAAGAGCATGGTATGAGAGACTCCATGTAATTATCTTGTGGAGATTGGATTTGAGAGGACTGATGATAACAACAATCTGTACATGAAGAAAAAAAAGGAAAAGATATTTCATTATCTAAATTTTTTGTTGATGATATCATATTTTGAGGTCAAGATGCTTTATGTAGGGCTTTTGAAAATGAAATGAAGCAAGAATTTGAGATGTCTATGTTTGTAGAGATCAATTTCTTTGTGGGTTTGCAAGTACACTAGATGAAATATGGTATATACATCACCCAATCAAAGTATGTCAAGGAACTACTAAAAACTTTTGGATTGGAGGATTCCAAACTAGTGTGTACACCTATGGTGATATGATATAAATTTTCAAAGAATGATGATTCAACTAAAGTGAATCAAACATTATAAAAGTCTATGATTGACAAATTACAATATGTAGTACATAGAAGACTTGATATTGCATTATTTGTAGGGATAGTTGAAATATTGTCTGCTAATCCTAGGGAGAATCATTTGATGGCTATAAAGAGAATAATGAGACATCTAAAAGGAACTGAGGAATATGGTCTATACTACAAGAAAAATGAGAAATTTGAAGTAAGAGCCTATACTAATGCTAATTGGGTTGGAAAAATTGATGATATAAAGAGCACTAGTGGAGGAGTATTTTTCTTAGGCAAGAGGCTAGTTACATGGACTAGCAAAAAACAAAACTACACTTCAAAATCTACTACTAAAGCTGAATATGTTGCTGCTTTTGTAAATTGTACAAATATTGTATGGATTAAATAGATATTCAATGGTATGAAGGAAGAAATCACTAAACTAATGATACTTTATTGTGATAATACAAGTGCTATAAGTAAATCCAAGAATCCTATGATTTACACAAAGACTAAGCACATTGCAATCAAGTATCATTACTTGAGAGAATTAGTTAAAGATAAAGAGGTGAAGATGGAATATGTTAGCACAAAAGAGAAAATTGCTGATATCTTCACAAAAGAATTACCTTAGGATGCTCATGAGTATCTAAGAGGTAAACTAGGGGTAATACCCATATCAAAGGCTATACAAGAAAGAAGAGGAGTTCTTTGCATCAAACAAGTTGATTGACATATGTTACACATTAATGCAATGGAACTTACTTAGGAGCTACCCAAAATAATCTAAGAGTTGAAACTACAAATTAGTCACAAGCAAGGTGACAAAGTGAGAAACTAAAGAAGTTCATATCTATATATTAAGATGATAGATCTTTGGCATTATTGTCAAAGAGGGAGAAATACAAGAGATTAGGAGATATAACTAAAGGGAGATATATACATGATAAGGGAGATTATTGGAACTAATCAAAAGAGATCTTGAAGATAGACATTGAACAAAGTGGGACAAATCCTAACACAATATGAGGGAAAAATATTGACTATTGAGAAAGAAAGTATATTCGTTGATTACATCTACCTAGTAAGAGAAAGATAATGTAAAGGGAGATATAAGAAGTAAATTTAGAAGGAATCATAAGGATGAGTTGATTGTCTATAAATCAGAATAGAGAATTTTTTTAAAACCTATTTAGAAGATGGAAATTGCTAATAGAGGGAGAGATTTCAATACTAGAAATTATTTTTCTTTTTTGGTATTTTGTTGGTCTTACTATTTTAACCGAGTTAGTTTAGTTGATCAATTTGGTTTGTCATCAATGCCAAAGAGGGAGATTGTTGAAAATAGATTGATATAAGTATGATAAATGTGTTTCAATCATTGTTTTGTCGTTAATTTCAAACCTGCTATTTTTTTGGTAAGACAACTACTTATATGATTTAAGTACTATCACTTATTTAATTGATGAAAAGGATTTGATCAAATGATGTAACAATAGAACCTATAGGAAAGGTTGAGTTATGATATGAAAATGAGTACAAGATTTAGCTGAGATAGTGATATCATAATGCATTGATAATCTACTTAAGGTTGCAAAGGTTGGTTACACTAATAAAGTTTGGAAGAACAAGTTAAACAAAGGCTATTTTCCAAGCTTGACCAAATGGATAGTAGGTGTAGAGAAAAGTTAGTGCAAGTAGAAAATTAGTTGGAGCCAAGTAAAAGTCTATTTTAGTGTATGTCAAGTAAAATAGTTAATGCTGAGTAAAGTCTAGTTGATGCTGAGCACTAGTAAACTTTAGTTCATGCTGAGTGATTTTATAGAGGATGTTGAGCAACATAGTTTGTGCCAAGCATTAGATGCAAGTTAATGCTGAGTGTCAAAATTATTAGAAAGATCATAAATTTGATGGATTTTAGCTAACACAAGTTTGTTTTCGTAGATTGTGTGAAATAGATGGAAGATAAGATTGATAAGTTGGTGACATAAAATTTATGGTAAACTATTTTGAGGTGAACTCAATGAGGATTGAAGGAGAATTTTCTAGAAATGAAATGTAATGAGGGGTAGATTCATTAAATCCTACCTAATCTGTCCTAACCCTAAATTGGATTATGGAGAAGGAACTATAGAAGATCTTAATTCTCTATTTATGGGGATGACTAGTTAGAAGAAAGGGTTGTCATGTGTGAGAACCTAAGGAAGACAAGGAGTCTTGGGTATTTCTTCATTCAGTGACCCAAGTAAAGACTACATTGGCAAGTTAAGCAAGAAGGCTTAAGGGTATGGATGCTTGAAGGGTGAACAAGCTATTAGAGCTAAAGTGTGTGAAAGACAAGTAGAATGGAGGATTGAAACAAAGTTCTATAATCTAAAAATGGAGTTAATTTGTTATCAGATCAAGCCTTGCTATTAGTCTCTAATAATTATATTAGTCTAGGGTAAATCTTTTAGATTAAGGTTGACCTAACAGTCATTTGCAAATCCTTTAATCGGGTGACATTCTGAGTGAATGGTCTAAAGTACTCTAACAAAGCTCACTCCTAATAGGGTGATTGGAATCCTTTAGCTGGGTTACATTTAACAGTGTGCATTGTAACATTTAATAGGGTTGGCCATTCATAGGGCATCACTTCAAAAGAGTGAGAAAGAGTAACATGTTACTGGTGGTTTTTCCCAAATTGGGTTTCCACGTAAATCATTGTGTCAAGTGTGTTGTTGAATATGTTATGTTTCATGTTTACATTTTTGTAAACTGATTTGATAGTAACCTAAAATTTTTAAGTGATTGCATAATCTTATGGGTGCATGCATGATGATAAATTTTTTATGGGTTCACTAAGCTGTGAAAAGTTTTATTTATAGATTTGGACCTTGGATAACTAATTCACCCCCCTCTCAGTTATTCTAAAGAATTCCAACATATAGTTACTTTTTGCATCTTTAATCTATGATCTGTTTAGGGTTTAGGAGCTCTTTAGATATCATAATTTATTAAAATAAATGATCTAGAATAATCCATGTTCCATACTTTTCTATACTACATTTTTGTTTCCCATTTCTAGCCTTGAATTCATAAAAAAAATCAAATCATATTCTTCAAGAAATATTTTCAAATCTATGCATTGAAATGTGTGAATAATGTTTCCTACTCAAAATTTCCATCTCACATCAGATTTTGTGCCAAATCAAACATATATTTAGTCTCTATTTCACTTAGTAGATACTCTATTATGTATGCTGTCACTTGGTAGTTTCTCTTCTTAGTTATCTCTTTCTAGGTTGGTGATCTCTTGTTTAGATCAGTGAGGTCATCTTATTAGTGAGTACAAAATAGCTCTATGAGTATTGAGCTCAATAATAACTATACACTTGTCCTTCTCTTCCTTCACTTCTGGGGCAATATAGCTACTCTGTTACTATGTTCATTGACTAACACAATCACTCCATGCTTACTCTCTTTTTGACACTAACTAGTAACATGATTACATATGGGACTAACACTCACTACTTTGACATTAGTGGAAAAAATTTATGCACATAAATATATACAACTCCCCCTATACATTTACTTCCTTTGTAGAAAACATTTTCCAAAATCTTTTTTAAAATTATTTTGTTTGTAATATTATATCAACCCCTTATAACTCCTTAAATAAAAATAATACATATAAACATATAGTTCGCCCTTTTTTGACATTGATGTTAAAATATATTCAAACATGAAAAATAATTACTTTGGATGCAATTCAAAGTGACCAAGAAATTTTTGATGATTCTTCAACATAATTGTCATTGTATTGTCCCAATTTGACTTGATCAATTCAATAGTCTACTTCTCCTTCATGTGACCAATAATTGATAGAATTTAGGAGACTATGAGATCCTTAGGAATTTTTATGTGATTTTGCATGACCTCAAAATGAGGTAACAACAATGCTTTTATTTCATTGATCTCGACTCTAAAATTTCTCTCTTCTTGTAATAGTTCACATTGAAATCTTGCGAGAAATCTCACTCAGGACACTAGTACAAAAACTACAATATGTGACAGAAAAACCACTAAAAATTGTATATATATGACTAAAACCAGTCAATGATTTTAGTAGTTAATATCCAATCATTTATAACACTACTAAATATACTACTAAATTTAGTAGTATATTTTAGTCATTAGTCAAAATCAATGACTAAAATCACTTAGTCATATATTTAGTAGTATTATAATTGACTAGATATTTAGTAGTATATTTTAGTCACTAATCAAAATCAATAACTAAAATCTCTTAGTCATATATTTAGTAGTGTTATAAATGACTGGATATTAACTACTATTAGTCACTCAACTAATTTTAATCGCATATATACAATTTTTTGTGGGTTTTCAGTCACCTATTACTATTTTTTTACTAGTGGCCCCTTGTTGAAGATTGAAGATGTATTCTACATGGGATATATTTTTATGGCATCTAAATTTATTTATATTATATGTATCTCACATAGTGATTCAAACTTCTATTCTCTTAATGCTAACAATTCTCCACAATCCATGAATTATCTAACTATTATTTTTGGATGTCATTACATGAAATTTTTTGCATCAACATTTCAAATAACCACAATAATGAGAATTTGTGAACTTTGATGCCACTATTCAAAAATTATGATGGGGATGTAGGCGATTGTGTTGATTCTAAATATCTAATAGAAAAATACAAAATTTAGTAATACAGAAAAAATATCAAATCCTAAAAAATAAAATCTAGTATATCACATTTTTACCTACCAAGGACAAGAAACTTATAGTGCAAAATTAGAAGAAATGTAATATTTACCCTTCATGCTTTTGTTTTTGTTTAGTTTCCTTTAGAACATCCATCACCTAACCAGATAAATAAAGCATTATAAGATATCATTGGAAAATGAACAATGATAGTTTTTGATACCCTCAAATCAAGGTGACAAAATCTTAATTGTCATTCTTATAATGGTATCTAGAGAAATAAAACTTGCAAGAAATGAGAGACTTTAAAAATTAATAAATCTACATCAAACAGATAATAAGTTTTACCTCTAGTGGCTCAATAACTTGTTGGAAAAGATGTTTAATGTCAAGAAGATGTGGATCAATCTTAGCTGAGATTTATATATTAAACTAACAACATATATTTCAACATATGTTGATCGACTTGCAATTGGTTTTTGTCACTTCTATTTTTTCAAATAATTGCATTTAACATTTCAAAATACATTTCAAATATTCAATAAATGAAGATAGGACTTCCATTCAAATATTTAAATTAACCAAACATAATAGAAAAGTGAATTAAAAATATCATGATCATTAACCAACATTACATGCTTGAAACAATAAAGTAGCATATTGTAATTCTAAGATTTGAACAAATATCACATTTCATAACAAGTGACATTTTATTGCCAAACACATAAGACTCACAATTGAAATCACTTGCTGAAAACCTTCCAAACAAGTCAAAAAAAAATTCCTACCAAAAGTACTAAGTTTTTCAAGGGATAGAAAGTTTTACTTGTAGCTAGAAAGTTAAAGAAGATCCCTCAAAAACCCCTATTTTTTTTCATTATCTTCTTTAGAAATTAGGGTCTCATTTGTATGAACTAATTGTCAAGAGAAATATTAAAAAAATGGCATGCACCTTGACTATCCATATAGATTTATCTATTTTTCAAGTGCCAAGTATGCTATTGTAAACAATCAAAAGAACTTAGGAGAACCCACTAGTGAGAAGAAGAAATTACAAGGAGAATCATCAAATCTCAAGCATAATTGGTATCATCTATAATAACAAAAATAAACATGGTGAAAATTTCAACTCTAGAGATGCATTCTCTCATTAATGTCTAATTAGGAACTTACATAACTTGGAATTCAAGCATAATTCTTAGACAATTGCAGTCACCCTAGAATCAATATCACTTGGAATGTACTAGTTACAAAAATTTAACATGTTTCACTAAGCTTGAAAAGTGGTTGTTTTGGTTCAACCTTGGATAAGTATTATTACAATAATTTCTCATTATAAAAAGAAAACATAGGAAATGGTTAGTCTCCAATAGTAGAATCTCTCATTTAAATTCTAATTGAGAATTTCTCAAACTTTTAGATCAAAGATAACACTATTATCTGCTAGAGTCATTATCACTTTGGGATGTAATATCTACAAGAAACTTACATGTTCTACTAAGAATTGAGAGGTGGATCAGCCATGTCATTTGTAATTTTGAATAATTCATCTATATTGTGGATTACCAACCTATTCCTATGTTACATACCTACCAGAAAAAAGCATATCGATGTAAATCAAAAATTCATGGGGACACATCTGCTACAAAAAAAAAATTTTCTCAGACATGGGGACACATCCTCCACAAACCACCACCTCCAACAAGGAGGTTGTTAGGTCTCTTGCAATATGGCATGTCATTACATACTAGTTGTAACCTATAACTTCTTGAGAACCTCATGAGGCATTTGTAAAGATGTTATATTGTAGATTTGGCCTTGAAGACTCCAATTCACCTCAATTTTCATTTTAAAACCCTCCCACGATCCCCCCAACTATTAACTAACCATTTCTCTACTGCTATACCAACCTAGTCCCTTGGTCCCCTTGCCCAAAACCCATTTCCACATCCCTACATCCCTTCATCAAGAAACTCCATGGAGATAAACCTAAGAAATCAAGGAGATCTAGCTTCATTGAAAGTGCATTATGTTTAATACTAAAGAGATGAAAATTTCAATCCAAGTTTTCCATAGAAAAAGAAATCATTCAAACAATTAAGCCATTGAAAATGATAAACAATATCATTATTTTTCTATTTTTGGTTGTGAGATCAGAATTTGAAAGAATCAATTAAAATATAGAAGAAATATTCTTGAAATATGAAAATATTTTTTTAACTCATTTAACATTATGTGTAGCTCATCCCTTTCCTCAGCAATATGACCTCTATAATTTTTATCCACCACAAAGATATAAACCTATGTATACTGAAAGTAGTGCCTCTACAATGGTCGAATCTGATTGCAACACAAAATGCATAGATCAAATAAGATACCCATGGACCAAAATTAATGAAAATAATATTATTAGAATTATTTAAGGAAAATATTAATACTCTTATCAATTCATATACACAATCATTTCATTCATTTTGAGCAATTTATATTGACTGTACTAACTGTTCACTTGGGAAATCTTACATTTTACAGGTTGTAGACATTTTTATGTCCCATCAACTTTATGTTGATTGTTTTACTTTTTGGGATAGGACCTTAATTATGTATAATATGATCTATTAACAAAATATGATGCATGTCTAAAGTTTTGGTTGGTGATCACCAATTTGGTTGATGGATTTGAGTGGGGAAGTGCATGAAAATTATGCCATGGTTGTAGTAGAAGAAATTATACCTTAAAAAGGGGGATATATTATTATTGGAATTACCAAGGGATGTTAGAATAATGGTGAATGCTAAAGTAGAGATTCTGGAAGTGAGTTTTGACAGGGTTTTGAGGAAGCCTTAGATTTAAGGCCCATTTGGTGAGGGTTTTGTATTAGGGCCACTTAGAAAGATTATGGGTGAAAATAAATTGTAAAATATTTTTTTTGGGAACCTAATTAGATTCTATTGAGAGTTTTAGGGTTAGGGGTGAAGTATTTCTATTGGTTGTTTTGAAAAAACGGCCCAATTAGGCCTCTAAATAATGGAATCAACAATTTTATGATAGCTTTTAAAAGAATCATATCCCATTTTAACATATGTTATGTAAAATAAAAAAAAATATCACAATTAATTATATTTTTTTGGGTTATTTTTTAAAACTCTAGAGAAAAGGGCAAAAATAAGGTTTTTGAGGCCTAGTTAAGGGAATAGACTTGGTTTAGTACCTAGTTTTGAGTTGGAGAGAAAATTTGTCACTTGGGTGTTGGTAATCATTTGATTCAAGTTAATTGGGGTATCTTAATACCCTAGAATGAATTTTTTTTATGTTGATTTATGCTTGGGACATATTTTGAGTCCTTCGAGTAAGTACAATGTTTTGAGTGGAAAAGTCAATGGAAATGGTTCCATGGCTATAGCAGCAGAAAATATACCTTACCAAGGGGAATATTCAATTATTGAAATAATCAATAGATGTAAAAATAATGGTGAATCCTAAAGGAGAGATTTTGGAAGTGATTTTTTAACAAGGTTTTGAGGAAGTCTTAGATTTAAGACCCATTTGGTGAGAGTTTTGTATTAGGCTTACTTAGAGAGTTTCTAGATTAAAAGTAATTGGAAAGTATTTTTTTCTTTGGGAACTTAATTAGATATTTTTTAGAGTTTTAGGTTTAGGGGGGAAGTATTTCCATTAGTTGCTTTGTAAAAGTGGCCTAATTAGGCCTCTAAATAGTGAAATCAACAATTTTATGCATAGTTGGTCCAAAATACTTGTATCCCATTTTCACATATGTTATGTAACATCCAAAAGGGTATCTCAAAAAGTAAATTTTTTTGGGGTTATTTTGGAAAACTATGGAGAAAAGGACAAAAATCAGGCTTTTGAGGCCTAATTAAGTGAATATGCTTGATTGAGTACCTAGTTTTGAGTTGGAGTGCAAATTTATCACTTGGGTGTTGGGAAAAGGTTGTTTCAAGTTAATTATGGTATGTTAAGACCTTAGAATGCATGATTAGTTTTGATTTGGTTTTGGGACACAATTTGAGTCCTTGGAGGAAATAGACATATTTTAGAATATTGTGCACCTTGTGGGTTATTGGGCAACTTGTGAAGTATTTTGGTCATAAGGTTGGTTGATTAGAGTACTCTGTATTAATTGTACTTAACCTTTTTTGGCTATGGATGAAAAATTGTATGTATCATTTGGATATTAGTGATACAACTCATATAAAACTCTATCATGTTATAACTAAAATACTAGATCAAATCAGTAGGAAAATAAGCTATCTCTAAGTAAATTTTGTCTAGGAATCATATGCTAAATTGAGTTGCCTTTGTATTTGGGCAGTATTTGAAGTTTTTGCATCAAAATCATTTGGATTCAATAAGGAGTAAGCCCAACCAAATCCAAGCTAGATATGGCACTTCAAAGGCATTTTCATCACAATTATAGAAGTAGACAAATATTTTGGACCACATTTTGTACATATTAAGAATTAAGAAAACATAAACATCATTATTAATGGATGTTTGTATATCAATAGCATAGACCCCATGTAAGAAATTTCCTATAATCATAAGAAAGAATAATTTCATTAAGGTGCAATGGAATTCCAAGCTATTATAATCCTAGAAAGATGTCATCTCATGGAATGTAATGATTGTCAAATATGCACAATATAGAATTGTTGAAAGGGCTCTATAAAATTTCAAAAAAATAATTTTTGATAGAATATCTATCCTTATATATACTATTTTGGTAGAATTATGTCATAATAAAAATATATGAACAACAAAAAAAGGGTTTTGGACAAGTTTTGATATAGAAACAAAGATAAATTCTATTTTTTTATTGAAAGTTTTCCATTGTTTGGTTCCCACATATTTGTGATGCTTTTTTATGGTCTAGAAACTATATGGTTGGAAAAGTATTTGAATTATATTTCAAAAAAATCCAGTTGGAGGTGTAGGCCTCTTTTTAAGCATAAAACCCCTTCCATTTACAAAGGAACTATAAGAAATACATATTCCCCAATCCTATAACTTGGTAGAGTACTATAATATTATCCCAAACTAAGGATTATTCAATTGGTTTTAACCCAACAACTATATTTATATGCATTCTATGAAACACTCACCAAACAAACCAAAAATGAGGGGTTTCTAGAAATCCTGTTTCCAAACACTTATGGAAATTAACCAAGGTTTCTACACCTTTTCATTGACTTCATTAGTCAATAGAAATCATAAAATAATTCCCTCCTTCAAAAATATCTCTCACTGCTTTATCCTTGGCTATTTTTTCATGCAACTTTCCCACTAGTCTTCACAGTATATACCCTCAAACTTCAATAGTTCTAAAAATTTTGGTTAGTAATCATATAATAAAAATTAAATGGAGCCTAATATATGAGAATATTACCCTATAATTTATACAATGGATCAATACTTCTTAAAAACCTTCAAAATCACAAAGAACAATGCACCTTCTAAATCCTATCAGCAGAGATGTGTAAAAATTAGAACTTTAAGGGAAAAAGAAAAAGAGTAGTATTTTGTGGCAATGCTAATAACTTATGAAAGGAAAAAGAGTATATAGAAGAGATGATGAATACTATAGAAGAGAATGGATCTAGCACAATATTCATCATTATTTGAAGATAGAAGACAAGAAAATGTAATAGGTGTACTGATGTATAACACAACCAGTGTATACGATGATGTTTTTTCCTATTTATTTGATATTAATCTTGCTGATTCTAGTGATTGAATGAGAGGAAATTTCATACAAAATTATAAGTAGATAGTTTGGAAGAGTTAAATGAAGGAATCTTTCAATATTGTGGAGTAAAGCGAAGGAAACTTGAGGCTATCCTATAGAAGCAAAAGTTTTGGCTGAAGGATGATATAATTTTATGATTAGAGAATTTTTAGGACATTAAGGACATGATTTAAAATCAACCAATTTATTCTAGAAATGATTTGGGTAAGTTGAATGAAAAAACTCTCATTTTAGGGCCTATTTGAGGAGGGTTTTGGGAAGTCCATAGAAAATAAAATCATAGAATAAAAGTGACTATATAATCCTTTAATTAGGACCAAAATAAAATAATCTCCAAGGTTTGTTGGATTGAGGTTAATTATTTCTTGTACTTCGTTTATAAAAGTGGTAGTTTTTAAGCCTAAAAAGGTGACCATATTGGTATAGCAAGGACATAGTCCAAAACAACCCTATCCAATTTTTTGATATTTTTGAGATAAGAAAAATGGGTGTCTAAAAATGTAATTTGGTTTTGAATTTGTGAGAAAAGTTGGGAGAAAATGGGAAAAAAAGTCTCAGGTTGTCCTAATTTGAGCAAAACTAGGCTTGCAAGGAGCAATTTGGAGTTTAAGGATATAACCCCTACCTAGAAGCCTAAAAATTGTTGGAACACTTCATATTAAGAACAAAAAAGTGATTCAAGTAATTTTGGGCATTGCGTGATAGATAATTTGAGTTTAACTTTAGTATATTAGTTTTTCAATTTCATTTTATTTTTCTAGGTTGGAGAGCTCTAGTAAAACATTTTGTAGTTTGTTCTTTTAGTTGAAAATTGTAGCTATGATAGTGATCTTTATCTCTAATTTAACAGGCAATAAATTCAAGATTGATAGGTTTTGTATTTTGAAAGAAAATTGTTTCCCTTGTGTTGGCTCTCGATTTGACAACATTTGAACTACCTCTTAATATGCTAAGGAAACCTAGGAGTCATTCAAGAAAAACCATAGTGGGTTTTCCAATAAAAAAATAAAGAGGACCAACTAACAAGATTGCTAGGATCTTCTTCTCTTTGAATTCTATGAAATTTAGACGGGTATACCTAAGAATTTATGGCTTTCTATAGTCAATATTTCATAACAAAAATTCCAATTTAGCAAATGAATATGCCCTATATTCTTCTAATTCAAGAATTTAAGGAAATAAAATGAGAAATGGCTAATCCCCATTACCTCTAAAACTTCAAATCAAGTGTGGGATTGTGCATTTAACTCATAATGATTAAAAAAAAAATGATTTGATTGATTAATTTTTTACTGTATGAACTTCTTCCCAGAATCCATCAACTTCTTCAATATGACCAATACCTTATCTATTGGGATTTTCCTTATAGGAGGTTCACACAAATGACTAGATCTATCTTATCACACTGTGGATAAGAAATACAATACGCAATTTTGGATCTCATTCTTATAACAATCTTCTTAAGACAACCTTCAATCCATCCTCATTCATATTAGGCACTTATATAATTAGTAGATTATCAGTAAAATATGAACATAAATATAACTCAAAATAATTATAGCTGAAACATAATAGACATTATCATCAGGTTCCAACAAATTGAAAGCAACACAAGAAGAGACAAGATTTCAATTGAGTAATAAAATTACAAATTCTCTTTGTATTATTTCCTTTGAAAATTATACAATTTAGCATCATCCTTTATGTTGAGCTATCATTTTGGACAATGCTAAAAATTAAGGATCCTTTCAAACCCCTCTCTTGAATAGATGATCGATGACCAAATTGAAGGTTCTAAGTGGGTTTTTCAACCTACTAGGTTCTCTCAATTGAAGATAAATGTGTATGTTCACAAGGAGATGCTTGCTGGTTCAAACCAATCTTCACCATCTATTATTGTCTAAAATATAACCATGAAAGAGATATTTTTCTATTTTCTAGTTTATGATGAATACAATTTATCAATGCAACTATATGAATTCCTATTTTAACCAAACATTTGAAAATAAAATAAAAAAGGTAGCATAACGAGAGATTAAAGGAAATAACTAAAAGGGAAATTCCTAATAGACATAAGCCAATAGTAACAACATATCTACAAATTCAATTATTACAAGGATTGGGTAGGAAACCAATGAAACTAGGAGTAGCACTTAATCAAATCCACTGATGAAATCATCAATGAGAACTCATTATAAAATGAAATATGTTTCATGTTTCATCAAATTGTGAGGCCATGAAGAGTTTTCTCACGTGAGATAAGACGCTATCCAAGAAAAAAGATGATCCTTTCTCCAATTCATCACAACGACATTGTTCATTAACTCGAGAAAAAAAAAAGCTAAAAAGGTCACACAATAATAATAATACAATAAAACTATTGGCTCAATTAATATTTATGAACATACAATCACAAAATAAAGACACTCCAACAAGATTTTCTACACTTAGAATCAGAGCACCAATGACATATATTATTGCATCAAAATAACAACCTTGAGTACATATTAGATCCATGTATTTATAAGAAATCATCTCCTCCATTTGTGTTGGGAGTGAGAGCTCTTAAGATACAAGCTCATGTTAAAAACTAATAAAACAAATATAATTATATACAATCTGACTCTCTAAATGGTGCCAAGTAGGTTCCCACTCTTGTTTACATCCATTAATGGGTGCATGATCCTTTACATAAAAAAAAAAGAATGAAAGAATAAGAATATAAGAAGAAGGAAGCTATGAGATGATTTGGAAGTCTCTAAAATCTTTGAAAATGGGATCTTGGCCTTATAGGAATTTTTGAGAGTTAAACTACCATGAAAATGCATTTTTGATACATGGAATACTCTAAATTAGGAACTAGTAGTTAACTCTTGACACATTACTTCTTCTTCAAAACTATTAGTGCACCTATGCACCTTGGTGACAAGTTCCTAAAATCCTAAAATATTCTAAGTGTCAAAATTGAATTTCCAACATCTAGATATTCTTCCCCATTAGACCAAAATGATGTCAAGATGTTTATTCTTGAATTTCTCTATCATCGCTGCTACTTGGCTAGCTTTTGATAAATCTAAAGCCTCATACTTATTCTTTAGTGCTTGCCAATAATTACTATCTTCTATCCAAGTATTTGTAAAATCTTCAAGCTTGGTGTCTAGTTCCAACAAGGCCTCTTCAGTTTTGAAAGCTTTTCTAGTGTCATCTTCTATCAAAGCTTCTTCAAATGTTCTTCTAAATTTTTGGACTACTGATTGCATTGCAAAAAGCTTGGTCTAAGTCTCATCTTCAAAAATCTCAAGGAATGCAGTGTTATAGTACCTCTATACTTCCAAAAATTTCTCTTGACCTTTGTCTTTAATTTGTTGGATTTTCTCATGTAATCTCTCAATTACTTTATTACTTGTTAATATTTTCTCAATCCAATCATCAAGATTATCAAGTTCCTCTATAATGCATACCTCCATAAGAATTTTGTACCTTTGACCCTTTATTGATCTTAATGATTGTAAGTCCTTGGCCTAGGTACACACTTCATCCATCAACCCAAAATATTGGTTAACTATGGAAACCAACTTGTTAGTACTTGAGTGGATGTGGTGCAATAGGTTCAAATCACCCTATATTATCTGCACTTCTCTCTCTTCAAAACTATCCCACCATTGCTGAAATGCCTCCAAAAATGAGTCCAACTATGTTCATACTCCTTTTCTTCCTAGTGCCACTGCAAGAGTGACCTCTGGATTATCTAGGTCAATAGGTCCCACTACTTCATTCAGGTAGCCTCTCAATAGCTCAATCTACTTATGTAGTATTATCAATTTAGTATCATCCTGATCCATGTATTGAAAAACCTCCTTCATGCCTATGGTAATCATTACTTCATTTATGTCTACCATGGGCTTTCCTAGGATGACCTTCTTAATTTGGTAATCTTTCAAAGTTACTTCTCTAGTGTTAGCATGAAGAGGAGGAATGACAATATGTGCGAGAAGGTCCTAGTCTTGGTTCTTCATTATGAAGGCCAATGTTCTTGCATTACCCTTAGGTGGCTCAAGCCTCTTTATTACTTTAATAAATTCCTTGATTCCTTCCTCTATTGTTAGCTCTAGCTGCCTTTTCTATCAAAACATAACCTCCCTTTTGAGCCATGATGGTGTGGTGCCCATGGATGGCATATACTTAGTTGGAGAGGTTAGTTCTATAATAGGCTCCTTTCACTTATCACTTCTTTATAGAGTCTTCTCATATTGAGGAGGATCTTTATGGGTTTCTATGCTCTATTGGGCTAAGGATCTAGCCTCTGTATCTCAAGGATTTTGCTGAGTTTCTTCTAGTATTTGTCCCTCCTTAGGTAGTTTATCAGAAAAAATATTTTGGAATTCTCCTTCCTAATTTTTTTATTCTTCTACTTCTTCTTGAATGATTAGAGCAGGTGGAATTACTGACCCCTTTTCTAGAATATTTGTATCATATGATGGTGTAATGCCTAGAGGTTCTTGAGGTAGAGGATGCAGTTGATTCCAATCCTCTCCTAAAGGTTCACTCATGGGAGTATCTATAATATTCTCTCCCACCATATTATTATCCACTGGCTTCAAATCAAAGTCTGAGAGGTTGAAGACATTAGTTTCTTCACTCACCATATCTAATATCTACTTCTATAATTCATCTTATGAAGGCAATACTTGGATAGGCTCTCTTGGATAAAATGGAGGTGTCTATGTAGAGATTCTTCTCCTCTCTTCCTCAATAGATTTGGCCGAGTGGGTTCACTATCTTAAGGGGAAAAGCTTTGTTTGTTCTCCTTCTTCATCATCACCTTCTGGTATAGTCTCTAGAACCTGTGGGGATAGAGTATCTTTATTCTCCAATCTACTCCTCCTTGTACAAACCATAGTTGATTTTATCCTCATTCTCTTTGCAGATGAAGGGGAGGCTTCTTCCTTTGATGTTCTAGGTAGTGGGACCCTCTATTCCTTTGTTTGTTCCTCCTCTTGCTATTTTGGTTGTGCCTACTTTAGAGGTTAATTTGTTGGCTCTACTTGAGGCTCAATTTTTCCTTGCTTAGGTTATTCTTGTTTTAGAGGTACATCAGCCTCAAAGTAGTCAACCTCCTACTCATGTTGATGTACCATCTCCTACCTTACTAGGGATTGAGCAAGGTAGGTTAGTATGATGACCTTTGCACCTTTACCTTTGATAAGCTTGGTTGTGGCTTGTAGAGGTATGGCTTGAGGAACTAGATCCATTACAAATGGCTTCCAAATCCATTCCCTTGTTAGCTCAACCACATGTATGACCCAATGATTTATATCATAATTTTCCTCTTGCTTGATTTGATCATCCATGATTAGCTTGTCGTAGATTTTGTCTCTATTGTAAAAAGAATCCATAACTTATAGTACATCCTTTTCCATGGCCTTGAGAGGAATCTTCATCTTTAGCACAATTTTTGCTAGGTATAGAATCATCCTACAATAGTCCCTTATACAAACATCACAGTAATCTATTGCATTCATCAAGTGATCTGATATAAATTGTTTCACTATGAGATGCTGAACCATCCTAATATTGTCAAAGAATGAGTGATGGGAGTTGTATTCTTTCAAGGGACATTGATCCCATTCAGAGTTGAAGGTGGAAATATCATGTTTCTACTTCACCTTGAATGTACCAATTGTAATTGGCAAGACCCATGTATTCTTATGTTGTTTCCTTATTCTATCATAAGTAGAAGTGAGTTGGTGGGCTATCTCCAAGAGTATGAGCTTGTTTGAAGGGTATCTTGGAAGATTTTTGGGGAACATAAGAGTACTAGATACCCAAATATACGTGAAGGTCTTGAATTGAATTTAGTAGGCTCCTATTTCTATGATTCAAGCTACCACCTCTATTAACATTCTCTTTGTGTAATCACCTTCAATGAATCTGATTATGGTGATGATAAGCCCACTATTGACCACTCTATATTCCACACTCTATAGTGGGGTCTTCTTTTTCTCTAGTTATGTGTATACCATGTAGGGCCAAGCATTCTCATCTTGATTTCTTCCCTTTCTATACAACCCTAGATAGTTAGTGGTTCTTTTCACTAGAAAGTACACCATGGATGATGTCATGTAGAAATGAGGATAAGTTTCAACAGTGGCTAGCTGCTCATTTAGGTTATCAGTTAGGAAGGTGACCTAATCAATGGGCATCTTGGAAATCCTTATGGTTTCTATGAAATGAACCATCCATGTTTAAGGTGACCCTCTGCAGGAATGCCCATTACTCTACTAAAGAGGATGATTGAGTATTTGTTGTCATCTTTCATATTACCTCTAGTCATATCCACCTTGCCTACTCTTCAACACAAAGGTGTCCTATCAATTAGAAATGAGGTTTGCACTAACTCTTTTACTTCTTTTTCATTATCCTTTTACCACCTCTCTAATCCATCATATGATATTTGATGGTGCTAGTCCACCCTTGGAAGATGGAATACTTTCTCTATGTTTTAGGGTTGGAGCTCCAGGACTATTTCTCTTGTGATGCTTTTTACTACCTTCTCCTCAGTCACATAATGCTCCACCAATGTCATTATTAGTTTAGGATATTGAACTAAAGTGAGATGTTATGTTGCATTCACTAGCCCAAACCTAATTAGTGTGGATATCATTGTTGATCTCTCCCTTTCTTTGTTGCAAATAGTTATAAAGGCATTCAAGTCAATGTGGTCCAACTTGGTAGCTCTAATCTTTGCGTGCCCATCCTAGAATCTTAATTTCTTAGGTGCTACTTGGTACTTGAAAGAAATAGGTTTCTGTGCAATTTTCTCCACCATGGTAGGTGATGTAGATGTAACTGATCTACATGAAAGAGGAAAACACTAGTATTATGGATATTAGAAGGGAAAAATGAACTCTACTATACTCAGACTGTCATCAAAATGAGTCAAACAACTAGTCAAGATAGATAAAAATATAGTTTCCCCCATAAAATATTTTTTTGTGCATTTTAGTGCACCTAGTGAACCATACAAGTGTGCTAATGTGCCTAATTACCCTTAAAAATGGCCATGTGTACAATTGTACACCAAAACACATGTGCATGTACAAAATTGCACACACACGTAGTAGCTAGTGTAAAATGGGGGAGAGGCCTTAGTTAGTTTTGATATAGGGTTTAGTGGTGGATGTGTACACATACACACCTCATGGGGTTTCACATGTATGCACCTATTAAGGTTCTAACCTTGTGTGTTTGTGGAGGGGGGATGAGACAGAGGAGCAACACAAGGCATCTAGGTATAGAGGTGTGATGTTGGATGGAGAGTGGAGAACAAGTGAAGGTAAGGGAGGGGTTCATGGATCTTATATAGAACCTAGGTGCCAAGTGTGCACCCCCATGGAGGGTGCATACATGCACATGTTTGCATCCCTAGAGTGGGGGTGTAGTGCACATACACAAGTGTGCACTTGAAGCATGATATAGCCAAAAACTCAATTTCTTCTTGGTCTCTAACTACCCGAACCTTCCTGATTAGAGACCAAGGTTTGACCTAGACTAAGGGGAGGGTCCAAAATGATCAGGGCTTCTCTAAAACTATGCAGTCCCCATTTTCTCTGTGAAAATGAGGTGTGTGTCATGAAACCACAAAAAAGAGCCACAAAAAAGGGAAGAAATGAAAAAGATATTTCTTCATCAGTAAGAATTTTTCTGACATGTGTCAAGTGACAACTAAATTTGGAACATTACAAGTAGCTTTCAAGTCCCTTAAGAGTCAAATTTTTAGAATCTTGAATCTTCAAGATCAATGCGTGCTCAGTGTATCAATTTTCTTTGATGTCTCAAGATGTAGTCTATCATGAGTATCTAGCAACTTAGAGAGAATCTTTGGCTCCACCAGTGCATTCGTTGGGAACCTTCATAAAGCTAGTTTGCCAATCACTTTCTAACAAGATGAGAGAATTCATTCTGAGGGCTCTTGGTGAGTTACTAATTCTTTTCATTTGAATATTTGGTAATGCCTTTTGATTTTCTTCACAGAGCTCTTGTATTTCCATTTGATTCTTCCTCAAAGAATTTTTGGTAATGCCTTTTAATTTTCTTCATGGAGCTCTTGTGTTTTCATTTGACTCTTCCTTGAAGCATTTTGTATAGAATAAGACAACCATTTTGGAGAGCATATCCATTTATCTAATTACTTTAAGAATCATCTAGAATATTTAGATGTAACACCACTTGTGAGTCTTTTTATTTTCTTTTCTACCCTGACCACACTTAGACTATGTGGGCAAGCATTTGGTGTTATTTTCTAGATTTGTTCTTTAGTTTGATAACTCTTGCATTCTTCTTTTAACAAAATTTTGGGAAACCCTCATGCCAAACAATGACCTTAGTAGTTCATTGAAGAGAACTTTTTTTTGAATCAAAAAGTTTTGAATTGTCCCTTGCTACTATCAATCTAGATTCAAAAATCACCAAGAAAATCAATTCTTAAATTTGTAAAGTATTGAGAGCTATCAATCTAGGATTCTGATTTTAAGACTAAAAGTCCTCTACAATTGTAGATAATAGTTCTTTTCAGTTAGTACAAGAAAAAGAATCATTTGAATGCTTTGAAAAAGAAATACCTCTTCCCTAAAGTCATTCCAAATGAAGTGATCTATTGAATGCATCAAGAAAGATTCTTGATTGTAGCTAACCCCTAGATTGACAAGAAAAGATAGACATACCTTTAAAGGAAAAAAACAACTGAACATAAACACACTTGTAAAAAATAAACACACTTGCATATATCTAACACACATGAAAAAGTAAAATTTTATTTATTTTTGAAATGTTTTCTGCTTTTAGGCCTCGAAAAAAAGTTTTAGAAACTAGCCATTGACTAGAAATGAGACCAATTCTCCTTGTAAAGAACTAAGCCTGAATGTATTTTCTCCCAAAATCTTTGCAATTTGATAAGGGCCAATCTGCAAGTGTTGAAACTTAGTGTGACTACCTAGTTTATCTTTTTCCTTGTCCCATAATAGAACAAGGTTTTAAATTCTAAAAGATTTGATTGTGACTCACTTGTAGAACTAACATTTAATGAGAGCCTGCTATTTTGTAGTATGCTCTGAAGTGGTTGTCCTTTTCTCATCCAATTCCATTTCTCATCCAATTCCAAGAGATTCATCAATCTAATTTGAACTCTGTTAGCATCCTCAAGATACCCTCTCATGAATTATAATTCTAGAATCCTAAGATTGAGTGTAGATATTGTTTCTTGTCCATAGATGAGTAAATATGGGGATGTTCCCAAAGAATTTTAAATCCTGACTCTATTTGTGTTATAATATATGGTCCATTGATATAATTGAGGGGATGGGGGGTGAATCAGTTATCCAAATAATATCATAATTAATAATCTTAATTAATCCTAACCATATGAGTAATGTAAACTGAAACCACAATAAGATTCTCATACATAATAACACCAGATATGTTAACTAGGGAAATTCTTGATCAGAGGGAAAAATTGATGGTGATGGTACCCACAAGATAATGTACTAATATAAATTTTCCTTATTAGAGGATAGGCCTTATTAGGAGTCTGTTACAACATTCAACACATATGAATCCCTATTAGGAGACTTTGAAATCCTATTAGGAGATTCCAACCTTGTTAGGAGCTGTGGAAGATAGCTTGACCCATTGCCCAAACATCTTCAAGGGCAAGACCAATGAACACACTATCTAAATGATCTCTATATTATTCCTCATAGAATAATAGAATTGAAATTTACTTCCTTCCTTTGTCTCTATCCTATCAACTAGACTTCTTCTTCTTTAGATCTTGTAACTAGATCTCAAATCTCACATCCAATAATCCCTTGGATCACTTACACATATTCAACAAGCACTCTGGTCCTTTTTGCACTTTGCACTTGAACAACAATCACAATAAACATCACACTTGATCACATTTTTTTTACAATCAAGGAAAACATCTTTCTTTTATACCATATCTTCATAATAATTCCTTGAGTTTGCCTTGAGGCTTTCTTAATTAATTAAAATGAGATAATTAATTAAATTACAATTACAATAGCATTTTCGGCTCATAGTCTATACAAAAATTCACATGCATGATACTAAGGCTTGTGCACTTGCTGACATCATCATATGAATATCCTCTATCACCACCTAACTACACATTAGTTCATTACATTTGGGATGTAAGATAGATAAAAATAATTAGGAACTACTTTCCCAATACTCTGTCTTTGAACACCTCTCTATAAATTAGGTACAACTTTTTGTACACCATTGGCTTAGACTTTGTACACTTAACCACTTCATTAGGACACTATGTTGTACATGTCCATAATTGCACATGACCAGAAAATCAAACTATTTTCTATACCATCAAGATCTATGTTTGCTACTATGCTAATCTTTACAAAAATAATGATTTGTTGACATCAATGCCAAACATAGTCATGAATGCAACATATCAATACTTTCCCATGCTCAGGATACTCCCTCAATGTAGTATCACTAGCATTTGTCCTAACAATCTCCCCCTTTGGCATTGATGGCAACATAGATGAAAACATCTAAGTTCCAAGAATACCAAGTAGAATTCTACTGCTGCTTCTATCCTCATCTCATGCATATTCTCCCCCATTCTTTAGAAAGTGTTTTTCATGCATATTCTTGCCCCCATTAACATCAATCTCAAAGGTCTCAATCTCAATGTACCAATTGTTAAATACCAATTGTTAATTGGCTGCTCTGAGTCATTAACCAGCTCTAGTGTCCAAAGACATTATTCAATACAAAATACCAAATACCAAATACCAAATACCAAGAGTCCTCAATGACTCATTAATTACTAGATACTCCCCCATATAGGAAGCATCATCATTCAGTCCAGTCAAATAATAGTGCTCTATGCCACTAGACTGATGCTCTCTCTACATCAACTATTTAGAAGTAGGTAGGGGCATAACCCCAAATATACCTCTCAAGTACTCAAATGTATCTTTAAGAAAAGGCTTTGTAAAGATATCCACAAACTGATCCTTAGTACTTACATACTCCAATATGATCTCATTTTTTAATGCTCTCTCTCTCTTAGCACATGATACTTCATAGATATATACTTCATCTTAGAATGTAATACAAGATTCTTAGGCATACTCACTATACTTTTGTTATCATAGTAAATTATAACAAGTTCTTCAATCTCAATTTTGATATCCTACCACATTTTCTTTATCCACATAACTTGATTATAGTTATTTGCTACTACAACATACTCTACCTTAGCAGTGCTCTATGAAATGCAATCTCATTTATTGCTTAACCAAGAAACCAATCTTCCTCCAAGAAAGAATTCTTAAATATTGGTGTTCTTTTTATCATCCATATGACCTGCCCAATCAACATCAGTAAATGTGCAAAGTGTGAAATAATTTGATCTGTCATACCAAATTTCACAATCAAATGCCCCTTTTAGATATTTGAATATTCTCTTAACTGATACAAAATGATATTTCTTAGGATAAGCTTAAAATCTAGCTACAATCCCAACTAAATTTACTATATCTGGTTTGGTGTGAGTCAGATACTACAAACCTATAATCATTGATCTATACTTCTTCTACTCTACTACAAGTATCTCATCTTTTCTAGATAACTTCTAACTAGTTATCATATGTGTGCCAATAGGTTTACAACTTTCCAAATCAAACATTTTCAATAATTCTTTTAGATACTTATCTTTTGAAATGAATATACCATCATTATTATCCACAATCTACAAACCTAGAGGAAAAAATTCATTTCTCCTATTATGCTCATTTAAAATTCATTCTTCATCTCCTTGGAAAATTTATCACTAGCTTTATCATCACCTCCAAAAATGATGTCATCAACAAATATTAAAATGATCAACAAACCATCTTCAATTTATTTTAGATACAAGTTACTATCTATCATACCTTTAGCAAAACTAAGTTTTGCCAAAAAATTGTCCAACCTCACATACTAGGTTCTTGGTGCTATCTTTAGACCATAAAGAAATTTCTTCAATTTTCATACCATGTCTTTGTCTTCTGATAAAGGAAAACCTTTAGGTTGGTCAATATAAACCTCTTCTTCTAGTTCTCCATTTAAAAAGATAGATTTAACATCCATCTAATAAACCTTGAATTTCTTATTTACTACATAAGCTACAAGCATCCTTATAGATTCCATTCTTACTACAAGTGCATATATTTCCTCATAATCAATGCCTTCTTGCCATGAGTAATCTTTACAAAAAAGTCTGGCCTTGTTTCTCAAAACTTCTCCTTGCTCATTAATCTTATTCCTAAAAACCCATTTTTTTCCTATCACATTCTTGTCTTTTGGTCTAGGAACTAACTCCCATGTATCATTCTTCACTATCTAATCCAATTCTTTCTTCATTGATTGGATCCAATGGTTATCTTTGACTACTTCATCTTTACACTTGGGTTAAACTTGAGATATCAAACATATCTTCTCATTTACTTTGTTCCTTGTCATAACACCTTTGTCTTTACTTCTAATTATCTGATCAAGAGGGTGTTTCCTTATTAGATATTTTTTAGGAGTAAGAGTTGACATCTCAACTCTTATCTTTTCTCTAGGTTCAGAAATCTATTCTCCTCTATGCTCAAAAGTTAGCACATCATTCTATATGTCATTATTAGTCTTAAACAAAACTTTAGAATTTTGTCTAACAATTCTAAGGTTACTCTCTTCTTCATCTAAATTATAATCTATCATCTTTTCTTTTGTTCTAAACTTCTCATCAATCCTTACATTTGCACATTAACTATTATCTTAGTTCTATAATTGAAGCATCCATAAGCCTTACTTTTCAAAGAGGATCAAACTTACAAATGTTTATTTCTCTTTTAATATAACATTTACTCCCAAATATCCTAAAATATTGGATGGATGGTGAACATCCAAATCATAGCTCATAACATGTCTTTTCCATACCTTTTCTAATATGTACATTATTCAAAGTATATATTTCTGTATTAACTACTTCTCTCTAGAATGTCTTAGAAACATCATTCTTAAATAACATTGCTCTAGCTACTTCTGCTATAGACTTATTTCTTCTTTGAGAAATCCCATTTTGCCCATGTGTTCTAGGTGCATATAGTTATCTTTTGATTCCATTTTCTTCACAAAATAGGATAAAATCTCTAGAGGTGAATTCTCCTCCTCTATCAAATCTCAAACACTTAATCTTAACACTAGATTCATTCTCAACTCTATTCTTAAATATCATAAACTTCTCAAAAGCTTTGGATTTCTCTTTAAGAAATACTATGCCACATCATTCTAGTGAAATCATTAATAAAAATCATAAAATACCTTTCAAAATAGAATCCTCTTGTTCTAGAAGGACCACTTAGATATGTATGAATGATCTCCAGTTTCTCGGGAATGATACTTTCTTCATATTAGCCAAAATACATTCCTTACACACAACATTAGTAGACTTGACAATCTTAGGCAAGTCTCTAACTGCAAAGTTGATACTAACCTTCACAATATTATCAAAGTTTATGTGATAGAATATTTTATGCTACAACCAACTGTTATCCACTTTAGCTACCAAACATGTCATCTTAGTAAGATTCAATTGAAGTACATTACCTTTGGATCTAGTGCCATTTTCAATCATCTTACCATCTCTATCTTTGATAGTGTAGGTCTTCTAAGTGAACTACAACAAATAACCCTCATCCACTAACTATCTATTGGTGTAAATAGATATTTACTATTTACACTTTACTTAAGTTTACTTAGGTTAATGCATTATTTTATTATTTATTTTTTGAGACACTTAGGAGTTTGCATATCTTTACGAGTTCTTGTGTTGACAACATAGAAGTACACAACTCTAATTTAGCACATGGTGTCTACAATACTTGAGTTTGCATCATTCACTAAGTTTTCATGTACACAACATAGTTATTCACACTTCCTTTTTAGCACATGTTGTCTACAACATAACTTTGCATGTTACACCCTTGTAGGCTTATCCTCTCATCATTGCACTTCTATGCTTAATGGAGGATAACCCATTTCTAGTGGACATGTACCTAGTTGTATGACTTATCATGATGCTAATTCTTAGGAATTCTAGGTGCTTCCTAAGAGGCCTTTATATATAGGCTCTCCTAGTGTGTACAATCATCACATACAATATAGAGCAATGTATGAGGACATACTCTAATATATTGATCATACTCCTTTTTGGTCTAGAGTTGTGCTTGTGTTCAAGTTCTAGAATCTTGGGTGAATCTTACCCTAAGGAAAATTATTACATGGTATCAGAGCTCTTGGAGAATTTATCTTCACAAAGCTATCTGAGACCATCTTCTTGCTTCAGCACCTTGGCTCGAATCCAGAGTATCATTGTTATTGGAAATGTCTAGAGCCAGATCTGACCTTGCCAGTACATTTGGAATGTTAATTTGGAGAAAATTAGCTATAAAGTTTCCTACCCTAGGCCAAAGTCGATTGTGAGGCAAATTATTTTCAAAATGGCACCCGAAGGACCAATTTGTAGAATTGGTATGATCATTTTAGATCTATCCATTTAATTTTCAAATCTACATTTTTTCATCTGCATCTTTGCTATTTTTTTGAATTTACATTATTTTTTAGAAATTTTATGGCCATCGGGCCATAGGAGATATTTTTTGCAGATGAAGATTGGTACTTGCTAGTGCAAATCAGATATTTGCATCACATTTAAAAGGTCAAAAGACCCCTAGATCAAATTTTGTTTCACCCAAATCAGACATTTGAGGCAAAATCTAGAGCCATTTGATTTTTGGAGGCATGGCAACAATGATTCAGGAAAAATAATTATAGCAACGATTTTCAAACAACAATATCTTCCTCATATAGACTCCTTTTTGAGAGATTTTTTTTTTTGTTTTGGGATAGAATTTTGTGATCTACACATTGGTGCAGGTGGTTTGAGATTTCTATTCCTAAAAATTTTCTGCAACTTGCAAATCTTGATTTTTGCCACTTAAAATGCTTAATACAGGCTCATCTAGACTCCAAATCAAGTTCCTTTTTCTTTTTGAAAGTGCATTTTTTTTTGTCTACTTTATACATCTACAATTAGATTATAAGTTCTATGGATAGAAATAATACTTTCAAAAATAGGCCCTAAATTGGCAAGTGGCTATAAAGTGCCTAAATCATACATTAGGGGGGGATCTTTCATTTTTCTTGCATCTTTGGGGGTTACATTGATTAGTCCATCATGGAAGAGGAAGATTTAATTACCTTAACACTAGATAACTATTAGGAATGGAGTCAATTAGTTATCCCATATCTCAGTTAGCACAATGCACTGCCATATGCGAGAGGACTTTTATACAATAAGGACACATCTTCCATCATTTTTCATGCGCTCTTTCTATATATGGATATGGAGGTTATGGATTCACTTGATGACATGATGTCAAATGATTTATATGATATTTAGATCCATCTTTGGGAGGTGTATGGAGATCCACACATTCCTCCATTCACATAAGATCTTTTACCTCTAGTTACAACTACATCCTCTCCATATGAGATCACACCTCCAAAAGATCCTATTGCTCCTATTGATCCTATTCCAGCCATAGATGCTTTGGATTTAGTACAATAGGACCATTTATGTCTTCATACTTTACCTTCATGCGATGACTTCCTTCTCACCCTTGTAGGCCTATTCATGGAGTCTCACATTGAAGATGTGGGAGACATCCTTGATGATATTCATCTTCTTTATAAGGTGAATTCTTCATCTATTTCTGTAGTGGAAAATTCATGTTCTTTACCACAATAGGGTACACTTTGTCTTCCAGTTCTAGCCTCATTGGATGACTTCTTGACTGATATTTCAAGTTTGTTCATGGAGTCACACATAGTAGACTTGGGAGACTTCTTTGATGATATACCACTTCTCTTTGATGAGGATGATCCTTCTATAGTTGTTGCAAGGGCTCACTCTAACCCTCATGTACATTCTCTAAATGATCAGCCTTTCTAGGTTGATGTGATTGTGGATCCTTATGTATAGCAATTGTCAGAGGTCTCTTTATCATTTGAAGAGATTGTTCATTTCTTGAGACAGGTTCTACATGCATCCTTTCTCAATCTACACTTCTTCTTAGCAGTTTTGGAAGGAGCCACCATCAATATCGACACAAGGACACTAGTACAAGTTTCAGAGACACATTTCATCATTGAGATTCCTTCCACACATAGGGGAATTGTCTCACAAGTACCACTATCAATGTTTCTTCCAAAGGGGAGGAACATCATTCAATGATCATGGATCAGCTTCTACATTAGAGCATTTCTCATTAGTCAACACCTTACTTTTATGTGAGGGACTACCTTGTCTCCTTCTCTTTTATGGGGGGGACTTTTTCCTCTTAATGGATTTTGTCCTTCATATTCTCTTTTGTATATACTTGATGTATGTCGTAATGGGGGAGTCTTGATTGCTCCATCCATCCATGCATCCTATTTTCATTTCTCTTTTTGGGGGAGGGTTTTCCCCATGAGGCTTTCCCTCTTTCTCTACTTTGTGATAGATTGTATTTTCATTATGTACATGGATACCTAACATGGCCTCGTAGTTGGGACCCATTATGCATTTCATCCTAGTCTTTGTAAGCTTAAGGGCATTCCCCTAAGTTGCACTTAAGGGGGGATGTTGGTGTAAATACGTATTTACTATTTACACTTTACTTAAGTTTACTTAGGTTTATGCATTATTTTATTATTTATTTTTTGAGACACTTAGGAGTTTGCATATCTTTATGAGTTGTCATGTTGACAACACATAAATATGAAACTCTAATACCATCCAACACTCAATAAGTTATGCTTCAATCCATCAATGAAATAGACATCATTAGTTTTAGTTTTACCATCAAGAGTAATGGATCCAATTCTTGTTATATGATAGGTTGTATATTTACCAACTCTAATAATACCTACATCATGATTTTTAACCTTAACAAACTTATTGATATCACCAATCATGTGATGTGAACAACCACTATCAATTATCAAATCAGACTTCTTTTCCACTTGGGTAACTAGAGCTCTTTCTTATCTTATTTCTCTATCAAGATCATGTTCCTTGATAGCCACAAATCCCAATCCATCATCTCTCTCACTTTGACATTTTTCATCAGATTCTTCATATGCATTTGCATACAAACAATTTCTATCTCTATCTCTTCTAGGGTTAAAATTTCCCTTATAATTTTTTTCTCTTTTAGGATATTTAGATGCATAATGACCAAATTCATTACAAGTCCAACATTTAAAGATTTTCTTACCATCTTTTTCTCTTCTCACTAGAAGGGCTATTCCTTTCTCAATCTTCTTGTCTCCATCAGCTCTACTACTGCCAACAAAATCTCTATGAGTGATTTCACTCCTTGTAAAATTAGGTTGAATTTTTAGGGCACTAGAGGTTATTTTGACTCTTTCAAGTACTCCAAACTATCTTAGATATGCTTCAACCGATTCTAATCTTCTAAGTAATGTTCCCTTAGTGAAATCCTTAGTGCAGGGTATCACTAGATGTAGATCATTTGAGCTATAGGCTTGAATGGTGGTGTCAAACTTTTCAAAATATTCCATATGACTTCATCATCTTCCTTGGTTCCACCATGAGACTGAATATTTGTAACCATTTCTATTATTCTACCAATATAACTTCTTATAAATTCATCTTCCATCATTCTAGTATCTTGAAATGTGCATATCCAATTGTGTAATCTAATTCTTTTTGCATGATCATCACCTTCAAAAGTAGATTCTAATTCTTTCCTAATTTCATAAGATGTTACAAGTGACTTTACCTAATTGTACTCATTCTCTAGAATTGTTGTCAGTAGGGCTTCTCTTGCTCTCATGTTACACATGAATAGATCTCTCTCTACTTCACTAAATCCTTCAATCTTTTTTTCTTCAATGATTGAATTCTTTTTTTTTCAAGATCCAATATCCTGGACCCATGCATAATAGATGTGTCATCATTTTCTCTTTCCAACTATCATAGTTGGCCCCATTGAATCTTGGACTACCCTTCCTAAACATATTCACCATTGATCTCCCAAAGCTATTAAGCTTATTCTTCGAGGACCTCAAGCTTTGATATCAATTGTTAGAATATATAGTCTAATGATATAATTGATGGGGGGGGGGGGGTGTGAATCAGTTATCTAACTAATATCACAATTAACAATCTTAAATAATATTAACCATATGAGTAATGTAAACTAAAACCACAAAAAGATTCTCATACATAATAAAAAGAGATATGTTAACTAGGAAAACTCTTGATTAGAGGGAAAACCCTAGTGGGGATGGTACCCACAAGATGATGTACTAATATAAATATTCCTTGTTAGATGATAGAACCTATTTGGAGTTTGTTACAAAATTCAATACAAATGAGTCCTTATTAGGAGACTTTGGATCCTTGTTAGGAGATTCCAAACCTATTAAGAGTTGTGCCAACCCTATTAAGAGTTGTGGAAGACAGCTAGACCCATTGCCCAAAAAACTTCAAGAGAAAAATAAATGAACCCTCTATCCAAATGATCTATGTATGATTCCTTGTAGAATAATAGAACTGAAATGTAATCCCTTCCTCTATCTCTATCCTATCAACCAAACTTTTGCTTCTTCAGATCATGTAACTTGATCCAAATCTTGTATCCAATAATCCCTTGGATCACTTGCACACATTTAGTAAGCACTCTACTCCTTTTCGCACTTCACACTTGAACATCAATCATAATACACATCATACTTGATAACCTTTTTTAACAATGAACTAAAACATCTTTCCTTTATACGCTTCATAATAATTCCTTGAGTTGGCATTGAGGTTTCCCCAATTAATAAAAATAAGATAATTAATTAAATTATAGTTATAATGACAGTGCAGGATCACAGTCTAATATCAAATTTTCACATGTGCGATACTAAGACTTGCACACTTGCTAACATTTTCATTTGACTGTCCTCTATCACTACCTAAGTGCACATCACTTTATTACATCTGGGATGTAAGCTAGATGCCAATCATTAGGAACTACTTTCCCAATACTTTGTCTCTAAACTACTCTATAAATCAGGTACATTTGTACACCATTTATTTAGACTCTGTGTACATAACCACACCATTATGACACTATGATGTACATGTCCATAACTAAGCATGATCAAACAATCAAACCATTTTCTATACCATCAAAATTTATGTCTGCTACTCTACTGGTCTTTATAGAAATAATGCTATGTTGACATCAATGACTACAAACATAATCAATGATGCAACATATCAATACTCTCCAATGCTCAGGATACTTCCCCAATGTAGTGTCACTAGAATTCATGCTAAAAATATATCCATAATGAACATTTAAGTTAAGTGTACCAATATTTTGGGTTCTCCTTTAGCAACCCTTTTATCACTGTTATCAAGTTCCTTTTGGTGGGCTTGGCCACACCATTCTCTTATGGATAGTAATTATATGAGAACTTTATTATAACCTAATTGTCTAATGCCCATTGAGTAAGGAAAGCCAAAGCAAAAGATGACCACTTATCACATATAACGAAAAAAAAAGAAGGAAAATAATGGAAGCTACATAATGTTTAGTTGGTGCTAAGCATTAGTAAAATTTAGCTTGTGTTGAGTGAACTAGTATTGGTTGAGTGACAAAATAGTGTAGATGTCGAGTGGCAATAAAAAGTGTTAAATCAAAGATTTGATGAAGCTAAGTTAACTAATTTAATTTATTGAATTATGTGAAGCATGTGGAAGATAAGTTTGATAAGCTGAATGCATAGAAATCAAGTTAAACCATTTTGAGGTGAATTGAAAGAAGATTGAAGAGGAAGTTTCTAGAAGAAACTTAAATGGAAAATTGGGTAGATTCATTGAATCTTACCTAACCCTAAAATGGATGATTATGGTGAAGCATCAAAAGACTTAAATCCTCTATTTATATAGATAGTAGGCCAGAAGAAAAGTTAGGTTATGTGCAAGAACCTAAGGAAGACAAGAAAGCTAGGGTGTTGCTTCATCTAGTGGCTGAAAAGAAGAGACTGCAATTGGCATAAAAAGAAAGAAGGCTTAAGAAGATGGATTCTTGAAGGGTGAACAAGCTATCAAAGCTAAGGAGTATGAATTCCAAGCATAATGAAAGACTAAACTAGAGATCTTTAATCTACAAGTGAGTTGTAAGTATTTATTAGATCAAGTCCTGCTGTTACTTTCTAACAATTGTACCAGTATAGATAAATCCTTTGGATTAAGGTTGACCTAATAGTCATATGTAAATCCTTTAATCGAGTGATGTAGTGCTTGCCCCCTAGGTCGTATTTTTGTTATCATTGTCAAACTCTGTTAGACTAGTTATATGTTGATGATTATTAGTAACATTATTTTGAGATTATCTGATTTTGTTATAGATTCAGTTAATATGTGATGAGATTACTTAGACTCTACATTTCATAAATGCATGATGATTATTAGATTATTTCCAATTATTTATGATGATTAGTTAGATGGTTTATTATCACATGTGTTTTCTTATGGATACTTACCCCATACTTGCATGTGTATGGTATGCATGTTTTTTTCTTTGTATGACATTTCTGATGTGGTTAAGGAAGGGAGTCATAGTCACCTGCTAGTCAGGATCTACACAATGCACCACTTCCTACCATTGCATGTTTAGCTTAGCACACACACACAGACACATATACATATACATATACATATACATATACATATACATATACATATACATATACATATACATATACATATACATATACATATACATATACATACATACATACATACATACATACATACATACATACATACATATATATATATATATATATATATATATATATATATATATATATATAGTATGTACATGTATGGATTTTATGCAAGTTGCAGGTATTGGGTATCGAATTCTCTGAATTGCCAGGATGAGCAATACCCTATCGCACTATCTCAATGGTAAGAGAGGGGAGATAAGTTCTCAAGTTAGAATCCTAAACCCTTAAACCATTTTTCCTAAAAAGGTAGGAAAAGTATCCGAGATACTTTACCTTTTGAATGTGTCGGATGACATAATTTGTGATTTTTAACCCTTTAGACTAATTTTGTATGGATTGTTCTATGATGGGTTTTCATATTTTATCTTGGAAATATATGGTGAATTTTCTATTAATTAAGTCTTAAATTAAAAGATTTAATCAATAATTTAATTATTTTGGGAAACAAATTAATATAATATCACGATCTTTAGATATTTTGATTTTAATTAATTAAATGGGAATTAATTGAGAAAAAGAATTAAATAATAAAAATTAAAATTAATAATAATGAAATAATAATAATAATAACAAATAATAAATAATAATAATAATAAGTAAATAATAATAATGATAAAATAATTAAAATAAAAGTTATAAGCTTTCCTAGGAGTAAACACACCTCTTGATTGCACATGTGTCAACAACATAGGAGTTAGCACACAAATTAAGCACATGGTGTCTACAAGCTTGTGACTCATCTAGAAGGTTGGAAAAGACTCATGCTTAGTTGTTAACACCTTTTGGTTGTTTCTAGAGACATTCTAGGTGCTTCCTGAGAGTTCTTTATATTCAAGCTTTCCTAGAAGCTTAAGGAGTGCGTTTGGAGGTCCCGAGAACGTTGGAGAAGCAAGGAGCTTGCTCAGCAAAATTATGAGGAGAAGTGATTTAGCATTAGTGTCTAGGTAGACACTTGTGATTTTGGCTTATGATATCTTGGTTCTTGCACTCCCTGTCTTCTTTGTGTCTTCTAAATGCTTTTTGAGGATTTTCATATCTTGGTTGTATGCATTCTTTTTCTGGGTAGTTAAATTCTTTTTGAGAAAACCTTATATGCGTAGATATGAGAAAACTATGGGGCTAGGATTTTTAGATGCATATGGACAAACCTATTTTAAAGAATTAATGGGTAAATTTAGAGAACCATTATTTTAAAAGGAAATTCTTAATTTAAAGAATTAGAAAACCCCCTTTTTTTGTTTAAAAGTTATATATATGTTCTGTTTTAAACTATATGAAATCTGCACACACACACACACACACACACAGAGATATATATATATATATATATATATGTCTATTATAAAAATGCAGTAATGCTTGTTAACAAACTGCATGTATACACACACACACACACACACACACACACACATATATATACATATACATATATACATATATATATATATATACATATACATATATATATATACATATACATATATATATATACATATATATGTATACATATACATATATATATATACATATATATGTATACATATATATATATATATATATGTATATATATATATGTATATATATATATGTATATATATATATATGTATATGTATATATATATATGTATATGTATACATATATATATATATACATATATATATATACATATATATATATATATATGTATATGTATATATATATACATATGTTTAAAAATGCAGTAGAAAATCATATTAAAACAATTCGGATCACGCATGTGATAAACGTTTTGAATTTTTTTTTTTTAAAATATAAAATATGGATCAGAAGGGGGGGTTTTACCCACCTCGTCCCCTTTTTTTTATATTGCTGGTAGTCCGTGCCTGCTGTCGCAGGTATTGCGACTGCTGTCGAAGGCCCTTCGACATAGGTAGGACCGCACAACCATATATATGTGATGGCAGCGGCTTTAAAGCCTACACCATGCTTTAAAAATGTAGAGACATTATTTTCATTTTATCAATATACATCATTTTATAATATGATGCAATTCGGTTAGTATAGCTCATAATATTGTAAGTTATATATATATATATATATTTATATATGTATGTATGTATGTATGTATATATGTCTGTGTGTGTATGTATGTATGTATGTATGTATGTATGTATATGTATATGTATATGTATATGTATATGTATATGTATATATATATGTATATATATAAGTTTTAAATATATTAAATATGTGATTTAATAATAATTATATATATATTCAGTTTTTGACTTTAGCATTGTTATTTTATAAATGTTAAATGTCGATAATTGTTAAATATGAATTATCAAATTTAATAATAATTTGCTAATTATTGTTAGATCGACAAGAAATATTAAATTCATTAAAAAAATAATGAATCTAGTATTGTAGATTTATTAATAAATTTGTTTTAAATTTAACTTGTTAGTATTTATTAGCAAGTTATTATTAGATTATTAATGGATTAGAAAGTAGTTGATTTTTAATTTAAGAAATTATGGCTAAATTATTAATCGACTGTTATCCATTGACTTTTTAACATGGTTATGTAATTATTAATTAATTTAATTAATGCTAGAATTAATTAAATTTAATTGATAATTAGCTTATACAACAAAGTTTTAATTGATTTGATTTAATTGAAAGTTGATAAGCCTTATCCTAATAATTTGAATAAGGGGGAGCACTTCTTAGAGATAAGGAAGTTTTATCTAATCATTAATAACATTGATTTAAGTAAAACAAAGTGAATTATTTAATAAGTAAATAATTATCTAGGGAATTGTTCTATATCATAATCATAGAGAGGGACTCCTTGCTTGATAAGAATCATTATGTTATTAATACAGTTATGTGATTATTAATTAATTTAATTAATTATAGAATTAATTTAATTTAATTGATAATTAAGTTATACTTTGGAGTTAAAAATGATAGGATTATTGGTAACACGAATTTTAAAGAAACTATGAACTATCTACTTGAATGTTGATAAGTCTTATTTTGAATAATGGGAGATGTCTTTTAGAAATAAGTGTTAATTAATTCGATTAAATTTAATTGAATTGGCATTGGAAAGGGTTGATTTCAAGATGACACGGGGTTAAACCCTAATCGATTCAACTATATATACGAAATAATTATAGGGTAGAAGAGAGTCTTTCACTTGATAATAAACCCTAAAAATGAGAGCTTTAGTGAATCTAATATTCATAGAGTTATGTAGTTTAATTAATTGTAAATTAATTAAATTTGTAATCAAGTTACACTAAGGAGTATAACTGATATGATCATTGATGATACCAATGTTAATGAAATTGTAAATTATTATATGGAGATTTGATAAGTTTTGTTTATAGAGATAAAAGGGTTGACTTGGAGATTAAACGAAGAATTTTATACACTTGAAGTATACTTGCAAACAGAAACTAAAACCTTCACACTTTAATCAACTATGTAATTTTAGCAAACCAAAACATGTGTTTGCATTGTGTTTTCTCTATGCTTCTTGTTTTAGGTTTTGGGTTGACTAGTTTGGTGACCAGTTATAGGATGTCTACCAGAGGCTTGAGGGTTATGATTGTGATGTCATGATGATGTCTTTTGATCTCAATTCTTTATAAACCCAACCATGGTAATGTGATGGTATGCTCTATTAGATGTTTGTATTTACTGATTGTTATTGCTCATCAATCTTCTCGAGTGAAGCTGAGTTATATGTATCTGAGACACTTGATTTAACCATTTTTGAGTTGTCGATCAATAATACTTGGATTAGTTTCTAGTTGCCATGATGGGATTAAAGTGTTGATTTATTCTTGATGATGTCATGTTGTGACATGTTTTGACTCGACCATTCTTGCAACCATTTTTGGAGTCTGCGATCAGTATTACTTTGAGATACTTATTGGTTGCTTGTTGAGAACCAATGGATATTGTGATTATCAGTGAGATTTTTAGTTGCCAATAGAGAACTTTTGTGGTCATGATTATCTATGGATGCTTTTTCAGTTGTTCATGGAGATTTGATGTTTATATTGTGGATTATCTTTTGGTATTTTTCCAGTCACTTGTATAGGACTGTGGTGATTTTGTGATTAATGATTCCATGAGCTTAGGGTAGGTTATCTACTTGTAGTATTAGGACATGGCTTGCAATGGGTGTCAGGGCCCTAAGAGGCTGCCAGGGTAACACATTGTAAGTTGTCTTAATAAGTGAAAACATTCACACCTAATACTGACTTAATGAACCTAAAAAGATAATTATTTTGTTCTCACCCATGCCTCAAGTGCTAGTATAGACTAGGATGGGAGTAGAGAGAATGCTTGGTTGTGACCTTGCATTCCATAGTATGCCTCATCTGTATGAGAGGATACTAGTGGCTGCACAGGGATCACTAGGGGGCAGGGTCTATTGGGAGACTACCAGGGTAACTCTAGCGTGATCTGTGTGATGACACTTTCCCACTTACATAGTAGGTTTCCCACATGTCTTTGTGTGCCTCTAGGTGTAGTTGTCGGTCTATGTGTTGGAACCTTTGAGTTAGTATACTGTTAGGATTCTAGACTTAGACAGTATTTGTGTTATGTGTTTTGATAACTTGTTTGGGACTTGAGATTATCTCCTTAGCACAGTGGGAGTGGATCATTTAGGTTCCACGTGGTCGGGTGGTAGTGCTTCTTCACTCTTACCATATGAGATTCATTTGAGACATCATGGCTAATGTATTCTTTGATTTTGATGGTGGGCACGTATCATTACATTGATGATTTGCATATGTTAGATATTTTTATCTTATGCTTTACTTGCATGTTAGATTTATTTTCTGCATATGATATGGTATGATTTAGGAGTGACATTCCTACTATTTTAATATCGATGATCTCTTTAGTGATTTGGAATGTTACGCACAGAGGGATGGCTAGGACCCACGATGGTCTAATGATGCTATTTACGATTTGGAGCAACCGTGCACTTAGTTAATTATGTTTGTGATAATGGATATCTTTTATGATGGATGTTTATATCCTTTATGATTATGTATCATAATGATATGTGGTTTCATTTATGTTATTGCATCATGGACTAGAATTAGTAGGATGATGTACTTTATTTACACATATGTGTATTCTTTTAAGCCTTTCATAACCTATGGCATGTACATTGGATGATTCAACATTCAGAAATGTAATGCATGAACATTGGACATTTTATTATTATTTTATGTGGATGTAGTAATTAGATGGAATCATTAATATTAGTTGATTTAGATGTAATTCAACATTAAGGGATCCATGAAGAATGTAACTTGTTATGTATGTCATGTTTAGTTTTACCTGAATCATTGCTATTGCTTCCATTATTATGTATAAGTTGTAAATGGTTTTACTTTCATATTTTTTTAAAAAAAATGTGTTACCAAACTTAGTGAAACTTTAGGTTAATTCTTTGGATCCCTTGGCAGGGTGTTACAAGTGACATTCTAATGGAATGTTATAAAGTCCTCTAACAAGGTTGACTTCTAATAGGGTGATTGAAATAATTTAACCAGGTCACATTTAATAGTGTGTCTTGTAACCTTTAACAAGGTTGGTCTTTCACAAGCATTACTTTGGAAGAGTGAAATTGGGTAGCATGTTGTTGGTGGTTTTTTCCAAATTGGGTTTCCATGTAAAATCCTTGTGTAAAAATGTGTGAATGAGTTTGTAGCATTTCATGTTTACATTTTTACAAAGTTATTTTTATCTAGGATAGTGACTTACTAAGTTAAGGTATTATATGATCTAATGGATGCATGCATGTTATGGTTTTATGGATATGAATCTATTAATCACTGAAAATTTTTATTTGTACATTTGGACCTTGGATAACTGATTCACCCTCCCTTTATTATTTTAATGAATTTCAAGAATAAGTATTAGAGTGTTAGTGCTTGTGAGGAATAGTTTGAAAGTATTAATAGCTAAAGATAAAGATGTGTAGAAAGGAGGTACCCAAATTGAACAAGGAAAACTTTCTTGCATTGAAAAGTTTGATGAAGTTACACCTAGAAGGACTTGGAGATTATGCTTAGTCAACCATCATCGCTAAACATGTTGATCCTACTAGAGCCCTTACTATTGATGATCTAAAAAAGAATAAAGAACAAAATTAGGCAATGTTTGAGCTTTCCTATGCCCTAAGATACTTAGAGTTTAATGATATCAATAGATGTAATACTACAAAGAAGATGTGGGATTCTATGCAAACAAATTATGGAGGAGATAAAAATGTTCTAAGAGTTAAAGCTAGAAGTCTAAGAGGAAAGTTGAATGACATGAGAATGAAAGAAGGTGAGACTATAGTCCAATATTGCACAAGAATCAAAGATGTTGTGAATGCTATGAAAGGAGAAAATGGTGTTATTGAAGATGAGACTATGATTAGCAAAGTACTAAGAACCCTATTTCCTATCTATGCTATTAGAGTCTCTGTCATACAAGAACTAAGGTGTGTTCCTGGTAGTAATCTGACCCTTGAAGGATTGATGGGTAGACTCACTACTTTTGAACTCTCTAATTTTGATAATTTCAAAACTAAAATTATTGAATGTGCTTTCAAAGATAAACTATCACTGAAAGAACCTAAAGAGAAAAATAAAAAGGTCAAGCATGTTTCTAGTGACAATGACATTGATGAAGATGATGTAGAAGAGATTGAAGCATTGCATCGAGGAGATTTAATAGAGGCAAAGAGGAATACAAAGGTATGCCACCTATAACATGTTTCAATTGTAATGAGGTTGGTCATATTATTGCTAGGTGTCTAGAGAAGAAGAATAATAGAAGTGGAGACAAATATAGAGGTAAAGGAGATGAGAACAATAAAGATTATAAAGATAAAAGAAAGAATTCTTGCTATATTGTTGAAGAGGAAACAAAAGATGAATCTTATGACCATGATAAAGAAGTTGTTTATGTTTCTATGAAAGATAATTCTAATGATGATGAGGTAACTGCATTAGTGTCTTATGTGAACAAAAGTGATAGATGGATAATTGACATTGTATGTTCATATCACATGACTTGAGATAAAAGTAAGTTCATTACCCTTGATTATTACAATGGAAATAGTGTTAGATTTGGTAATGATGCACCTTGTTTGATAAAAGGTAAAGGATCAATCAAACTAATAGATAAGATCTTGTGTGACAATGCTTACTATGTATAAGGGCTTAACTATAACTTGTTGAGTGTGTGACAACTAAATAGTTTAGGTTGTTAAATTTGAGAACAAGAAAGAAAAGATCTATGACACTGATGGAAAACTAATTAGAAATGGAGATCAAACAAGAGGTTGTAGAGCTCTTAAACTAGTGTGCAGAGAACATTAAGAATTACCTAACATTCACAAATTAAGTAAATTAGCATGACATACAATAAGATGAAGGAAACACTATGAAAGAAAGTAGACCAAGAATGCTAAGCTCCCCCGAATGTAACTTTGATAACTTCAATGTCTCGAAGTATGGATGGATGTGTCTTGAAGCATTCTTCAAGCCTTCAATGGATAAGAGTCTTAAAATGGATGAAATATAGTGTATGGGGTGAGTTAGGATTCCTACATGGAAAGGGTGTGGTTTAGTGGTTTGTTTTCCAAAGGGAAATTATAAATTTTCATGAAAGTTCAATGATTTGTGAGAGGGGACGGGATCAATTTATAGGCTAAGGGTTGGTGAGATGGAGGGTCAGGATGTGAGGATGAGAAAAGGGTGAGGAGGAGCTAGGATGCAAGTAAGGGGGAGCACATGGATTATGCTTCTTTAAAGAACTAGCCTTGTGACAAGTGTTACAAGAGGATTGGATGGTCAAAGTGGAGAGTCAAAGGGAATTATGAGGGAGGAGGAGTGCGGAAGAGTAATGTAAGAGACATTTAAGGGAATTTAAGGAATGTAAGAGGCATTAATGCTCTCGGATGGGAATGTGAGAGGATAGGGGAAACTTTTGACTTTAGTTGGGGTTAGAGAGTCTTAATCCATGATTAAGGTTGTGCACATATTTAGGAAGGGGATTAGGCTTGGCTTTAGATGAGATTAGGAGGCAATTGGATTGGGGCTTAATGAGGTAGGCTAATTAGCTGGCTAAGTGAGGTTAGCATGGATGAATGGGTTGGATTTGGCTAATGATAGGGTTTAGGGATGGTTTATAGATTTGGGATAATTTATTAAATGGTTTTTTTAGTAAAAGGAGGATGTGAGATTAAATTAAATAGATTTATTCATTTATTTAATTTAATAGAGGAATGGGGATTTAATTGATAAATTGACTTGGTTAATCATTTTATTTTATCAATTGGACTATAGTTAACTAAATTAATTAATTAACTAGGGGATGATAATTAATTTAATTTAATTGATAATGTCCTAAAAGATGGCTAAATAAGATTACTTAGTGGTGTAATAAAATTTAGGCATCTACATTTCCCCCCTCTTTGACATAGTGTTGGGGCAACACTATTTTAAAGAAGTTCAAATATAAATGATGTGAAGAAGATTTTTAAGGAAATATGGTTGCTCTAGTCTCAAGTAGAAGAGGATAGAATTGACTATGTGAAGCCCCCTCAAGAAGGAAGCCATGAGAAGAAACAAGGATCTACAACTTCTTGAAAAGGTGTAGCAAGCCAGGGTGAGTAGGAGGAAGTAGAATGACAATTAATATATTAAAATTGCAATTAAATTGCTAAAATAATAGTGATGGAGGAAAAGGGTGTCACTAAAGGGGTCATAGAGGGAAATAGGGCACCCTAGGGGGCCTATAAGGGGCTCTAGAACAGCCAGAAAGGGTTATTTTCTTTCATACCTATGATGATATATTACAATTTGGAGCTCTAATCTAGAAGGCATGATTACTACATAGAGACAACCAGAGCATTGAGTGTACATGGTATGATGAGTATGTATAGAACAAACACCAGATTGATTGGTAGGTACTAAAAACTTTTCTTTTTAATTTTTGCATTTTGTTTTATACTGATCCCAAAATTTGGAAACAATGTTCTCATAGACATGGATCTACAAAATCCCTCTAGGGATCTATGGGTTCATGATCCTACCAAATAGCTAAGGGGATGAGGTACAAATGAGGGTCAAAAGTCATTTTCATGAGAAATTAAATTTGGCTTGCATATTTAGCAGGAAAACAATTTTTCTTAGTAGTTTTCACGGGTTAGCAATCTTGACCATGGGAAAGCTTTCCCATTAGCAGGAATGTGATTTCATGGGTCAAAGATGGGAGTAGGAAAAATTAATGCAAGAATGTGTTTGGTTTGATTGGGAGGGTGACTAGGTAGGACAAGTTCTTGTAGTGATCTAAATGTATGGGAATGAAGGGTGTAAGGTGTGTAGTAGGAATATGGGTTATGGTTTGTGCAAGATTTAGAAAAGTAAAAGGAGTGATCCTACTAAAAATTGTAGTAGTAGGAATGCTAAGGGAAATATGATTCACATGCATGCAAACTCACTTGCAGAAATGTAGGGATAGAGTAAGGTACCGAGTGGGTGGGGAAAGGGAGGGTGATGAAACATAGGTAGACAATTTGGTAAGAGGAATAGAGAACTAGCATGAGTGTCACTTTGCTTGATGTAGTGGTCACTAGATGCCTTTGAGTTGCAAGAATGACATGTTGTAGTGCTTTGCACTAGGGAGTAATTTACACCAGTGGACTAAGCAAGGGTTGATGCTATTGGGTTAGGATACCTAGCCAAATTATACCATACATGCACCTATATGGTTATGGAGGGAGAATTATGTGAGTGCTGACATAGTGAGACCAATATATTTCATCTGTCGATAGGTGAGATGACAGTGACTCTAGAGCATGTATACAAGATCCTTTGGCCACCAGTGTGAGATATGCTACTAATGGCTACTAGGGATGTCATAGGAGAGAGGGCTATATGAAAATTTATGGGGCCTAGAATTGAGTTTCATATCTAGAGGGGCTAGTTTGCATTAGACAAGCATTTGGATTGAGTGGTTGTGTAGTAGAGGATATAAATTTATGCATGTGGGCTAGTGTAAGAGTATATTTCCCAAGACATAGGTTGTATAGGAGTGACTCTGGCACTGATACTAATGATTATTCAGGTCATGGATGATGGAGTCTCCATTACATGGGGCTTATTGATGTTGGCTAAGCTATATTTTGATCTTCATCAAATAGTATATCAGGATACATGGCATCACTAGAGGAGGAGTGTGGGCTTTCTGATCCTATTACGAGTGTGGATGTGGGAGTACATAGCAACATTTAGGTCAATCAAGTGGAGAGACAAGCATCCAAAGGAGCTTGTGGTATAAAACTAGGGTGATCCTCTCACCTATCATCATATAGAGAAGGTTGACTACTAGTGAGTCCAATTGAATGAGATACAGGCCATGATATGGGTCTTAGGCCATGGGAAATAGAGAGGCAACAACTACCTTATACTATTTCATCTTTCTTTATTTTTGGTTGATGGGAGTATATAACTAAGTAGTATTGGCCAAATAGGGTGCTACGATAATTTGGGTGGCCACAACTCATAGCAAGGGAGTCTATTTTGTATTAGAGGGTGATGAGAGATTCTATGAATTTATTTCAACCAACTATCTAGAGAGAGGGGTTACTACAAGAATGGAAAGACTTAGCATGTTATGATGGGATTGGTTTGGTGGGGCAACAGATACCATCTCTACGGAGGAGTATAGGGATGGCTTTCAACACTCGAGGTTAGTAGGTTGGGCATAGGTGAATAGAGAAGTGGTAGTAGTAGGGGAGATTTCCTAACTAATGAGGTGGGGTAGATATGAGGCTAGAGACCTTAGACTATGGGAAGAGGTTGTGGTCTAGGGTGAGGTGCCATAGAGGTGGAGGCAGAGGGAGGTAGAGGAGGGGGGAGACAAGAGGATGCAAGGCCACAACCAGAGTGAGGAGAGGGTAGATAGGAGGAGGTGAGGCTACAAGGGGAGAGGTTGTCTATGGGAGGATGAGGAGGCAATAGATCATCTGTAGTTGGAGGAGATGATGTTGGATTGGCAAGGAGGTATGCATCGCTTCAATAGGCACAAAAAACCATAAGCTAGTTATTGCAAGGTACTGTTGGCGGCATTAATGTTGATTATACTTCTATGGGTGATTATTTTAGAAATATAATAAGATCACAATCATGATGATATGTTACATTCATGACTATGTTTTTCATTGATGTCAACATAGCAATTTTCTATGGTATATGATAGTAACGATTAAGTTGTTATACTATCAGAATTATAATCTACCATCTTCTAAAACTTCCTATTTCAATTAACTCTGATCAACATAATCATTAAAGAATCTGATGAGGAAGAGGATAACTCTAGAATTTTTAGACAAAGTGATGAAGTATTCTTTGAGACTAACGATGATTTTCATAATGAAGGGGAGAAAAGGCAGGAACAAAGTTTGGAACCTAGAACAAAGCTAAGAGTTAGATAACAACTCTTACTTCTAGTAAAAATATGACAAAGAATCATCCACCAGAGAAAATCATTGGTAGTAGAAATAAAGGCATGATGATAAGAAGTAGAATCAATGAAGAACACTATCTGATATCTCAAGTAGAACCAAAAATGTAGATGAGCCATGTAAAGATGACTATTGGAAGTAAGCTATGAAAGAAGAATTGGATCAAATAGTGAAGAAAGAGACTTTTGAGTATTTGTGAGGTATGTTAGGGGTTATGCCCCTACCTACATTAGAGTAGATAATGCAAGAGTGAACTATTTTTTGTCTAGACTAAATGCTGATGCTTCCTATATTGGGGAGTATTTGTGATGGATAGAGACATCTAGGACTCTTGATGGATGTTTTTTTGAATAGTGTGTTTGGACACTTGAGAATGTCAGAGGTAGTTGTTGTAGGGATAGATGGTTGTTGAAACCTTTGCCATTGATGTCAATGGGTGAGAGATTACAACATAAAAAATAGTTTTATATAGGGTACATTGATGTATATTAATGGGGGAGGATGATTAATGAAGAGGATTTGAAAAGATAAAAATCTTTAATAGTTGGTTTTTTTGGAACTAGATGTTTTTCATCTATGTTGCCATAAATGCCAAAGGGGGAGATTTTTGGAAGCATGAATGCTGATGATACCTCTATGGGGGAGTATTATAGAAATATGATTATATCATTATCATGATGTGTTACATTCATGATTGTGTTTGTCATTGATGTCAACATAGGAGTTTTTTGTGGCATCTTACAAAAGAACAACAATAAAGATCAAGTTGGTATAGATAGATCATTGAGTATTTTCACTAGTGAGGTTAAAGGGAGATACTACTAAGTGTCTAGTATATGTAGATAACCTTGGGAGAAAAATATATTAAGTTTGGAGGAAGTTATACAAGTTTTGGTGAAGACCTGAGATACATTTTACGGAAGCATGTTCTGGTAAATTTGTTTTATCTCTTAGTAGAGTTGTTATTCTCATAAGAAAGTTTAAGGTGTGTAGAAGACATATCGGTGATAACATGGTTAAGATCACTCATCATAATATTACATGTACAAAAAGTTATTCAAATTAAAACAATACTAATTAATATTATCGCAAAGTATAATGTGTTCTTAATGAGGTCCTATAATACTTAATTGAGAAGGTGTAATAGCTGACTTAGGGAGTTGTTTTATGGATTTAATAAAGGAAGAACATTTTCCTTTGTTATGTATGAAGTATGAACAATTGAATGAATTACAAAGACTAGAATAGAAGAGAAAAAAGTTGATATTTGAGGATAAATAAAGCAAAGAGAAGGTGGAGAGAACTTCGTTGCTGAGGTTTTATTCTAAGATCTGAGGTGTGATATTTGGATCTAAGGTTTGTGACCTAGTCTACAAGGTTTTATAGTGATTGGTCTAGTTGATAGGACAAAGGAAAGAGGTTAAATCATAATATGAATAATTATTCTACAAGGAATAGTTGAGAGATTAGTTAGATAATGAAGTTCAGTGGTCTTACCCTAGAAGCTGTTTGGATAGTGGGTCCTTCTATCTTCCAAAGAATATATATATATATATATATATATATATCATTTTGGGCATCATTCTTACTGAGGTTTTCCCTTTTTTCAAGGGTTTCCCTAGTTAACAAATCTGGTGTAACTGTGTATATGCATCTTGTTATGGTTTTTGTTTACTTTGATTGAATGATTAATATTAATTAAGGTTGATAAATGTTTTTATTGGATAACTAATTCATCCCCCATCCTCTCAATTCTCTTAGTGGACTATTATTTCTAATAGATACATAGCAAGAGAGGGACCAACTCAAGGTAGAGTGAGATCAATTTCAAGATGAGTGTGATGTGGCTCAGAGACATGTAGACTAACTAGAGGTTGAGCTAGGGAAATTGCAGATGGAGTCAAGGTGGTTATAGGGGAGACTAGAGGTGATGGAGGAGGAGAGGGAGAGGCTACAAGGGAGATTAGACCATTATTATTGTGGAGTCTAATTAGTCTCCAAGTGGGAGACTATTGTGATATGGAGCATAATAAGACTTGGAGGTTTTTTCAACATGGTTTTCTCCCCATATTATTTGTATGAGGGTTTGGGGGAAATGCCTCCAAGATGGGGTCAAGGGGTAGTGCCCCTACATGGTTCCAGGGTAGTGCCCTAGGTGCACTCCCTTTTGAAGTATAGGGTGGGGTTGAGGGGCAATGTCCTGCAATGCTTTTCGGGGGTAGCTCCCCTAAATCCAAAAATACCCTTATATTGCAAAAGGTGTCAGTTGCTATTTTTTCATATTGGACAATTTATTCTAGCCCTAATTTTGTATGTGGAAAAAGCTTGTATAAAAAGGATTAGGGTTAGGTATTTCAGAATGTAATGGTGATATTGTAGCTTCCTATGGTGGTATTGAGCTATAAGGGATTACGGATTGTAATTAGGTTATAATCACTGGATAATAATAATATTGGACTTGTTGATGGTGGACATAGCCCAAGGATTGGATGAACCACGCTAAATCTTGGTATCTTGTGTTCTCTTATGTGTGATCTATTATTATCTGATATTGGTTATATTTGCATGTAATTGTTATTTTAATCTGAGGTTAATCCTAACAAGTGGTATTAGAGCTAGATGATCGTCATTTTAATTTTTTTTTTATAGTGAGACAATGATCATTTTTTTTAAAGAGATCCTCTATAGGAAGATCTCACGATTGAGTGGGAGTCTCAAAATTGAGTGGGAGTGATGGCAGAGAAGGATAAGCTAAGGGTTGACAAGTTTAATGGGTAGAACATTCAGTTATGAAAGATGCAAATGAAAGACTATCTTTATTAGAAGGATTTATGGAAGTTACTAGAAGGAAAAACCAAGAATCATGGATTTATGACAAATGACGACTAGGATCTTTTAGATAGAAGGGAATTTGGAAGCATTCAATTATGTCTGGCATCATCAATGGCATTTAATATTACAAAGGTGCAGACGACAAAAGAGTTGATGGAAACCCTAGTGAAACTATATGAAAAGTCCTTCGCTTCAAACAAAGTATTTTTCATGAAACATTTATTTAATATGAAGATGATAAAAGGTGGATCTATTGTAGATCATTTAAATGAGTTTAATACTAATTCTAGTCAGTTGTCTTCTGTGGGTATTAATTTTGATGAAGAAATTAGGGCTTTCTTGATTTTGTGTTCTTTGCCTAAAAGCTAGAATGGCTTGGTAATGACTGTGAGTAATTCTGTTTCTGGATCTAATGCCCAATAATATGATGATGTGATTGGTGTTATTTTGAGTGAGGAAACTCATAGAAAGTCCTCAGGTGGATCTACATTAGGAAGTGTTTTGAACACACAAAGTAGAGGTAGAACAATTGAGAGAGGAAATAATTCTAGAAATAGTGGGAAATCAAGAGGAAAGTCAAAGGGGAAGAATTCTGAATCCAAAGGACCGAGAGATTGTTGGTAATATGGTAAAATAGGGCATAACAAGAAAAATGATTGGACTCAAAAGAATAATGAAGGAGATAAACTAGAAGGGAACAAGGAGGCAAATGTGGTAAGTGACAAATCTGAAGAGAATGCTTTGCATCTGTCTTTAGTAAGTGTTAATGATTCATGGGTTTTAAATTCTGGTGCTTCATTTCATGCTACACCTCATAGAGATTATTTAATTGATTATGTGCAAGAGGATTTTGGGCTTTTTTATTTTGTGGATAGTGAACCCTATCAGATTGTTGGAAAGGGAAAAGTAAAGATTAAGTTGCAGAATGGGAATCATTACCTATTGCATGAGATAAGACATGTTCCAAGGTTGAGTAGGAGTTTAATTTCAGCAAGGCAACTTGGTGATGAGGGTTGTGTAGTTATTTTTAATGAAAAAAATTAGAAGGTTTCAAAAGGTTCCCTTGTAGTAGCAAAAGGTGTGAAAGTAGGCACCTTATATCTTTGTATAGCTCATATTGTTCCTTCTACTTTGATTATTTTAGAGAAAGATGAATATTCAGGAGCAGTTGTTGTACTTGAGCAGGGAGAAAAAATAGCTATTGTAGATTCTAACATAACATTGTGACACAATAGACTCATGCACATGAGTGAGAAAGGTACAAGAGTACTTCATTCAAAGAAAGTTTTACCAAGTTTGTAATTTTTTAATATGGATTTTTGTTAAAGTTGGGTGTATGGAAAACAAAAGAGAGTAAGTTTTGTGAAGATTGGGAAGGAAAAGAAAAGTAAGAGATTAGAGATTGTGCATATAGATATATGGGGACTAAATCAAGTATCTTCCTTTGGTGGCTCTCATTATTATGTTACATTTATTAATGATGGAACTAGAAAAGTATGGTTTTATTTCCTTAGACATAAGTATGATGTATCTTAAAATTATAAGAAATAGAAATGCTTGGTTGAAAATGAAACTAGTAAGAAATTAAAATGTCTTAGATCTAATAATGGTGGTGAATATTATAGTCATGAATTTGAAGATTATTTCTCCACTAATGGTATTAATAGACATAAAATTGTTCTAAGGACTCCACAAGAAAATGGAGTGATTGAATGCATGAATAGGACAATAATGGAGCATGCAAGGAGCATGAGGTTGCATGCTAGGTTTCCCTTAAACATGTGGGTAGAGGCTACCAATACTACTATATATTTGATTAATAGAGGTCACTCTACTCCTTTTGACTATGGTATTCTAGAGAAAGCACAAACTAGTAAGAAGGTGAGTTATTCTTTTCTCAAGACCTTCGGTTGTGAAACATTTTCTCATATAGATTATGAAAATAGAACCAAGCTAGAAGCTAAGTCAACGAAATGTGTATTTTTTGGATATGGCATTAAAAAATTTGGTTATAGGGTTTGAGATTTTGAAAATCATAAAATTGTAAAAAGCAGAGATGTCATATTCAATGAGAAAGTGTTGTACAAAGATCTGTTGCAACAACATGAGAAGAAAAAAGATGATTATATAGTGTTGGATGATACTCCAAAAGATGACGTTCTAGCAATTCCTCATGATGTGCAACAACCAAAACAACAAATACCACACACCCTAGTGAATGTTAGATGGTCAACAAGGATAAGTACACCTCTAGAAATATTTTCTACTTCTTTGTACTCTTCTTTAGTAACAGGTGCTAGTGAACCCGAATGTTATGATGAAGCTATGCATGTGGATACAAAGATTCAGTGGGAGTCTATAATGAAAGAATAAATGAACTCTTTGCTAAAAATTAAGACATGGGATTTATGAAAGTTAAAAAGACTTTATAGAATAAATGAGTTTATAAGAAATGATTTAAAGCTAGGTTAGTTGTAGAGGGATTTTCACAAAAAAGAGGTATTTATTTTGATGAGATATTCTCTCCTGTTGTTAAAATGATTTCTATTCTCACTATTTTAAGTATTGTGGCTACTAAAGATTTGCATTTAGAGAAACTTGATGTTAAAACAACCTTCCTTCATGGTGATTTGGATGAAGAGATATAAATGAGTTTATAGGTTAAAAGAAGCGGATGGAGGTAAGAAACTATTTAAAGCTAGGTTAGTTGTAAAACGATTTGCAGAAAAAAAAGGTATTGATTTTCATGAGATATTCTCTCTTGTTGTTAAAATGATTTATATTCACACTATTTTAAGTATTGTGGCTACTGAAGATTTATATTTGGAACAACTTGATGTTAAAACAACCTTCCTTCATGGTGATTTGGATGAAGAGATAAATATGGCTTAGCCATAGGGATTTGAGTTCAAAGGTAAGGAGAACTTAGTATGAAAATTGAAGAAAAGTTTATATGGCTTGAAGTAAGCACCTTGACAATGGTATCTAAAATTTGATAGGTTTACATATGAGCATGGATATAGTAGGTGTGATTTTGATCATTGTGTTTATTTTAAGAGGTTGGATGATGATATCTACATTATTTTACATTTATATATTGATAGTATGCTTGTAGTTGGGTCTAACATGGATCATATTAAGGGGCCAAAACACCAGTTAGCACATGCATTTTCTATGAAGGATTTGGGGGCAGAAAAAAATCCCTTGGTATGAAGATTTATAGAGATAGGAAGAATAGAAAATTAACATTATCTTAGGCTAATTATATTGCAAGGGTGTTGCAACATTTCTCTATGGAGAATGCTAAAGCCGTTAGCACACCTTTACTTGGTCATTTGAAGGTAACTAAGGAGATGTGTCCCAAGAGATAAGAAGAGGAGGATAAGATGTCTAAGGTACCTTATGCTTCAACCATAGGAAGCTTGGTGTATACTATGGTATTTATAAGACTAGATATTGCACATGTAGTGGGAGTTGTTAGCCTATATATGAGTCATCTAGGGCTTGAGCATTGGAATGCAATTAAATAGATTCTCAGATATTTGAGAGGAACATCTAGTAAGTGTTTACATTTTGGGGGCTCTACTATTTATTTATAGGGCTAGATTGACTCAGATTTGGTAGTGGATATTGATACTAGGCTGAGTACTAAAGGTTATGTATTTATTATTGGTGGACAGTAGTGAGCTTAGTTTCTATGTTATAGAAGGATACTGCTTTATCCACTACAAATGCAAAGTATGTTACTGCTACAGAGGTAACCAAGGAGATGATATGAATTCATTTCTTCATGGAAGAATTGGGACACCCACAAAGGGATAATTATTTGTTCATAGATAGCCAGAGTGCCATTTATCTTGCGAAAAATTTAGCTTTGCATTCAAAGACAAAACACATAGAGTTGTGGTACTATTTCATTTGATCAATTTTGGATGATGGATAGTTAAAGCTAGAGAAGATACATACAAATGATAATCCAAAAAATATGTTTAAAAAGGTTGTGACAAGGGAAAAGCTTAATTCCTCTTCAACTTTAGTTGGTCTTCTCGACTGAACAAAATAAAAGAACAACAGAGTCCAGGGTGGTTTGATATATTCCAGTGGGAGCTACAGGTTTAATAGTGCTATGCTCAATCTCCAAGTGGGAGGTTATTTTTATGGACTTTGATTAGTATCCAAGTGGGAGATTGTTGTGATATGGAGCCTAATTAGATATGGAGGTTTATTTGGTGTGGTTTTCTCCCCATATTATTTCTATGGGGGTTTGTGGGTAGTGCCTCCAAGATGGGGTCAAGGAGCAACACTGCTACAAGGTCCTAGGGCAGCACTCTAGGTGCACTCTCTATCATAGTATAGGGTGGGGTTGATGGGAAACACCCCCATGGGGGTTTTTGGGGGTAGGGCTCCCAAAGCCAAAAATTTCCTTATATTGTGAAAGGTATTGACTGATAATTTTTTCTATTGGATGACTTATTCTAGCCATAATTTTGTAAGTGGTAAAATCTTGTATAAAAAGACTTAGGGTTAGGGATTTCATAATTTAATAGTGATGTTGTAGCTTCTTATAGTGGTATTGAGCTATAAGGGATTAAAGATTATAATCATGTTGTAATCTTTGGATAATAATAATATTGGACTTGCTGTTGTTGGATGTAGCCTAGGGATTGGGTGAACCACATTAAATCTTGGTGTCTTGTATTCTATTATGTACAATCTATTATTATCTAATATTGGTTATATTTGCATGTAATTGTTATTTCTATGTGAGGTTAATCCTAACATATACATGGTGCATGAGGAGAGAGATTGATTGATGATGGCGGTGGCAACTATGTGAGCAGTGGTAGTGGTGGGGGAGGGGTGGAGGAGCTAGGATGGTTGACAGTGGAGGTGGCAACCTTGAGGGTACAAATGGTGGTGGGGTGTGGTTTGGAGGATCTGAGATGAGTGAGGGGGGAGGTGGAGGACCTTTGGGAGAGCACATGATTCTATAGAGGGAGGTATCATGCAATGGTGCCACCAGATTAGATTGAGCACTATAGGTGATCGACATAGTCAAGTATAGCTGGCACTCATACATGCATGCAAGGTGGGGGAGAGAGTGGATGTAGAACTGGGGGCTCATAGAGAATTGGTGGGTCTTAGTGTGTAGGAAAAAGCCATTGGTTGGGGTAGAGCTAGAGATGAGATACAGTGATAAGTGGGAGGATGGATGAGGTGGAGAGATCTGGCACCAGAGGAGGCTGAATGAGGTCACCAACACCAATAATAGTGGTAGTACAAGGTACAAAGAGGGAACATTATGTGTCTCATTACATGGATGTGATGGACAAGGATGAGGAAGAGTAGTGATATGTTGCATTTTTATGATGTACAATATTTCAGATGTAGTTTTGAGTGCATAGACCCAGATATATTTGTGTAGATAGTTTTACTATATGGACACTTGATTGGACTATGATGGACTTTTGTATTCTTTCAAGAATGGGTGATGCATTTTTTTATTCATTGATGATATATGTATATGTGTGTGTGTGTGTGTGTGTGTGTGTGTATAAAAGCATTCTTTGGGGTGAGATATGTGTGTATTGAGTACTATGCCTATGTGATTTTTAGTGTACTATTTTAATTTTTTATAGGATACATGTGGATAGATGTATGATATGGATGATGTTATTGATGCTTTGTGATGTAGGATATGATGGTTCTATATGAGATGTATGATGATACCAATGCTCTATGATGTAGGATGTGATTTTTTTTATGAGATGCATGATGATAATAACACTCTATGATGTAGGAAGTGATTCATGATGTAAAAATGAGAACTAAAATAAGCCTAAAATTTAGGATGATGCAAATGGACAACTTTAAATTGAACCTAAAAACTATGATGATAAAAAATGGACAAGTAAAAGTTTATAATAATAAAAATGAACCTAAGATTAAGATAGTGGAAATGGACAACTAAAATGAACCTAAAATAATGATGATGAAAAATGGACAATTATAAGATGAACTTTAAAACTATGACAGTGATTGGATAAAAATGAACCTAAAGTCTATGATGATGAAAATGTTCATAAAAGCTTATGATGATGAAAAGGAACTGGAAATTATGATAATGGAAATTAACCTAAGATTATGATAATGGAAATTATCCTAAGATTATTATAATGGAAATGAACCTAATATTATGGTGATGGAAATGAACCTAAGACTATGATAATGGAAGATGACAACTAAAAGTATGATAAAGAAAATAGATCTAAAACTATGATGATGAAAATTGATCTAAAACTATGATAATGAAATGGATCTTAAAACTATGATAAAAAAATGGATCTAAAACTATGATAATGAAATGAGGAGTTAAAATGAACCATTAAGATTATGATGATGGAAATGATAAATAACTTTGGGCTTAAAGAATTACAATGATGCAAAGGATGACTAAAAATGAAAAAGATAATGGCAATGTGGTGAGAGATGAGTGGACATGACATGAAATGAAAGTATAATGATAAGGAAATGTATGTGGTGGTAGGATCTATATCATATCACTGATTGACCATAGGCTTGGTTGGGGGGTGTTGGAATTACAATAGGAAAGGTAAACTTTTGGGTTAGGGGGTGAATCAATAGTTTAAACTTTGACTCATAAAACATTCACCACACATCCATCTCATACATTCAATAAGTAAAATAAAATACTATGTAAAGCATGTACATATAAATCATGTAAACAAGTAAGTATTCACACATGTATGAAACCAGATATGATTACCCAGAAGCCCTCCAATGATTACCTAGAAACCCTCCAATGAGAAGGTAAAAATAGGGTGGGGGTGACACCCAAAAATCTTCACTATTGCAGTAATAAAGTGTATCCAATGAAGTTTACAATATTTGATCATGAGACATGATCTACCCTATGAAAGGTTTTCCTTGTTAAAGGCTTACAAAGACTATTAAGTCTTACCCTGTTAAATGATTTCAACACCCTGTTAAAAGTGTGTCTTGTTAAAGGACTTTAGCTCACAATAAAGTAAGCCTTGTTAGAGGATTTCAATATAGCTTGTTAGGACTACTTTGTCAAAATATTTAACTAATTTACCTATTTGAATGTCTCAACATTGATCCTATAGTTAGCACTTTGTTGCTTGATAGCAAATCACCTCTAAACTAATGTATTCTTGATCCTTCTTGATCAAATGTCTCTTTTTTGCTCACTATTTCCTTCCTCTATTCTCTTTTAACTAATTCTATAATGTAATTTCAATTCACAATACCTTAGATACCATGAATACTCTTTTTTCACATGCAAACTTCTCTCTTCACTCTTTCCACACATATAAGAATTTTATGATTTGTCTTCCTTATGAAGACCTAGGTGACTTAGAGTTAGGTATGAATCAACAGCTATGATTCATCAATTTTGCTTCTTAAACCTTCCATTTACCTGATTGGATGCATGTAATGGATAGGGACTCCAACTTGAGATTTGTCCTTATCACCAAAATATCATAATTCAATCTGTAAGTTGGCTCAAAAATGGTTTACATAGTATTTTGTGCCAAAACAAACAATTATGAAAAAATTGTGTTACTCGACACTTGAATTCTCTGATGCTTGACATATATTGATTTCTATACTGTGACTTGACATCTAAATGATTTGACGTGCATTGCTTACTCGGCTCTTGAATCACTTGGCATACATTATCTACTCAACACTTGAGTGACTTGGCACTCACTATGGACTTTACATACTCTATCTTATCCATGTTGTGCTTGGCATATACTACTTGTTTAATATGAACTAAGTAAATGACTTAAGTGTATAGATACTCACTCGATAAAACCAATTTGAGATCAACAATCTCCCCTTTGACAAGAGTGTCAAAAACACTTGGTCATGCATTAATACTAGTATTTTAATGAGCATAACATATCTCTTATTCTAATTCTATACAAAATTTCAAAATATCAAAATTTTGTGGCAACTTATAACTCAAAATCTTATAGCTCTGCTTGAGTTGTTAGATCTAGTTCTGTACTCAAAATGTTACTCCTTTTGAGTAGATGTGCCTCAACTGATAATTTTTAAACTTGGTTTTTGTCTGTGCTTGCTATTCTTTTCTTGCATCCCCATGCTCTTACTCTTCCTTAGCTTAGCTCTCTTTCTCCCCCTTTGCTTAAGCTAATTTTTGCCCCCTTTTCTTTGCTCTCTTTTTAACTCTCTTTCTCCCCCATTTTGACACTAATTTTAATGGGCTATACACTAATAGTGTGTTTTTCCAAGAAAGATTTATATACCTCAAGGATAATCTTAAGAGTGGCATCCTAGTTGTCACAAGTTACCTCCAAAGACTTAATTTGGATGGCCAACTTGGTAGCAAGGTGAACTAGGCCATGTAATGTAGAAAGATTGGGATCTTTCTTCATAAGAGTTTCTACATAGCCTATCTCCTTGTGCAAATCTCCATGTTAGGAGTCAATTTTGTTTGGATGCTTATCAGTTTGGTCCTTATGTTGGCTTCATCTATAGATAATGCTGCTAATTGACTCTAGGTTTATAATGAAGTCTTGAAATGCTTCTCACTTTGAGCTGGAGTGATGGGCAATTTTTCACTTGATGAATTAATTTGACTTTCGAAGCTCAAAATGTGACTCCTTGTCTCTTGTGTGAAGAGTTTGGGATGACATAGTTTGGTGTATAAAGAGAAAATGTTCTCAAGTACCTTCTTCACATTTTCTATCTTAGTTGCCAATGCAACTTGTGTAAGTGCTATAGCACCAGATATTTTCTCATTCACTTTACTTTGAAATTTATTTTTAGACCATTCTAATAATTTTGAACACATCTAGGAAGATTTATTTAATATAAAGAAAATCTTGCTTCTACCTATGCTCCTTTCTAAGTAGTTCTTGATGTTTCTTTCTAGCTAGGGCTTCTTGAAGTATACCCATCTACTCTATTTTTTGTGGCATAATCATATTCTAGCAAAAAAATTTCTTCATCTAGGCTTACATCTCCATATGTTATTACCTCTTCTACCTTTGATGAACTTGGACTTAGCACTAAGAATTGCAAAGGTGTTGCTTCTATGCCTGACCTTTGAAGAGTGTGACTTGAAGGAGTGCCAGATTTTGGTAAAGTTACTAGTGCTTGAATTTTTGCTAGCTGCTTCAGCTTTGGTGTCAATTCAATCTCTTTAGGCTTGTCATTTTCTACCAAATTACCTTTAATTTCACCTTGAACTTGTGCTGGAGGTGCAAATGAATCTATCTAATGTCTTTGACTTTGTGCTTCAGTAGTGGCTTGATTTTCCACTTTATCCTCTCCAATTGTATCAACCTTTTTTGGTGTAACTTTTGGTACTTTATCTAAAGGTTGTAAACTAGTGACTTGAGGGGTGATGGTAGGTTATTCTTGTGTTTTCACCTCCTACCTTGTAGTTTCAGTCACTAATTTTTGAATTTCATCTACACTCACTAATGTACGGTTGCCACACAATCTAGCATGTAGTGTAGATTGATTAAGTATCTTTTTCAAGTCTTCCTCTATTAGTAGATTGATGTTCTAAAAAGTGAGATTAGAAACATCCTTTACTATTAAATTTTCAATACTCACACTTCTTATTTGTTAAAAGCTTACATTTGGCAATTCTTCTTATTGCTCCTTCTCAGTCATTGCCTGATCATCTATATTCATTTCAGTAGCTCCCTCAACTATTCCTTCATTATTTTCATCTTATTCATAATCTTTAACCTAAATAGGCTCTTGTTCTCCTACTTTGACTATAGCTAACCCATATGTAACTTTCCACATCTTTTTAGTCCTCTTTACAACATCTTCTATATTATTTCGTAATATGTTGAAGGCTCTATATTTAGGGACAAATCCAATAACATATTTCTTTATGGCTTTAGTCATTTGTGCCTCGCTAAGTTCAAGCATAACTTGAGTGAGGGATGTCTCCCTAATTTTCCTTTCTAAGTTTAGGCAATAGTGCCATTTTTTCTCAACTCTTTCATATAGGCTTTTAGGTATGGAGTTGGTAATCTCTAGAGGAGCTTTCTTGAAAGTAGCCATCATGGCATAGATTGCCTCCTCTAGTTGATTCTTTTCAACTTTTTCAATATTTTCAAAATCAATGTGAGAAAATCTTGATAAATCTACATTATTTATAACATTCTCACATAGGTTTTCTATATTTGAAGATGGATTATGACACACCACTTGGACTTAGATATTTTCATTAGATTAAGTCCTTTCCTCATCAATTTCAGCCAGAGCAATGTATTTTCTCCTTGGTCTTTTCTGTGCTCTTCCTTCCTACTCTATAGGTTTGGCTTTCTCGTTAACCTTTTATGAAATGAAACATGCACTAGCCCTTGTGGTAGGTGTAGTAGGTTTGGGATGGCTTGATTTAACAATCTTTTTGGGTCTTGTTACTATTGGAAATCTGATTGAAAAGATCATTGTTGAATATCAAAGAAGGAGATTGTTGTTAGAAGAATGTTTTCAATCATTGTTTTGTCATTGATGTCAAACATGCTATTTTTTAGAATGAAAATTGCTTATAAGATCTAAGTACTATCACTTAGTTGATTGATGAAGAGGATTTGATCAACAAGATGTAACAAGAGCACTTAAGCGAAAGGTTGAGTTATGATGTTGTAATGAAGTGCAAGGATCAGTTAAGACAATGGTTAAATGATGTATTGATAACATACTTGAAGATACAGAGCTTGGTAACACTTAGAAACATTGGAGGAATAAGTTGAAACAAGGTTGACTACAAATCTTAAACTAAGTTCATCAGTGGGTGTCGAGCAAGCTAGTAGAAGCTGAGCATATTTTTAGTAAGAGCCGAAAAAATAGAAAATCTAGTGTGTGCCAAGTGAACTTCAAGTGCTAAATGAAGTTTAGGTGCTAAGTAAACTTTAGGTTCTGAGCATCAAGAAATCTTAGTTGATGCTAAGTAACATAGTATGTGCTAAGCACTAGAATTTCAATAGTGCCAGTTGCTGCATTATTGAAAATGTCAAAGATTCACCAAATCTAAGCTGAAAAAATTGTTACCTTGAATTTTATGAACTAGTAGGAGGATAAGGATGATGAGCTAGTGGCATATAAAATTATGTAAACTATTGTTGGGAAAATTCAAAAGGATTATTCAAGAAGTTTCTAGAAGGAACATAATATGGGTTAGATTTAATAAATCCTACCTAATCCATATGAATTGAAATTAAAGGATGGAAGAATTGAGTGGGAAAAGGAGTTCCAGACTTCTATTTAAGGAGTCATAGACCAAGAAGCAAGAGTTGCTGGAGTGCCAAATTGTGAAGTGATTAGAAGGGTGTCAAGGAGAAGGCATCTAGGAGAAATAAGAGCATAGAGGGTCTGCTTTGATAAGTGGTTAGAGAGAGATGATTGCATTGGTATATTGAGCATGAAGACTCAAGGAGCCTAATCTTTAAAGGAGGGCAACCAGTCAGAGTTGTGGAGACTGAAAGCCAAGAAAAGATATGAGCTAAGAAGTGATTTGAGATTTTCAAGTTAAGTTGTATGTTGTAATCTGGTCGTATGTTGTAATCTGGTCAAAGACTTTCTAATACTCTCTAGCAATTGTATTAGATATGAAAATCCTATGGGCTTAAGTTGGTTTAATAGCCATTTGTAAATCTTTTAACGGGGTGACATTCCAAGTGAATGTTCTAAAGTCCTCTAACTAGGAACACTTCTAATAGGGTGGTTAAATCCTTTAAGCATGTCACATTTAACAGTGTGTTGTAGCCTTTATCAAGCTAGGCCTTTCATAGGGCATCACTTTAGAAGACTGAGAATTGAGTAGACTATTGTTGATGGTTTTTTCCCAAATTGGGTTTCTACGTAAATAATTGTGTTGCATGTTGATCTTTTTATGTGTTATGCTTGCATGTTGATTTGCAGTAACTTGCTAAATAGGGAAGCTTAAGCTTGGATGAGAAAATTGTTAAATGTGTACACTTTACTTACTGAAAAGTTTGAACTTAACATTTTGGACCTTGAATAACTGATTCAACCCCCCCTCTCAGTTATTCTAAAGAATTTCTAACAATTGGTATCAGAGTCATTTGCTAGTTTAGTTTCAATGTACTAGAAGAAGGAAGATCAAGATATCCAAGAGAGAAGTTCCCAAGCTCAATAAAGACAACTCAAGGAGAATAATCTTGAAAGGAGGGCAAGTAGTTAGAGTTATAGAGACTGAAAGCCAGGCAAAGATATGAGTTGAGAAGTGATTTGAGATTTGCAAGTTTAGTTGTATGTTGTAATCAGGTTAAAGACTTTCTAATACTCTCTAGCATTTGTATTAGATATGGAAATCCTATGGACTTAGGTTGGTTTAATAGCCATTTGTAAATCCTTTAATAGGGTGGCATTCCAAGTGAATGTTTTAAAGTCCTCTAACTAGGCTCACTTCTAACAGGGTGGTTAAATCCTTTAACTAGGTCACATTTAATAGTGTGTTGTAGCCTTTAATATGGTAGGCCTTTCACAGGGTATCACTTTAGAAGAGTGAGAATTGAGTAGCATGTTACTGGTGGTTTTTCCCAAATTGGGTTTATATGTAAATCACTGTGTTTTGTGTTGATCTTTTTATGTGTTATGCTTGCATGTTGATTTACAATAACTTGCTGAATAGGAAAGCTTAAGCTTGGATGAATAAATTGTTAAATGTGCACACTTTACTTATTGAAAATTTTTAATTGGACATGTTGGACCTCGAATAACTGATTCACCCCCCCCCCCCCCCCCCCCCCCCAAGTTATTCTAAAGCATTTATAATAATTACTACTTGTGCCTTAGCCTTTCTCTTCTTCTGATCAGTAGGAATAGGTGCTTCATTTAATTCTTCTTCCTCGGCACATTCTACAATTTATATTTCTTCCTCTTTTTGATCTTCACCCTTTCCTTGTGTTAATGCAAGTGGACCTTGAATCTGAGTGTCTTCTTCCTCTTCATCCTCTTCTTTCTTAGCACCTTCACCAATTTTTCCTTTCAATTTCTTTACTTATTTCTCCTTCTTGATGATAGAGGTAGTCTTTAGTTCCATGGTAATCTTAGATTTAGCCATCTCATAATTACCAAATTCTTTGGCATCTTTGTTTATTTCTTCTACAAGTAATTCTTTTAGTGCTATAGAGTCCTCATATACATTAATTTCATAGCCTAATGGCCTCAACCATCTTAGTGTTGGAGTTTCTTCTTGAACAAATGTATAAGCAACATCAACTAGAAAAAAACATCATCATAATGTTTTTCCACTAATGATATTGGAATTCTCAACCTCTTCTTCATAGATTGCTTGAATTTCTCAAAGCATTTGGTCATTAATGACTCAAAATTTTCACCTATTTGTTCAATGAACTCTCCTATTTGAACTGCAAAAGACCTATTTGTCTTCCCTACCACAATGTCAAATGTAGGAAATGTGTTTTGAACATAAAAGAAGATACATATCACAATAGATTCAAATTTACATAGTGTACTCTTTGTTTTGCTTATTGCTCCTTGGTTTTCAATCAATTATTATAGATGTAGCTTGGCAAGATCATATGTATGATTCTTCTTCGTAATCTTGTTACCCATATCCACTACAATGTAGGGTACACTATTCAATCTGCTTGATTGGTAAAAGTTATGTGCAACTACCCTTACTGCAAATATATCAGAGGATTTTTGATGGTGTCTATGATCATTCCCATCTTATTCCATACAACTCCTATGTTCTTCTCAATAACTTCTTTGGGTTCACTCCTCATAGTCTTTGGCTGATCTAGGGTTGGATACCCTATTACCCTATGGATTATTCTCTTTGTGATTTTTATTGGTCCATTATCTAACCACAATGAACTATCATGAATCCTACTCAAAACAATCCTGATCCATTCAATTTTGAAATCATTAAAGAAATCTAGGGCATGAGTTAACCCTTTCTTTTCTACAATCTTAAACTCTTTGCTTAACACACCATTTTCACAAAGTTTTCCATATGCTTCTCTTATTTCCATGTCACTAGTACTAGAGATCTTAAAATTGTAACACTTTCTAACATCCTAAATCGTTAAAACTTTTGATGGTATCATAGATAGTGCACTCGAGGGATCTTGTTTATATGCAATGTCTGGTATGGCTTTGAAAATATGTTGTTTTACTTTGTTGTTGACCAACTAAACATTCAAAAGCTCTTTTCCGTTTTACAAAAGTAGGGTTTATGAAATTAGAAACAATGTAACTCGATACATGATAGATACCTTGCAAAATCTGATGAGATGATGTTAAATAGTTGTTCAAATCTCTTGCAATTGCTTTGGATGGAATTTCCAGATCGCCTCTAGCTCTTTTTGCTTTCTTGATTTCAAATGATGTTGAATGAATAGAAATCAATCAAATAACCATTTGAAGTACTACAATTAATGTTGAGTGCTTATAGAGTTGTAAGCTCGGCATCAACCAATTTTTGGCTCACTTGATATCCACTAGTCATTCAAAAACCATTATGAGCTTGACAATAGCTAGCCAAAGTATTAACTCAACATCCTCTAGCATTTCACTTGGCAATCATAGGAAAATTTTCATGCTTGGTAGTAACATGAAAAACTTAAAGATTTTTCTTTGATTCCTAATAACACCTTGCATCTTTATTCATGCTTATGTAATATTTTCAAAACTAAATTCTTTGGAACTAATGTATGATATAACTTTTGAATACTAGTCCCACATACCTTTTTCTTGCTTAGTTTGATGAGGTGTGGTCTCCTAACCCATTGGTTGAAGTGATCCCTTCTCCACTTGATGTGCTACAATCCTCCTTTTTCTTTGATGTCTCATTCATTTCACTTCTGACATTTACAATATTTGCCTTGCCTTTTCCTTTATTGAACTCATGACTTGATGCCTTTGACCTTGTTGGACAATATTGACTAATGTGACCAATCTTCAAACAACTAAAACATGTGGTTTGACTCAACCACCTTTTGTAGTCACTTCTAAAATGTGTTCCAATATAGTTCTTAGGAATGTGTTGATACTCTTGATAATAATGATAACTAGACCTTGTATTATAATCCTAATTATAATAGTTGACATTATTCTTTACCATTGTTTTATTGTTTGATGACCACATGGGTTTGGATCTGCACTCAAAAGCTTTGTGTCTTTACTTTTGATAGTTATAAAAATATGCTTCAAATCTTTGAGTGTGCATAGTCTTAGTTCTACATTCATGTGCTTGATGACCCTGTTTGTTGCACTTATGATAGTGAACCATGCCCTTTTTCTTAACACTCTAATTTAAAATCTTGCTTCTGCATACATTTGTAGTGTGTCCTTTCTTACCACAATTATGACAAGTAGGTTTAGAATTCTTACCTTTGTTACTCTTTTCTTCAACACTTTTGAATGACTCTCCTTCTTTAGTACTTGTGTATCCTAGTCTAGATGTATCATTGTTAGGTCTAGGGGATATCATTAATTGCTCAAAGTATTTGATGGCTTCACTTGGTTTATTAAAACTTTCAAGAAATTCCTTTTCCCTTTTTAGGTCATTATTCAATTGCTCATTCTACAACTTCAATGTTGTTATCTCAATGTTCTTGACATTCAATTCATAGTTGGCATTCATCATTTGACTATAATTATCCAATTGCATGTTAGCAATCCTAGTTAGCTCTAACAATTTCTCTTCTAGTCTACTATTCAAAACTCTTTTGTTATCTTCAATCATGGCTTTGTCTTCCATAGCTTTCTTTTTCTATTCAGTTAGCTCACATAGTGGTATGGCCTGTGATTCTTGCTCTAACTTGAGATTTCTAATTTCTTTAGCTTGGGCTCTATTCTTTTCCATTACTTCTAAGGAGGGGGGGGGGGGGGGGGGGGGGGGTGAATTAATAGTTTAAACTTTGACTCATAAAACATTCACCAAACATCCATCTCATACATTCAATATGCAAACCAAAATACCATGTAAAGAATGTACATCTAAATCATATAAAAAAGTAAGAATTCACACATGTATGACAGTAGATATGATTACCTAGAAACCCTCCAATTAGAAGGTAAAATAGGGGTGGGGATGACACTCATAAATCTTCACTACTGTAGTAATAAAGTGTATCCAATGAAGGTTACAATATTTGATCATGAGACATGATCTACCCTATGAAAGGTCTACCCTATTAAAGGCTTACAAAGACTATTAGGTCTTACCCTATTAAAGGATTTCAATGCCTTATTACAAGTGTGCCTTGTTAAATAAATTTAACTCACAATATAGTAAGTACCTTGCTAGAGGATTTCAATATAGCCTGTTAGGACTACTCTGTTAAGAGATCTAACTGATTCACCTATTAGAATGTCTCATCATTGATCCTGTGGTTAGCACTTTGTTACTTGATGATAGATCACCTCTAAACTGATGTATTCTTGATCCTTCGTGATTAGATGTCTCTCTATTGCTCACTATTTTTTGCCTTTGTTCTCCTTTAACTGATTCTCTAATGTAATTTCAATTCACAATACCTTAGTCACTACGAATACTCTATTTTTGCATGCAAACTTCTCACTTTGCTCCTTCCACACATATGAGAAGTTTAGGGTTTGTCTTCCTTAAGAAGACCTAGGGACTTAGGGTTAGGTATGAATCAATGACTATGATTCATCCATTTTTCCCCTTAAACCTTCTCTTTACCCAATTGGATGGATGTAATGCATAGTGACTCCAACTTGAGATTCGTCCTTATCACCACAATATCATAATTCAATCTATAAGTTAGCTCAAAAATGGTTTACATAGTAGTTTGTGCCAATACAAGTTACTATGGCAAAAATTGTGTTACTTGGCATCTAAAGTATCTAATGCTCGGCATATACTAATTTCTATATTGTGACTCAGCATCTGAATCACTTGGGATGCACTATTTACTCGACTTGTAAAACACTTGGCATATACTATCTACTCAGTACTTGAGTGATTCAATACATGAGTGACTCGGCATCCACTGTGGACTCGACATGATCTATCTTATACATGTTGTACTTAGCATATACTACTTGTTTATCATGAACTAAGTAAATGACTTAAGTGTATAGACACTCACTTGTCCAAACCAATCTGAGATTAATAGGGGGATGCAATATGCACAACTTTGAACATAATACCTATGAGATAGGAGATTTAGGGAAATGTAATGGATTAGGGGATTTCAAAGAAGGGAAAAGGAGATAGGTTGTTAGATTGCATCCAAGTTAATGGGATGGAATTTGGATACAATGATAGGAGATTTAGGGACTCTTTTAGGATTAGAAATTGGTTAGGTAGGTAGGATAGATATGTATGGTAAGATAAGAACATGCAGGATTTGATAATACACATGTGGTAAAAGGGAGATGAACAAGATTTTCTTGTTATGGAACATAGTGATGGAATGATGGAATGATTCTTAAAGCTTGATAGTGGGGTACTTCATTAAGAAGTACCACCATGTAGTTTTAACACTTAAATTGATATAGGAATATTGAGTATAGGCCAAAGATGCCAAGAAAATCAAGGTTTCTACCCCAATATTACATAACACTAACTCAAACAAGCATGCAAAGATTGCCTCAACATTACACATGAATACCTAAGGAATCAAAGGGGCAACAATACTAGGTAGTCCACAAGAAAATGATATTTCCCAATTACACCATGTGATCATGAATGAGCACATGTTTGGAACATGCAAGGGTCACATTTGACTAACTCATAAGTAGAATAAGACCTGATAAAAAATTTGCACTCGTATTGCCCCATTTGTAGTACACCATGATATAAAAGATCATGGCAACCTTGAGGAGTGAACAACCAAATTTCTTGGATAAGATACTTCAAGAATTGAAAAGTGAAATCCAATATCAAAATCAAGAATAAATCCATTAAAAAGTAATATTTTTCCAACTATAGTAGTAGGAATAGATACTAACGGACCAACATGAGACATAAGGAAGGGTGCATGCTAAAAGGACCTTTTGGTAGTATTTAGAACTTTATGATGAGTTTGGAAATGATAACCTTTCTTAGGACAACTCTTTGATGACAAGGGATTTTGATATAGACTTCAAAGAATGATCCAAACTAGGGAGGACTAGAGAAGAAGATATACAAAAATTAGACCAAGGTATGTTCAAGGGTTTTTGTAAAAATGTTTAGAGTAAAAGGCTAGTGTGTTAGAAATAAGGATTACTGGATGGGAGGGTGAATCAGTAATCTACAAACTTTAGTTGCCAACTAGATTTTATTACTTACTTTAAACCATGCACAACAGAGAAATAAAGTAATGTTTGATAGTAACAATAACAATGCACAAAGATAACTCATAACACCATATTTTGTTAACTAGGGAAACCCTAGCCAAGGGAAAACCCTGGTGAGGATAATACCCACTAGATAATATATTGATATATATGTTCCTCATTAGAGGATGGACCCTATTAGGAGTCAATGAGAAAATTTAGTATAAGAATTCCCTGTTAGGAGATTCCAACCCTATTAGGAGTTGTGCCAAATCTATTAGGAGTTGTAGTACAATGTATGCAAGAAGAGCCCACTGCTCAAACATGCAATTTCAACTAGAAGAAGAGATCACTACTCAATCAAGTAATTTACTATTATTTTCCTTCCTTTTTTTATCTTTGATCTTCAACTCAATCTTGGATCACCAAATAGCTCATATAAAACTTTGTATATATCACTTTCACATATAGTCATAATTCACAATTCACACTTGCACTTGACTTACATAATGCACCATGATAACACTCTACTTATTTTAAGAAGTCATTTTCATAAATAGCATGCCTTTACAAAAATTACTATTAGGTCAACTAAGACCACAATTCACTTTTCCAAGTTAGAGTAAACATCTAGGATGTTGGCCCTAATTGGACAAGTATTTTTTTTGTAAACAAAACAATTCTCTCTTTCAATTCCACTATCTTGCTTCATCAAAACATGATTAACTCTATTCTGTATAGTCCATAAAAACTTTTGAGGTTATACACATCATCAAAAATAAGTATACTATCTCCATGTAACTTTACTTGTCGTAATATGATGTCTGCAACATGTTATAAACAAAATAATACACTACTATAAACCAAATTCTATACTAAGACAATTTTTTATTACCAAACACTAGGTATCTTTATTTTTGAGGTTTCCTGTCAGCATGTACATCATGTGTTGCCATTAATGACAATAACTACATATTACTATTATCCAATTGTAAACAATCTCCTCCTTTGGCATTTATGGCAACAAAATAGGGAAAATTGGCTAAGTGACAAAAATAAACTATCAAAATAAACATTACATCTATTAAAACTTGTTCAACTTTACATATATGCACCCCCTCACAATATACTTAACACTTTTACAATCTTCACATGTATCTCTTCCCATTTGACATCAATGAAAAAGGTCAAAATGTCAAGCTACTGTCCAAAAACTATCAAAATTTTTGTCCTTCCTTATGCTGAAATAATATTCATACAATCATCAAAAGTAGTCTTCAGATTGTCCATACCTTTTTTCAATGTCTCTTTGGTAGATTCAAGTGATGTGAAAATTGCACATGAAGCATATGATGCAATCTTAACTGCATTAATATCTTACTACAAAAAGAGTATGTGTCCTTGGCCTTGACACATTCCTCTAACTACTTCTCAATAAAAGATAGCTTTAGAGCAATAGATTCTCTGAAATTAGATGTTCTCTTCAAAATATGTTCCTTTTGAAGTTTCAGTTTCCTGATGTTACTATGAATACTGGCAACGTGGCTTTCAAAATCATCTACTTTGCTAGATGGATTCTAGATCTGGCTGGATAAAGCCTCTAGCTCACTCATCTTTGTCTCTATCTGGCTATCCAAGTATTTAGTAACCTTGTATGATAAGGTACACTTAACATACAAAGTATTCCCTTCTTGCAAACATTTTTGAAGTTCTTTTATAGAAGCATCAAGATTGACTAACTCATTCTTGTTATTTTGACAAATGGTGCTAGACAAGTTAGCATCATGGGAAATTTGAGCTTTTGCCTCTACGACATTCAACAAGTTTGTAAACTCTTCATTGAAAGACTTTAACACTACTTGTTTTCTATGTTTAGGAACTATCTTAGTATATTATACCATCAAAGTGTTGTGCAGTCTATCTATCACTTGCATGGAATTTTCTTGCAAACTTTTCATAGTCTTGTTCTTCTGTATGAGTTTGGATAGGGAGAAGATTAGATCTATTTGATCATCATCATAAGTAGCTAAACTAGTAAGAGAGAGAGAAGTAGATCAACTAGATGGTTTAGTCTCATCCTCCCTCTATTTCTTTACTACTTCATTAGTTCTTCTCTCTTCCTCTTCTTTCTTTTCCTTTTCCTCTCTTTCTTTCTTCTCTTTAGATATTTCCTTCTCTCCTTCTGTAGTTTACTTCATCCTTTCTTCTTCTATAGTCCTTTTCTTGTCTTCATCTTCCTTTCGTTTCCTATCTTCCTCAAGCAACTATTGTTTAGATTCTTCTATTTTCTTCTTCTCTACTTCTAGTAGCCTCTTCTCTTCTTTAATTTGTTTCAAATTTTCTAATATCTTCAGTGTCTAGTTCAATTAGCTCAAAACCACCAAATGGATTGGTATAATAAATGTAAAGAGTAATATTGGTTTGACCAATCTACATAGTGTTACCATTTTCTGACACTTCAAGGTTTTAGGAGCTAGAAGAGATGTTGCCTGTGACTTAGTCAACATCATACTGATAGTTGCTACAGTCTCCTTTCTCAACTTATCCTTTTCACCAACCATGAATAGAAATGGTCTCAACTTATTTCTTAAGTCTGGTGCTAGGTTATTCAACATTCCTTTTATTTCACTTTCATCCTTAGTCTTGCAGATAGTTCTCAACATAGACTTCTAAAGTTCAAGGTCTTCTTCTCTTGTAGGAGTCTTCTTATTTATAAGTCTCTCATAGACTTTTTGGTTCACTACTCCTTCAATATCCTTCAAAATTAGATCATATTCTATGATATATCTCACAATAGATATATCAATCTGATCCTTCTCAAAGTTATTATATAAATCATAAAACTTATTCATCTAAAAAAAGTTACCTTCATTAGAAATTTTTGTATTTATCTTCTTAATCTTTGGCTTCCAAGGTTGCCAAGTTTTGCCTGCTACTTGTTTAGGTGGAGTCACCTTTTTTTGCTTGTTTAGTTTCCCATTCCTTATCTTCTCCATCACTTGAATCAATTTCCAACAATATTTTTTGCCTCTTCTTAGGTCCAATAGCAAGCTTTTTGACTCTCTTAGTCTTTGAAGATACTGCTTCCACTAATCTCTCTAATTTTCTTTTTTGTTCACTGGGCTAAACATTAGACATTGTTGGATATGGAATGCTTTGTTCTAAAGATGTCTCAACAACTAATACTAAGAAGGGTTGTATGTTTATTATACCTTATTTCATTATCTATCCCATGACCTCATATTCACTTTCTATCATTCCAGCCTCTAATAGTGCCTTCTTCAATATTGATTCAACCTTCTTGTGTGATGCCTTCTCTAAGGTTGCTTGATGAGCATGTTGTGTGATCTCATCATACATGCCAAATTTGTATTCATCTTTATCTTTCTCTAAATTCAACAAAAAATCAATCTAACCAACTTCAACAACATCATTCAAGTCATAGCTAGAGGGATCAAGAAATGTCTCCTAAGGTTCCATTGTTTGAATATAAATGTGATCTATATCAACTAATATACAAATATCTTGCTTCAATCTATCCACAATTGTAGGTGAAATCCTAAATCTCTATTTCATCTCATTTTGGAATGTTCTAATTATTAAGTTTCCACTATCCAATATCTTGTTTGTAGGGTGTCTTCTACATACCTCTAATATCTTCTCCATTGTACATCTATCATTACTGATTATGTCTATGACCAACAAGTAGGGAACTCTCTTCAATACATGGAAGAATATGTGATTTATCAATGATTGGAATCTAAACACACCATTCTTGTTTCTCTTAACCTTCTCGAGGTTTTCCAAGAGTTGCATTCTTAGTATTTCAATCATATTTACTTGCTCTTTCTCTACACGTATCTTATAAGCTACATAAATAAATCTTGTTGAAAGTTCATCAAATTTTGAACTTGCATAAATTGAATAAATAATATTTCTACTTAGAAATCTCACATCATCTTGCTTGATGGGGCTAATCACCATAGCATTACCATTGTATATTACTTTAGTGTAACTTTCCACTTTCTTCTTTACCATCTTCTCACCTATAGGTACGTTGGCTCTTGATTTAATAGTTTTGAAATTAATTAAGAAACCTGACCAATAGATCTAAGGCTAGAAAATTCCTATGACATGCATTTGAGTACAATCTTTGGCCAACTATAAGGCATAACCTCTTCTTCACTTTAGGCTTTGCAAACCCTAGGTGGGTTAACTTTAAGGTTCTAATATATGGTACTAGTGCAACTAAACATATAATCTGAACCTAATAACAATAGATGAAACCCTTTTGTCTTCTGATACTTATGCAATAACATAGGAATGAGATAGCTACAAATCATAACCTATGAGTCCATAAGATAAGTGAGGGATAATTCCTTTAAGCCCACTACAAAACATGGAAAATTGATTATATTTTGATTAAAATGATTTATGAAAATAACTTTCACCTTAGCTTGCATCTAATTTAGTGATCAATGCCTTATCCATTGAAACGTAGACTCACTACCAGTAGGATGACCTAACATGATTCCATTACATTTAATTTTGTCAACTAAAATCTCCAAATTCCATTCTTATGAAATATCCCCTCCATACACCCAGAAACCCTATCAAATTATCGAAGTATTTACTTAACTTCTTAAGTTAAAAGAAACAATAGATCTAATATACAACTCATCCAAGCTGCCTTCAATTGAAAAAACCTTATTCATTCAATTGCAAAGTTAATAGTATATGAAGACTTAGGAGACAGAATAAGAGAAACTAGATAATTCATTGTAACTCCCCTTTTGTATTTATCCTTGGGAAGACCAAAATACATTCAACTGGTAATACTAAATAAAATTCAAGATAAGTCAGATGATTAGTAGCAGTTTCCATTATCTCATATTAACAACACATTTAAATGAAACTAGTATATCTGCACAAGAGTGGATGTGTGGTCTTCACTGCTAGAGCTCTGCTCAATTAATCAAGAAGTAAAACCAACAACAACCTGGTATCATAGCAATGAGAAAACTTCTCCAAAGACTGGAATCCCCCCAAAAATTGGAACCCTAATGATGGATGAAAGAAAGAAAGATATAGAAGAGAATGAATTCCTAGATCTGATCTAAAGACAACATGTGTCCACTTGAAATTCCATCCCTTGTAGTTGCAAAATCTATTTAATCTTTCTACCCATTTGATCTGATTTAGTTCTCATCAATACTATGTAACTGACTTGAAATAACTCCTCTTCAATGATGAAAACCATTCTATTTGCCAAAAATCTAAAAGCCTAAAGAAATGTTGGTAAAAATATGAGTTTAAACTAATTGAAGGTAACCAAATTTGACCCTAATTACATTTTTACCAAGTTCTACCAAGCTTGTAACTACATTTTCAATTTTTGCCCATTTCACTGAGAAGGCCCAAATTTTACATCTTTGACTATAACTTGAACCAATGAATTCCTATGCAAAAACAAACTCCATAATTAGAAAGTTCATCTTCTCCTGACTCCAATGATATATAATATGTCTATGTTCGCTTATCGAAAAATCCCTTGAATCTCAGTTTGAAAAATATGCCCCTCTACTATGGCTCTAGTTTGCAACTTTTAAAATTTTCAAAAATTTAAAATATCCCAAAATTCAAACTTTAGCATGAACGATTTTTCAAATTAAAACATGCACATGACCTTTTTTTTTGAAAAAATGATTAAAAAATGATATTTTTAAAAAGTTTCATTTTTCCTTCACCCTTGCAATTCAAGTCAATTTGCTTTGACCAAGCTGCCATGTGGCTATGAGGCCTCACCCAATCCATAATAGTATAGATGACATAATTGCATTATGATACTTCTAATTTGATGTTTTGATATACTTTTGAGACTATAGGGTTATGCTATTTTAATTTCTACATTTTGATGATCCGCACTTATGTCTGCTCATTAAGACCTAAATGATATAAGTAATGATTTTGTTCATGTACTAACCCTTTTCATTTGCTTTGATAGAAGTTGAATTATAGAAATACTTGTAATGAAATGTTAAGTGGGGGTATGTTACTTACTTTTGATATTCAAGATTAGGATATTTTGACATTATTCAAGACTTAGAAGGACCATGGCTTATTTTATCTATTGATTTTGACATTTATAGTAGTATTCTGCATCTATGATATGTGCTATGAACCTGATATTGTGAATGGAATGATCAAGCACATATGGATGCAACTTTATGACATGATAAAATTAGATTATGATATGATGATTATGATAATTTGTGATTTAATGTAAAACACAATTTTTTGGAGTTTTAGTGATTAAATTTTTTATAAGCAAATGATGAGGAATAAGAAGTTAATTATGAAATGTGTTATATGTGAATTATAGAATAATGAAACTATTATGAATCTTTACTTCATATGTATTTTATACGTTACCTTTCATTGGACTACTGATGCTCGAGTTTAATGTGCAAGAAAGGAACCATGGAAACTTAACGGGAAAACAAGGTATAAACATATACTAAAATGACATTGCCAAGGTGAATCTTTATGAGATTCATAAACCTCCTTGTGATGTGTTTATTTTGTAAATGTGAGATGTATGTGTGTGGTATGTATTTCATGTGTAGATTTTGAACTTGTCATGTGTGATGTGTAGTGAGTTTTCTGTCTGTCACTTGACACTTGTAATCATTATGTGAAAATGACATGTTCTTTGATGATGGATCATATGGCCACCTTATTCCGAGTTAAATACCTTAATTGAAAAATTTGACTTATTGCCTTAAATTAGTAAAGAGAAAAGGTTACCACCATAGGAAATTTGGAATTTGAACTTACCTACCATCATGAGGGCCATAAAGTAACTCTAAGGTGAGTTTTTGACAAAAATAAACCCTACCCATATTAGTACTTAAAGCTAGGGGGCTAATAATGACCTCTAGGGTGCCTAGTAGGCCTAGGAGATGCCAAAAAAAATTGCATTCTTTATTGAATCCGAAAATGAGAGGGATATATAGAGGCATGGCTAAATTGGGAACTCATTTGGTCACTCTCTATCTTTAGAGACAACCAGGGTTTGGAGGAAGAGGATAAAGAGCTCTACAATAACTATCCAATGTCATTGCTTGGAGTGAGGTTGGTACCCATGATCCATGGTGTTCTTCATTTTGCATGTAGAATAGATATGGTGTTTTTCATTTCATGATGAATTTTTGGTGTATTATAGATGTGGTTTGTGAGAAAAGATCTTGTTTGAGTGTCGCATGTGAGAAGTTTTGAGTGAATCCTTCCTTGAATCTTGTTTTGCATCTATGTTATGTGTGTTTTTTGTAATGGGTGTGAAGCATCACTCACCCTTGGGAGGGAAGAGATGGTTGGGTGAAGGAGTTAGTTGGGCTCACACATGTAGTTGAATAACTCTCCCATGCATGGAGATAATTTTTATGTGTTCAATGGAATGTGATCTTCTTGATACTTGCATTTTGGGAGGTATAAGGAGGTATGTGGAGGGAAAGTTATTGTAATCCTCAAAAGAGCATGTTGATAATGATATTTTGTGAATATTGTGAATTATAGCATTGGAAATCCTCCTCATGGTGAGAGCCTACCTTCACCATATTCTTGATTCAATTGATGAATCTTTGTGCAAGCCTTGGGTTGGGTTGTCAAGTAATGTTTTGTGTAGAGTTATGATTTTTTTTGTGATCATGCATGATATGTGATTGTGTAGCATGCAACCATTTGTGCCTTGTTTCCCTGAGCTTGGTGGGCGGCCTCCTTGAGGCCTAGGTTGGGAGGTGAGCCTCCATGGTTCTACATTTGTCTTTTGTTGCAAGTTCTTGCTTGAGGCCTTGAATGTTTGGAAAATTGTGAAGTGTTAATCTTGTATAGATGAAGAGAATACCAATGCTTTGTATTAAAATGGAGGACAATTCTATCATGTTATGTGAATTCAATGTATTTTAGGAGTGTTGTTATTGGTCTCATGCATGTGAAAATTTGAGCGAGATTGTGAAATACCTTTTTTGTAAGATTCTTCCATTGTGTATCTTGATGGGATGATTCCACCACCCCATTGCTTATTTTTTATTGTGTTGATGTTGTCTTATCAACACTTAAAATTTGGCATGTGTTAGAAGAAATAATTTGTATTATGATATACCTTGGAGGATAGATTGAACATTATCACCTTGATATCTTTATCTTCTCAATTATCATGAAAGAAGATTATTGTGGTGAGATTTTTGAATCATAATCTTGGATATGAATGTATTGATGAGAAGAGTCAAGTCTCATTATAGGCATTAATAAGATGTAAATAATGTTGGAAATATAGATGAAGTAACTAAGAGGGGAGGGGTGAATTAGTTACCACAAACAATAAAGTCCAAAAATCCCTTAGATGTCTAAAATGCTTATTTACTGCTGATACTCGGTAAATAGTGCAGAAATACTTTAACTCGGTAAGTTAACTAGTTATTGTTCATCTAGCATTCAAAGTTATTAATATGCATGCAAAGATTAACTAAATGAACACAAGAGACACCAAATTTAATGTGGAAACCCAATATGGGAAAAACCACCAAGTAACTAGTCACCAATTTTCACTCTTCTGAAGTGAGCCCTGTTAGGAGCCAACACTGGTAAAGGTTACAATACACACTGTTAGGTGTGACCTTGTTAGAGGATTTAATCACCCTATTAGGAGTTTCTTCGTTAGAGGTCTTTAGAAAAATTCAATTGAACTGTCACCTTGTTAGAGGATTTACAAAATGGCTGTTAAACCAACTCTGTAAAGAGATTCTAAATTCACTGTTACAATGATAAGAAAGCAACAATGACAATGACCTGAATGATATGCAACTTATCTTTTGCCAATTACAGATCCATGTTCTACTTTTTTAAATACTTACTAATCAAATACAACTTTACAAAACCTCCAAGATATCTAATCCTTCATCAAAATTTGCTCTTCCATACACTTTTTCACACTCACACACTATTCCATAACTTGAATATCTATATATATACCTTTCAGATTTATCAAGTTGCCTCAAATATAAGTTACAATAACTAAAAACATTAGTTAGCTACATTAATTCCATGAAACAATAATAAAATCCTTCATTGGCTGACTTAGCTTAGTAATCTAGTGTTAACCAAGTGAAGCTTGGTAAACACTACTTTAGAATGTTTTCTAGTGTTAACCAAGTGAAGTTCGGTAAACACTGCTTCATAACATTTTTTAGTGTTAACCAAGTGAAGCTTGGTAAACACTACAAAATCTTGCAAAATTCCCTTGGAGTTTGAGTGAACTCAGTGAGCACTGACTTTCCTTTGCTATCCTAGTGAACTCAGTGGAAGTTAACTTCCCGCCAGATTTCCTTCGATGACCGAGTGAGCTCGATAGACACTAGCTTTCCTTTGCTAATTGAGTGAACTCTGTAGAACCTAACTTTCCTTTTCTGACTGAGTGAGCTTGGTAGAAGCTAACTTTCCTTTGCTGACCGAGTGAGCTCGATAGAAGCTAACTTTCCTTTGCTCGCCTAACTGATGACTGATATGACATTTGTGTAACATCAAAGACAAAATTCAATTAAAAATTGTATCTAGAAATCTCCCTCTTTGGCATTGATGGAAACACAACATGTCATAGTAGAATGAAATTTGAAAACAATTCTAGCAAGTCTTTTCTTTAGCAAACTCCCTCTTTCAGTAATCTCCCTCTGTGAAGGAATTACTTAGCAAACCCTTCTTTCAAACAAATTTCAAAAAGATATGATAGTAAAACTCTCCCTCTTTGAAAACACATGCCAAAGACAACATAAATCAAATGAATTCTAATCTACCTTTAGTACTAATTCATATGCAATGTTTTTTGTCAATGCTGCATCAACTGATAGATCTTCAACTTGGTATGCATTGATGCATTACTAAAACTTCATTTTAGTGAACTTCAGATAGGAGAGTGACCCCTAACTTACCTCTTAGATAAAAGAATGTATCCTTAGGTAATGGATTTGTGAATATGTTGGCAATTTGGTCCTTTGTATGGACATATTCCAATCTGATCTCCTTATCTTGCACTAATTCTCTAACAAAATGATATTTTATTGCAATGTGCTTGGTTTTGGAATGCATTACTGGATTCTTAGATATGTTGATTGCACTTGTGTTATCATAGAACATAACAACTGGTTCTTTGATTTCCACCTTCATGCCGTCTAACAACTATTTAAACCAAACAATATTAGAATAGTTTACTGCTGCAGCAACATACTCTGCCTCTGCTATAGATTGGGATGTGCAATTGTGCTTTTTTCTTGTCCAAGAAACCAACCTCTTTCCTAGAAAGAATGCTCCTCCACTTGTACTTTTTTTGTCATCAAGGTTTCCTACCCAATCAACATTAGTAAACACTTTTAAATCTAGATTACCGCCAAATTTGTACCATAAACCATAATCTTCAGTTCCTTTCAAATATCTCATTATTCTTTTGATTGCCATCATGTGATTTTCTCTTGGTTTTGCTGAAAATCTCGCTACAATCTCAACTGCAAGGGCAATATCTAGCCTAGTATGAACTACATACTACAACTTTCCAATCATAGATCTATACAAGGTTTGATGTACTTCTTTTGATTCATCTTCCTTGGTAAGTTTTAATCTAGTACACATAGGAGTTCCAACTGGTTTACAATCTTCCATACCAAACTTTTTCAATATCTTCTTGATGTATTTTGATTGAGTGATGTAGATACCATTTTTATTCTGTTGAATTTGAAGACCAACAAAGAATTTTATCTCATCAAACATAGAAATTTCAAATTCCTTTTTCATTTATTCAAAAAATTCTTTGCAAAGATCATCATTTCCTGTGAAAATAGTATCATCTACAAATATTTCTGCCAAGACAATTTTATCATCTAGTCCATCTTTTCTATACAAGCTATTGTTATCATTAGTTCTTTGAAAACCAATTTGAATAAGATAGTTATGTAATATTTCATACTATGTTCTAGGGGCTTGTTTGAGACCATATAGTGCCTTGTGTAATTTGCAGACCATGTTTCTTTTATTTGGATCAACAAAACTTTCAGGTTGTTCGATGTAAACCTCTTCATCTAGTATACCATTGAGGAATGCTGACATGACATCCATCTGATAAACTTTGAATCCTTTGTGAGAAGCATATGCAAGTAAGGTTATGACTCCTTCTAGTCTTGCAATAGGAGCAAAAGTTTCTCCATAGTCTATTCCTTCTTCTTGAGCATATCCTTTGCATGCTAATCTAGCTTTGTTTCTTGATACCTTACCATCTTTAGTCAACTTGTTTTTGAATACACATTTAGTTCCAATCACATTTTTATCTTTAGGCCTAGGTATAAGAGTCCATATCTTGTTTTTCTCTATGTGCTCTATTTCTTTATTCATAGCCTCAATCCAACTATCATTTTTTAAAGCATCTTTGATATTTCTAGGTTCAAAATCAACAAGTAAACAAGTACCTTTCAACTTATTTCTTGTCATGCTTCCTTCAGATTTGTCTCCAATGATTTGATCTATTGAATGATGTCTCCTGACATATTTTTCTAAAATATGTTCTTTGCCTTTTGAATGAATTTCATTGTTATCCTTTTGCATTTCAACTTCAGGTTCTGGCTATTTTGGCTTGGTAGATATTGGCTTGGGTCCTTCAAACTTGGTAGACACTTGCTCGGTAGCATCTAAGTGTAACTCGTGTTGTTGTAGCTCGGTTTGAACTTCTTATAACTTGGTTATTGATGACTTCAGAGTAGAAGGTTCCCGATTGATTGGTACTATACAAGGTTCAATGAAAATAAACTTTCTATAATCGTCTGGTTCCCTTTTGCTTTCTTCTTTAGTCCTTTCTGCAAACTCATCAACTTTCACACGTGCACTTTCTATGACTTTGTTAGTAGAAAAGTTCAAACATCTATATGCTTTACTTTTGTAAGAATATCCCAAAAATATTCCTTCATCACTTTTCACATCAAATTTTCCTTTTCTAGATTCTTTCAAAATGTAGCATTTACTTCCAAACACTTTTAGATAACTTACATTAGGTTTATAGCCATACCATAGCTCATAGGGAGTTTTGAATGAGTCCCTTCTTAGTTGTACTTGGTTTAGGGTATGAACTATAGTACTGATAGCTTCCTTCTAGTATTTGATAGCAATGCCTTTTTCAATCATTAAGGTTCTTGCACAATCCATGATAGATCTATTCCTTCTTTCAACTATTCCATTTTGCTCAGGAGTTCTAGGAGCTGACACCTGTCTTATATTCCTCTTTCAATACAAAAGTTATTAAACTCATGTGAAATGAATTCTCCACCTCTGTCTAACATCAAGCATTTCAATCTTTTCCCTGTTTCCTTTTCTACTCTGGCCAAATACCATTTGAATTTTTCAAATGCTTCTGATTTGTTTCTTAGATACATGACAGTCATAATTCTTGAGTAGTCATCAACAAAAAGAATGAAGAACTTTTCTCCAATATAGCTTTCAATTCCAATGGGTCCACATAAATCAATATGCACAATTTCTAATATATCTTTAGACTGATAGTTTCTACTTTTAAAGCTAGTCTTTCCCATTTTACCAATATGACAATTCTTTCATAGACCGACCTCAGGTTTCTTTATATTAGGAATGCCTCTTACTTTCTTGAATTTATTTATCTTTACCAATTTATCAAAATTGACATGACACAACCTTTTATGCCATAACCAACTTTCTTCAAATTGAACAATAAAACATGAGCATTCACCAAGTTCAAGATAAAATAAGTTACCTTTTGTTTGAGTGCCTAATCCAATCAGTTTTCCTTTGCCATCCAGCAGTCTTGCTTTTCCATGCATGAATTCTACTTTGAATCCATTATTGAGTAGTTGTGCCACACTCAACAATTTATGGTTTAGTAATTCTACCCAATAGGCATTATCACATATAAGTTCTTTGGTTAGAGAGATTCTTCCTCTTCCTTTTATACAACAAGGTTCATTGTTACCAAATCTTACACTGCCACCATCATATTCTTCAAAATATTCAAACTTAGTTTTATCACTAGTCATGTGATGAGAACAACCACTATATATGATCCATGTATCATTTTTTCTCATATGAGAAATGAATGCCATTTCCTCATCATTATCAGACTCATCCTTCATAGCAATTTAGACAATTTCATCTTCTCCTTCATCATTAGAATCATTAAAATCTTTAGCCATAAAACATATTTTCTTACCTTTATCTTTGAATGATGTGAAGTCTTTCTTTCCATTGTACTTGTAACCTTTCTTGTCATCTTTGTTCTGCTTGTTTGGGCACCTAGCAGCAATATGACCAACTTCTTCACATGAAAAGTAGATTAGAGGAATTTACCTTTAAATTTACCTCTTCCTCTAGAAGAGCTTCAATCACTTCAAGATCACTATCTGAACTTTGGTCTGATTCATCTTCACTTCCTGACTCAGATTCTTTTTCCTTTTTTCTTTTCTCCTTAAGTGAAAGCTTGGCTTCGAATGCTGATTCAATGTCTTCTAGAAGCTGGAACATAGTTGTCAAAGTTGTCTAGTTCAAATGCAGTCGATCTTCCAACTATGGCCTCTAGATTTATCTTATGATTTTCTTCACATCTTCTTTCTTGAATTGCAGAAACTCTAATTGCATAAATGGGAAGTAGAGTTCTAAGAACTTTACTTATTACTGTCTCCTCCTTGATATCTCCTCCAAATGATTTAATTGCACTGACACATGCTTTGACTCTTTCAACATATTTTGCAATGTTTTCATCCTCTCTCATCCTCATTTGATCAAATTGTCCTGTCAGACTTTCTTCTTTGGCTCTTCTTACATTATCATCTCCTCCATAGATTTCTTTCAGCTTGTCCCACATTTCAAAGGTATTTTTGCAATCCTTGATGTCATCAAATTCTTCATAACTTAGAGCAGATGCTATATCTATCATCATAATGTTGTGAGTCTTTTTTTCAGCAATATCATTGACAAACAGTGTACTAGTAGGTTCTTCATATTTTTCATCAAGGTACTTCAATCCTGTATCACCAATGGATGCTAGGTGAAGTCTCATCAGTCCTTGCCATGCAGAGAAGTTGTTTTTGTTGAGTCTAGGAATTTCCCTTTTGTAAGACATCCTGATTTTTAGCTTAGATCCTTGAAATCTTTTCCTGAAAGCACCAAATGCTATGATGCTAATTGTTGGAAATATAGATGAAGTAACTGAGAGGGGAGGGGTGAATCAATTACCACAAAAAACAAGTCCAAAAATCCCTTAGATGTCTAAAATTCTTATTTACTACTAATATTCGGTAAATAGTGCAGAAATACTTTAACTCGGTAAGTTAACTAGTTATTATTCATCTAGCATTCAAAGTTATTAATACACATGCAAAGATTAACTAAATGAACACAAGAGACACTAGATTTAACATGGAAACCCAATATGGGAAAAACCACCAAGTAACTAGTCACCAATTTTCACTCTTCTGAAGTGAGCCCTATTAGGAGCCAACCCTATTAAAGGTTACAATATACACTGTTAGGTGTGACATTGTTAGAGGATTTAATCACCCTGTTAGGAGTGGCCTGGTTAGAGGTCTTTAGAACAATTCAACTGAACTGTCACCTTGTTAGAGGATTTACAAAATGGCTGTTAAACCAACTCTGTAAAGAGATTTTGAATTCACTGTTACAATGATAAGAAATCAACAATGAAAATGACCTGAATGATATGCAACTTATCTTTTGTTGATTACAAATCCATGTTCTACTTTTCTACATCCTTATTGATCAAATACAACTTTGCAGCACCTCCAGGATATCTAATCCTTCATCAGAATTCGCTCTTCCATACACTTTTTCACACTCACACACTATTTCATAACTTGAATATCTATATATATACCTTTCAGATTTATCAAGTCGGCTCAAATATAAGTTACAATAACTAAAAACATCAGTCAGCTACATTAATTCCATGAAACAATAATAAAATCCTTCGCTGGTCAACTTAGCTCGGTAATCTAGTGTTAACCACGTGAAGCTCGGTAAACACTGCTTCAGAATGTTTTCTAGTGTTAACCAAGTGAAGTTCGATAAACACTGCTTCATAATGTTTTCTAGTGTTAACCAAGTGAAGCTTGGTAAACATTGCAAAATCTTGCAAAAGTCCTATGGAGACCGAGTGAACTTAGTGAGCACTGACTTTCCTTTGCTATCCTAGTGAACTCGATGGAAGTTAACTTCCCACCAGATTTCCTTTGATGATCGAGTGAGCTCGGTAGACACTAGCTTTCCTTTGCTAACCGAGTGAACTCAGTAGAAGCTAACTTTCCTTTGCTGACTGAGTGAGCTCGGTAGAAACTAACTTTCCTTTGTTGGCCGAGTGAGCTCGGTAGAAGCTAACTTTCCTTTGCTAGCCTTGTGAGCTTGGTAGAAGCTAACTGATGACTGATATGACATTTATGTAATATCAAAGACAACATTCAATTAACAATTGTATCCAACAAAATAATCCATCCATTGTTATTTTGTTTTTCTCCATATTTATAGATTTATTAGATGCATTGGTGATCAATTCTGATTCTTACATGGTTGTAGAATGTATGCATTGGTAGATAGTGAATTTGTATTTAGTTTTCTTTCATACCATGAAATGGAATCATCATGAAATTTGAATACTAGTTGATTAAAAGTTACATACATAAGTTCTTTTTTGTTGTTGTTATGATCATGTGTTAGTATCTTTGACATTGGTTTGGAAGCATTAAGAAATCCTTATGGATACTATCCTTTGGGTATACTCCATAGATTATGCATTAGATTTGAATGTACATTGATCAAATTTTATCTTTCCACTTTGTAACAACCCAAGGAAATTATGAAGAAAATTGAGACAATAAGATGCACTATATAACTAAGACCTAGAAATGCATATTAGCTTGCTGGAAAATGTATGGGAAAGAAAAAAATAACTCCCCCTCCTATTATAGTCCATTTTAAAAATAGACCCTAAATATAATATTAGTATCTTGAATATTGATGAGTTAAAAAAGAAAAGAAAGATCATTTCAAAAAAACCTCCCCATTAATAATGTCAAATTTGAGATTTTGAGTGATGAAGACCTTGATCTATGATATGACCTATGCAAAAGAAATATACTAAAAAAAAGGAAACAAGAAAGAAAGAAATGTTTATGTAATGCAAACTAACTCTACATATTAAATGAGGAAATATGTTCCTACTCCTAACCCATTTCTTCTTACCTACATACCACCTCTCCACCACAAGAAAAAGAATAAAAATTATATATAAATAATAACTCAGCAATGATGACGGATTGTGCCCCCCAACTCTCTAGGTAGCCAAGTAGGTGTTTACTTGGTGGAAACAAAATAAGGCATTTAATATTGTCATTGACATGGTAGACCTCTCTTTTCATACACCTAGTTTTTGGAATGGTCGAAAAGAATAAAAATTTACTAAGTAATCATACTGCCCACCTACCCACATATGGAGAGAGGGGAAACACTAAAAAGGAAGTCTTAAAGGATATTTTTCTTTAAGAAAACTAAAATTCTCATTACCACCTCTTGGAAATGGTGGTACCCATGCACAACTATCCCTAGGTGATGGGACTTAGAGCCTTGCACTCATTGTGGTGGGTGTGAATAGATCCTAGGCTACTTGCTAGGGATGACATGGGGATTTTTTTTGGGATAAGTAGAAAGACTTAGGGAAAGTATATGGTATTATGTATTAGTAAGTGGGTTTTATTATTTTTTGATTTTTAGTTGATTATAGCTATTAAGTAAGTCAATAGTAGTATATATTAATATGATTTCTTTTAAGATATTTGATTATAGTATAAATTTATTTGATTATTACTTGCACAATAAATTGAAATGTAGTAGTTTTAATTTTAATATTAAAGAATGATATTGTTAGCAGTCAAAATAAAATATGTGTATTAAATATATATGTTTAAAATATATTAATTATAATAATAATCAAATAATAATAATAATAAAAATAATTAAATAATAATAATATTAATAACAATATAATGATAAACCTAATGTTGATGGAAGCAAATGATAAAATGTAAAACATCTTCTTTATTCAAACCTTAGGTCTTCTACCACTACAATGTCACAAAATAAGTTTTTACTTGTACATCATAATGTTTCGTATTGGGTGCAAAAGATTAAGAGCTCACAACCTTTGCATCCTATGTAGTTCTCCATTTAGCATCTTAACAAATTAGGTAACCACCATAGGAGGAACTCAAAATCTAGTTTTGAGTAAACAAATTTCATACCACTAACATTCTTCATCCCCTCTTAGTTCAAGGACTGATTGAGTTCTTAGCTTTAGTTTCAAAAAAATATTAGTTGCATTTTTTACCATGTAAAATTATGGGCATGATAGTGGCAGCATTTGATTGGCTCATTTTTTTCTTTGTCATCCAACCCCTCCAATTGGGCACACGAGACAACATTTCATTCATCATCTACTTTGCCACATCATCAACCATGTCACCATGCCATGTTATTTGTCGCTATGTCACTATCCTAGTCAACATTCTCCCACATTGTCAGTAACATAGTGATCATGTGACACATGTCATTCTCCGACATGATAGCACCTCAAGAAGTGTGCCACATTTGAAGCCTCTACCACATGTCACCTTCAAATTCATCCATCTCACCACCAACTAGCATCTAGTCACTGTCCATCTCACCTTGACAAGTCACCACCACATCGACCGACTACCACATCACCAATCCAACTTAGCTAGTTGCTATGTCGCATACTTAACATTCGAGCATCTTTCCCTTGGTGACATAGCGACAGCACCACATGTCATGATTTGGTGCCTCTGTCAGATTTGTACCATATCATAGCCTCCTCAAAATCCATGCCAAGAGGTACCTTGTTATTTATCAGATATTGCCTCAACACTATTCCACGTATGCACCTAGATTTATGTGTTCGTCAAAAATTAGCTAGCTGACCTACCATGTAACGCCTTGCTTAGGAACCCAAAATAAATAAACCTAACATGTTACAATGTTTACTATACTATTTAAAAAAAAAGTTTAAACAACATCAAAGTAACAATAATGCAGAAGCAATATATACATACACATCAAGAATGTGTAATCAATTATAGATATAGTTTCAATTCCTCAAGGGTTCCTTTACATTGAGTCACATTTAACAAGTTTAAATTAATTAGTTTAAGTTTCAAGTACAATGTCTTCTGAACATAAAAAAATAATAAATACATAATCACATAAGCAAAGCATGGGTATAACTAATACAATGAAAGTATATCCAATTAATAACATCCACTATACATGTCACAAGGTATGTGAGAATAGATACAATACATCAGAATACATGATAGCATTATTACATCAACTAAAAAAGAAGTCTTTGAGATAAGAAATAAGAATGATAATGGTACATCTTCTGCGAAAAACATCCAACAGCTGGCAATGTGAGGGGAACCCAAATGGTAAGAAGACGTTACCTCTCAACCACGTGGTTACCTAATCAGGCTTCCACTTCCACCATGTAGGGAAGATAATGAATGGTCCACATATGGCTAATCAAACATAAAACATTCCTAGGCATGGAATTCCTAATAGCCAAAACTACATCAAAGGTAACACATGCTACTCAAGAAGATAAGATAATCCAAAAAGATAGAACACTTAATCCAATACCAACACCACATAACCAAACACCATACATGAACCAAGTATAAATAAAATACCAAGATCATAAGATAAAATCTACGAAAGATATTCCCTCAAGTCAAGAACCACATGTCAAAAGTACATCATCCATGAATCACCAATCATCATCAATGAAATTAAATAACAACAATAAACACATCCAACAATAAGTACACCACTAGAGGTACACAAAATCTACAAAGGAGACTTAGGATACATACTAGGGAGTGTCATCACATGGTCAAACTACTTGAGTTACCCTAGATTGATCTCTCAATAGACCCTAGACCCTCAAGCATTGAGTTACCTTAGACTAGTTACTCTGAACCCCAGACCCTCAACATGACACATGTGAAACTAGAAAACCCTCTCAAGAAGATGAGGCAAACCAGTTATACTATCATCCCATTCCCATCCTTAGTCTATACAAGCCCTTAAGGCATGGACAGGGAACATATCTTTAACTTATCTTTTTAGTGTGTTCCCCCCAAAATATTAATTACTAGACTATTACTTATTACATAACTTACAATTGGTTACCCTAGCATTGACCACTTTGGGTCCTGGACCCCTACTGCAAGCCACTCCCAAAGACATGTACCTAGACAACCTCTCCTAAGAACATAAAACACAGTTGTGTCCCATACCACAACACCCATAATGATAAAACTTGGTTCCTTAACAGGCAACCTGAAAATAAGCTGGTTCTCCCATCGAAATACACATAAATGCTCAACAAAGTAAACCTCATAAATATAATTTTCAATTTGAATCACAAGACATATCATGACATCCAGCCACATAAATGGTATAAAAGAAATCTCACAAAGCCTCTAGTGTACATCCTAGACTGGTTGATACCTAATCAACCCCAAAACCCCAAATATGAACAACACATACAAAACAAGATAATCTCTTAGTCGTGTTTGATTGATAAACATATTGTTGAGCTAATGAAATGTTCCAGTTTAAAATAAGATTTCAAATTTCATTTCAGTGTGAGTTTTCAAATTTAAAGGGTTACATCTTAATCCATTTAGTTTAACCCTTTTCCCATATTCGAATAAAAGCCCAATTACCCAACTTGATTAATTTTCTAAATTATTTCAAAGGTAAATTATTTTTGTTTAAATTATTAAAATAATTTTTTTTGATTATCAAAGAGAATAATTTAAGAATTTATCAAAATCAATATTATAATAATGTAAAACATAGGCTAAACAACTTCCCTTATTAATTAATCTTAATTAAATTACATCTAATTAAATTAATTAATAAAATATATAATTCAAAATCTAAGACCCCAAATCATTTCAATAATAACTTAATTAATCTTAATTAAATAATATTAAAATTCAAGTTACTTAATTTAACCATTAATAATAATTATTTATTTAAATAAATAATTTAAATTATTACTATACAACCATTAGGGTATGTGCAGGATCATGGTGTGCCAAAAAGTGGCGATGTGAAAAAAAAAGAGTTTGAAGACACCTAAAAGCGCTTCAAAATCCGCTCTGACTTTTTTTTTACCTATCCAGGAACCAAACCTGGAAGGTTAAGCCAAGCCTTATCGGATATTCGATATCATATCGGATATCCGATTTTAAATCCAATATCCGAGTAATAATTAAAATCATATAATAGTATGATATATTATTTATTATTATTATTATTGATATAAAATAATAATAATAATATTAAATAATATATCATACTATTATATTATAATAATATTATTATAATTATTATTATACTATAATATAATAATAATATTATTATAATAATTATTATACTATAATATAATAATATTATTATTATAATATTATAATCGTATAATATTATACTATAATAATAATATTATAATAACATATTATATTATAATAATATAATATAATATTTCATATATTATAATATATAGTAATGTAATATTATATATATATAATATAATATAATAATAAAAAGTAATATCTTATAATATAATATATAATAAAAAAGTATAATATATTATAAATTATAATAATATAGTATAATAATAATATTTGATATTATAATATATAGTAAATTAATATAATAAATATAGAATATAATATAAAAATATATAAAATGTAATATATATGTTATATTATATATATTATAATATCGGATATCCGATACCTATGCATGGATTAAACACAAAATCACAGACCCACGACCCTTATTTTCACGCGAATTTGGGCTAGTTAGATCGGATATCAGATAATAAATCGGATATCAGATAGAAAATCGGATATCAGATATCAGGTATGTTCCCCCCCCTCGACTCATTTTTAACCTAAATTTAATAGAATTTAACAAGATTTTGTTTGTTTTAGTTGAATCTAGGGTTTTTTTGACAAAAATGGTTAAAATTTAGATTTTTTTTTTAATATATATTACGTTTTGCAATTCAATAGGAATGGCTGATCAAAATGATGACACTGAGGTAGGGAATAATATTCCTCGCAACCCACCACCAAACGATCCAGTATCCCCACAAAACTGTCCACAAAATGATCCTCTACCTCCTCAAAACCCTCCTCGAATTGGGGATTTGATAAATGAAAATCTCACTGAGTTGAGAGGTTTGCATAGAACATACAATAATGTACCTGCACTGGCTCCTATGTTATCCATGTTAAACACCATAGTGGATAACATTGAAACTCTTACAAACCAACAAAATGCCACTCTTCGTTGGCGTGATGAAATGCACTAGATGTTTGATGATGGTTTGGATTATGATGAGGTTGCGGCCCTCAACATAACCAAAGACGATTTGGCAAGCCTTTTTGCTAACCCAAAAATGGGTATACCAGTTGACCCAAAAAAAACCAAACTATCGATTAAATGGTGCACAAATGATGCCATACGTGCAAATTTTTGGGACTGTTGGTGGATGGTCTTTGATATCCCTCCACATGGAAATTTAGACATACCATTTTATTTCCTTAAAAAATTATATGCAGAATTTGTGTTGAAACTTAAAGTGAACTATTGGAGCATGAAGCCCAACATGGGCTTAGGACTAGGAGCTCCTCAGGATAGACCCTCTTCCCAGCAGAAGAAATTTGGCACTTTTGTCCCCCCACCCTGATATCTCCCCCCCTCCTCGAGTGCAACATCCAGATATTATGGCAGAGGCTAGCTCTCAGACCATCAGAGCCATTCATAGGCTGAGTAGCCTAATGATATTTCAGGCTAGGTCAGTCTTGCCTCCTCGTGTTGATGATGTTGGTGCCATTTCATCATCGGCTAGCTCATCACATGTTTGTGTGCCTCACACTTGCATTACATGCAAGAATATTTGCCTGGGTCCCATAGGTGATCTTCCTGAGTATCATTTTGTATTAGACGAGGATACACTAGATGCACGTGCAGAGGCTACAGACCCTAATGCGAGAGAAGAGGGGAATGTAGAGGCATGGACTCCTTCGGTGTCGGTACGTGTATACATTTTTTTTTTATGAAATATGTGATTTAGAGTTAATTTTTATAATAGAGTAATTTTAATTTTTAAGCCATACTGACTTTTACATGTATGTGATCTTCATTCATGTTTAGTTGATGACCGAGGAGGAGCTCAGACAGATAGATGATGCTACACTCTCGGCCATTTCATTTGGCCTTGAGACATCTATGGTACATTATGTTGTGTTCGCATTTCTTTTTTCTATTTGATATTGTAGCATATATGGTTGCTAATCTTTCTTTTATCTTGCAGATACCACCTGCCCCGGGGGGACAAAGTGCGGGGGGTGAGCCAGCATGCATTGACAAAGGAAAGGTAATTAGATGTTTTCTAATTGATTAAATATTGATGCATTCTTGTAAAATGTTTGTGGTAATCTCATTTAATTACATTATTTATTGTATATAGGGTGTGGCTACTGGCGATGAGCCTGTACAAATTCGGCGTCCTAGATCATCAGGGATTTTCATTCGCACAGAGAGCCCCATTGTATGTATAAGTATCATTTATTTTTTATTTTTTTAATTGATGCAGAGGAAAGTATGATTGTTGTTCTATACAATTTCTATGATTTTTTCCATACCAATAATGATTCATGTCTTGCATATGTTCATTACAACTTAAATAGGCTTATATGCACCTGTCCAACCGACCAAGTTGGTTACAAAGGTTTATTTAATCAAACAAATACCAAATTACTACTTTACCTCCAAAACTAATATGACCATTTGAATTTGAAATTCAAATTTCAAACTAAAGTTTTTATGCATTCCCTAACTTTCTAAACTATTCCATTGACTCAAAATTGGTCATATGGATTTATTAAATGCAACTAAGTAAATTTCCAGAAAATTGAAGTTTTTATTATTTTTTCTCCAAACCACCGTACACTCTGATCTCCCCCTTTCAACTGAGATCACATATGACATATATAAAGGTCTACATGACCGTTGGAACAACCATATAGGCATTCCCAACCATAAAACAAAAAAACAACCACTTTTTGCTAATACTGTTTAGACTCTAAATACCCTATTCTAAGGCCTTTTGGTCCCATGGAGTCACTTGGTTTATAACCACACCAAAATTCTTGTGGGCCTTACATGTGCCTTTATTACAAAACATAGAACAACTTGTAAAATATGGACCAAACCTTTATTCCAACTTCCTAATCTACTTGAATCCTCGCTTTCATGGAGTGGCAAGGTGTCCGGCAATAGAGATACTTGTTCCCCCCTGCCACATAGGTTAGGTGCCCTGCACCACCTTTCCTCTCTCTCATTCTGAACACTAGTCCACCAAGTGAGTGATGTTCCTCTCAGTCTTGTTGTTGCTACTTTTACCTTCTTATCTACCTCTATGTCTTCAAGATCAAAGTAGTTCTCAAGGGCCTCTATCCACCCTATCACTTCTTCACTATCCATTTTACCCTGGTATATTGGAAAATCAATATGGTTCTTCCCACCATTACCTTGTACTGCATTAATGATTCTCATAAATCTCCTTTCTTCAGGATCATCTGTTGTCTCATGCTCTTGCCTTGCATTACCAACCTCTTCTTCTTCATGGTTCTCTCCATTATTTCTTCCTCTAACCTCTTCTCCTCTAGGTTCTTGCCTTTCCTTTTCTAAGGATTCTATCCTTGCAATAAGCTTCAGCCTCTCACTTCTCATTTGTCTTTCGTCCCTCACTCTAGATGCTTCAAGTTCTCTCCTCTCTCTTTTCTCTTTTGCCAACTCTTCTCTCAATTCTTCAAGTTCTCTAGCCATTTGATTTTTAGGAGGCATTTTCACAACAAGTTTTCTTCCTTCCCAAGGGCCAACTCACTGATTCTCTTTCTTTCCTCACCAAGAAATCTCTGGACACCACTTATGTACCTTTCAACTCTGGGACACACAAGGAGGAATTAGACACACCAAGGCTTCAACATGGGGACCAACACACTAAGGATTTTCAAGATTATAGGTCTTGGTCACACTCCTAAACACCCAAACTTCAAAACCCTCCTTAAAATGGCTTAAAAACCAGGGCCTGCTTGTTCAAACCCCAAAACTCAATTCTAGAACGTTTTGACTTGTCTAATGACAAGATATGATCATGACAACCTACATGAACCTATCAAATGACACATCTACCATATGAAATCCTAAAATCCTATCTCATGCCCAATTACAAATTTCTTCCACATATGAGTCCAAAATTATAACTTTGTATGCTTCCATGAGCCATAATTGGTGCAAGGATTGCCCAATTGACTTCAAGAGATGTTCCATGACCTCTGTAATGCCTTGGATCTTCAATCTTCCCCTGATGAGCATGGGATGCTCTTGCATCACTTATCTTCATAAATAAATTCAAAACTAATTTCCGTGATATTAACAACTACTATTTTGTATCTCATAGGAGACTCCTAGTGCACATGAGGTTCGACGGGACAATTATGTAGATTTGATGACGTGGCCACTCACTCCTGAGGAGGAGCCTACAATAGTAAGTTGTAGTTTGAATTCATGATTAAATATGTTATAAATTTAGCATGCTATGAATTATAATGTTATAGTTTAAATTGTAGATTCATCTGACAAAGGTATTTGAACATATACAGCCCACAATCACAGAGGTACCAGCATTGTTGAGGGCATACGAGAGGACTCCTGACCGGCATAGGAGGTCGACAAGAGAGGTATTTATTATGAAATTTTGATAGTATTAATCTCCAATACGGAAAAGATCATTATGCATTTGAGTAATTCAATGTTAGATATGTAGAATCATATAAATTTAGTAGTCTAACTTTGGGTTTTCCTTTTTTGTTTATGTAGGAGGCATCCGATCCACCTAGTGCAGCGAAGAGGCTGCATTTTGATCATCCACCAGCACCCTAGGATAGTATAGTTTTCGTAGGATGCATCATGAGACATTTTGAGATGGCATATGCCACATTGTATATAGAAACATTGATATTATACACATTCTGATGGTAGGATCAGCCACATTTTGTATATGGATCTATGTATTTTGATATATATATATTTGAATACTTTGTCTATGGATACATGATCTTTGATATATATTTGTGTAAAATTTTGTCTATGGATACATGTATTTTGATATATATTTTTATCATTTACGTGCACAATGATATACATATTAATTTAGTATCTAGTATTGTTCAATTTATCGTGGATCATGTGTCATGCCCTAAATTTTACTAGTAAAAACACAACATTTTTATTTTTATTTTTAGCTTATGAAGTCGCATAAGAAATTACATATTGTAAAACAAGGTTATCATTGAATAGGAGTTCAAGACTCATGTGAATAGTGTGAAGGTGTTAACATTTTAGTCACAGGTGGTTTTCAAATAGATTGGATGGCATTCTAGTTCAAGTTAGCATCACGAGTCAAACGAGCAAGTTCAAGATACAAAACTCATAAATTAGTGAGGTAATTCATATCCTAATAAGCCTCTGATACTAATATTCTATTAGGGTCTGTCAGTTGTATCATATGGACTAGGTTGTGATTCTAGCATGTAAGGGAAGGGGATCAGAATTACTTATTATCCTCATTACCAATGTACACACATTCATTAATCATTACAATATATATTAATGTGACAATTAGTATATTACTATATCCTCATTATCTATCAACATTGCTTCCTCACCAAATTATTGAGTGCACAACAAGATTGTAAGCAATCTACTAAGTTTTAAATTTATACAATCAATGGTATCACATAACATCTATGGATTGTTATTATCAACTAGTCATTTACAATACCACAAGGAGAAAAATTTCGTTCACATTTTCAAATGATAACAATGATGTCAAAGCAAAGCAGGAATTTCGTTCCTTCTAAGCATGTATGTCCGCAGCTATGTTCCAGCAACAACCACTGAACCAGTAGGATACGTGAATCCATCATCATCTATGATCGGTTGTGCAAGTTTTTGTTTTCCTCTTACACAATGTGCTAACCAATAATTGGATTTCTCATCATTCCCCTGTGGTGCAACCAATGCAAAGACATGTCCTGGCTGAAGTAGATCTGATAGATGATTATGCTCAAGTGAACTTTCCATGTCATCATTTTTGATAGAGGGTATGATAGACAATGGAGTAAGATAATGTGGAGCCCATGTGTCCACCCACTCACTTGACTCACAGTGATCCCAATCACACTAAAAACAAGTACGACAAAAACAAGCTAGTTGTCATGTCCAAATGGTCCATGTACTAGAATTAGAGCTCCGAAATGAATGCATTTTTGATGAGTCTGTCACTGTAGTACAATCTGATCTATCACCTATGGACCCTTCCTCAACCAACCAAAAGAACCTGCGTACCACTGAATTAAGAGTCCCCCCTTGTGATAATGCTAAACTACACCAATCAACAATGCTACGAGCATCAAGAAGCTCTATTGTTGAAATATTCAGTTGCTTCTTAACTAGAGCTCTCTTCACACATGCCCCTGCTCCATCATGTTCCCCTTTTCCATGGCCGGACTCAAAAAAACTCCAAATATGAGGCACCCCTCTCTCTACGTGCATCCTACACAACCAATAAAACATGCGATCATTCTTGAATTGACCTGTACAGTTATCTGACCAAATGATATGTCTATCCATAGCAATTGCATGCTCGTGTAAGAAATAAAAAAAATTCTCGAAACAATGTTGCACAAACTCGTGAGAGTAAGATCTATCATCACTCATATAAAAATGATACTCTCTAATAATCTTTCGATTATCTTCCGCACTATCAGGGGCATGTCTATATGTTATGTGAACAAAAATTGCAATCTGAATAGAGTTGTAATACTGAGATTGTGTCTCATTTTGAGGTTGCAATGTGTAGTTCTCAGAAAAATCAACAACTGATATAATAGTGCCAATGGGAAAAGTCTCCTTACACGTTCTAAATTGTTGATCCAACCACTGAGACCTGTGACTATGTCTTGCATACTTGTAAAAAAGATTTGCCTTGAAATCTGAATTAAAATTAGCCACATTGATATCTTTTCCAACCAATTCACATCTAGAGCTCTCACTCCCACTCTTCAATGTGTATTTCACCATTTCATAGACCCTTTTTTTCACTATTGTCTTTCCAAGATCTTGTTCACACCCCTCATGGAAACATGTGTCAAACTTGGATAAGCCACCACATTCTAAACACTTCTCATTTAAGCAAGCATTTTTATAAAAGGAACAACCATCAACTCTACGACATAAGAGTTGATCTAACAAGTCTCTTGATGATTTTGGAAGCCCACTAGCCCCACAATCCTCCAACATTTCTTTACTATGCAAAGTAGAACGGATGGAGCATAATAGTTCATGGTGCATAGAAAACTCAACATGATATTTGAAACAACATGTATTTCAAATTTTGAGTGGCACACAATAAAATGGCTTCAAAGATTCAAAAGCCATTTGTGATATATGAACACTTGGATGACTCTCTCTAAATTGTTTGAACAACATAGTTTGACTTACCTCCAAATAGTGTTTAGGATGTGGCGTACGGTCTCTGATGCCAATTCTCAACTTTAAGACATCTTTAGCATTGGGTGATACTCGTGATTTAGAGTGACAAAATTGTATAATTTCTTCCTTCACATCGTCGGATAGCTTCTTATCAAAATGTGGAAGTCTCCCACCAAATGCCCATGTTTCATTTTGAAGAGGATCATCAATTTTCTCTCGTCGACTAAGTGCTCTTCTCAAAGTAGTATGATTTAGATTCAAATCAATACAAGTTTGTCTCATATATCTACCCTTTCTCAAATGACGACTTACCAAAGAGGTTGTAATAACCCTTCGAGTAGCTCTATTATCCTTCTCTCTACTATTTTTCCCAACGCTATTGAGAGCACTGAAAAGATTCTTCACAATAATGGCATTTCTTTCCAACTTTTTATTGACACGAATTTTCAATTTGGAAAGCATAGGTCTCATCTTTAGCATCTTTAATAAGTGCATGAAAAGCTGACATTGCTCTACCACTGTCTTGTTGCCGAAAAACATCTGATATAGTCTTGAAGCCCATAACCGAATGGTTCTTTCTGATTTTTTTCCTTCTAAACTAGTCATAATCGTTTCATCAATTTCAATTATCCATTTTGGTGTTTTAGAACCTTCATGTCAATTATAATTAGGAGATATGTAAGGTTCTTGTGCATTAAGTTCCTGTGCATTGTCATCTTCGACATGGTCAATTATGCAATTTGGATTATGACTTGGTGGCATTTCTTCTTCAAAATTTTCAATCTCTACATTTTCAATTTCCGCATTATCATTTTCAATAGGTACATTTTCATTCCCCAACTATACATTTTCATTATCTGACTCTATGATTTCACCTTCTATTAATTCATCGTCAAATTGATTGATATTTAGCATACCTTGTCTTTTTTTTCGGTGTTTCATTTTGTCCTTTTCCCTATATGCTGCAATGTCTTCATTCGATATCTTCCTTTTACGTTTATTCTTTCGACGATTGCTGCTCCCCATTCAGATGACAAATTCGAACACCTAAAGTTATATTTTCGAATTCTTTTCAATTGGTTGGGCCCCAAAACAGGACTTTTTACAAATCCCGTAAAAAAAGAGGTAAAAAAGTAATGTTGTCGGGTCTGTAGGGATAGTCAAATATTTGAAATTGATGCCAATATAATCGGATATCCGATCCAGGATCGGATATCCGATCTAGGAAAAGGACTTTTGGGGGGAAAACTTGCTAAGGTTTCCCTCCTTTGCCACAATAATATTAATATTATGAAAATATTTGGAGGCAAACGACTTTAATTTATAACTAAGTTAATAGTATATTAGTATTAGTATAAAATATCAATAATATTAATATAAAATAGTATTAATATATCTATAGTATCAATATTATTATTATACCTATAATAGTATTAATATTATTAATATAGATATAATAGTGTAAATATATAGTGTTTATTTATATTAAGCTACAATATATAGTATTAATATATATTATTATTATAGCTATAATAGTATTATTATTATTACTATACATATAATAATATTAATATTTAGTGTTTATTTATATTATAATTATTATCCTAAAATAGTATAAATAGTATATCCTAAAATATTACGTTATTATATAGATATATTAATAACATATATATTAATATAATAATATTTATAATATATATTATATTTAATAAAAATATTATGTTGTTATATATATTATATTATTATACATATTAATATAATAATATATAATACAAAGAGGGTCATCATTTAATGGGTCAAAGGGGGTCATAGGTCACCCAATGACCCCCTTTGACCCATATGAACAACTCGACTATGTCCCTAGGGGTCCTAGGACCCCTAGGGACATACGTCGTCGTTTAATGGATCAAAGGGGGTCATAAGTCACCCTATGACCCCCTTTGACTCATATGAACGATTCAAATATGTCCTTAGGGGTCCTAGGACCCATAGGGACATATGTCCTCATTTAATGGATCAAAGAGGGTCATAGGTCACCCTATGACCCCCTTTGACCCATATTACCCATTCAAATATGTCCCTTGGGGTCCAAGGACCCCTAGGGACATATGTCGTCGTTTAATGGGTCAAAGGGGGTCATAGGTCACCCTATGACCCCCTTTGATCCATATGAACAATTCGAATATGTCCTTAGGGGTCCAAGGACCCCTAGAGAAATATGTCATCATTTAATGAGTCAGAGAGGGTCATAGGTCACCCTATGACACCCTTTGACCCATATTACCTATTCGAATATGTCTCTAGGGGTCCTAGGACCCCTAACGACATATCTCGTCGTTTAATGGGTCAGAGAGGGTCATAGGTCACCCTATGACCCCCTTTGACTCATATTACCCATTCGAATATGTCCCTAGGGGTCCTAGGACCCCTAGAGACATATATCATCGTTTAATGGGTCAAAGAGGGTCATAGGTCACCCTATGACCCCCTTTGACCCATATTACCCATTCGAATATGTCCCTAGGGGTCCTAGGACCCCTAGAGACATATATCGTCGTTTAATGGGTCAAGAGGGTCATAGGTCACCCTATGACCCCCTTTGACCCATATGTACGATTCAAATATGTCCCTAGGGGTCTTAGGACCCCTAGAGACATATGTCATCATTTAAAAAGTCAAAGAGGGTCATAGGTTACCCTATGACCCCATTTGACCCATATTACCCATTCGAATATGTCCCTAGGGAACATATGTCATCGTTTAATGCATCAAAGGGGGTCATAGGGTGACCTATGACCCCCTTTGACTCATATGAACGATTCAAATATGTCCCTAGGGGTCCCAGGACGCCTAGGGACATATGTTTTCGTTTAATGGGTCCTTTGACCCATATGAACGATTGGAATATGTCCCTAGGGTCCTAAGACCCCTAGGGACATATGTCGTCGTTTAATGGGTCAAAGAGGGTCATAGGTCACCCTATGACCCCATTTGATCCATATTACCCATTCGAATATGTCCCTTGGGGTCTGAGGACCCCTAGGGACATATGTCATCATTTAAAGGGTCAAAGAGGGTCATAGGTCACCCTATGACCCCTTTTGACCCATAATACCCATTCGAATATGTCCCTAGGGGTCCTAGGACCCCTAGAGACATATGTCATCGTTTAATGGGTCAAAGGGGGTCATAGATCACCCTATGACCCCTTTTGACCCATATTACCCATTCGAATATGTCCCTAGGGGTCCTAGGACCCCTAGCGACATATCTCGTTGTTTAATGGGTCAAAGAGGGTCATAGGTCACCCTATGACTCCCTTTGACCCATATTACCCATTCGAATATGTCCCTAGGGGTCCTAAGATGCCTAGAGACATATATCATCGTTTAATGGGTCAAAGAGGATCAAAGGTCACGCTATGACCCCCTTTGACCCATATGTACGATTCGAATATGTCCCTAAGGGTCTTAGGACCCCTAGAGACATATGTCATCATTTAAAGGGTCAAAGAGGGTCATAGGTTACCCTATGACTGCATTTGACCCATATTACCCATTCGAATATGTCCCTAGGGGTCCTATGACCCCTAGGGACATATGTCATTGTTTAATGCATCAAAGGGGGTCATAGGTCACTCTATCACCACCTTTGACTCATATGAACGATTCAAATATGTCCCTAGGGGTCCTAGGACCCCTACGGACATATGTTGTCGTTTAATGGGTCAAAGGGGGTCATAGGTCACCCTATGACCCCCTTTGACCCATATGAACGATTGGAATATGTCCCTAGGGTCCTATGACCCCTAGGAACATATGTCATCGTTTAATGGGTCAAAGAGGGTCATAGGTCACCCTATGATCCCATTTGACCCATATTATCCATTCGAATATGTTCCTCGGGGTCCGAGGACCCCTAGGGACATATGTCGTCATTTAATGGGTCAAATAGGGTCATAAGTCACCCTATGACCCCCTTTGACCCATATTACCAATTCGAATATGTCCCTAGGGGTCCTAGGACCCCTAGAGACATATATCGTCGTTTAATGCGTCCTCCTTTGACCCATATGAACGATTCGAATATGTCTCTAGGGGTCCTAGGACCCTTAGAGACATATGTCATCGTTTAATGGGTCAAAGAGGGTCATAGGTTACCCTATGACCCCATTTGACCCATATTACCCATTCGAATATGTCCCTAGGGGTCCTAGGACCCTTAGGGACATATGTCATCGTTTAATGGGTCAAAGAGGGTCATAGGTCACCCTATGACCCCCTTTGACCCATATTACCCATTCGAATATGTCCCTAGGGGTCCGAAGACACTTAGAGACATATATCATCGTTTAATGGGTCAACAGGGTCATAGGTCACCCTATGACCCCCTTTGACCCATATGAACGATTCGAATATGTCCCTAGGGGTCCTAGGACCCCTAGAGACATATGTCATCGTTTAACGGGTCAAAGAGGGTCATAGGTTACCCAATAACTCCATTTGACCCACATTACCCATTCGAATATGTCCCTAGGGGTCCTAGGACCCCTAGGGACATATGTTGTCGTTTAATGGGTCAAAGGGGGTCATAGGTCACCCTATGACCCCCTTTGACTCATATGAACGATTCAAATATATCCTTAGGGGTCCTAGGACCCCTAGGGACATATGTTGTCGTTTAATGGGTCAAAGGGGGTCATAGGTCACCCTATGACCCCCTTTGACCCATATGAACCATTCAAATATGTCCCTATGGTCCTAGGACCCCTAGGGACATATGTCTTTGTTTAATGAGTCAAAGAGGGTCATAGGTCACCCTATGACCCCCTTTGACCCATATTACCCATTCAAATATGTCCCTAGGGGTCCTAGGACCTCTAGGGACATATGTCGTCATTTAATGGGTCAAAGAGGGTCATAGGTCACCGTTTGACCCCCTTTGACCCATATTACCCATTCGAATATGTCCCTAAGGGTCTTAGGACCCCTAGAGACATATATCGTCGTTTAATAGGTCATAGAGGGTCATAGGTCACCCTATGACCCCCTTTGACCCATGTTACCCATTCGAATATGTCCCTAGGGGTCCTAGGACCCCTAGAGACATATATCGTCGTTTAATGGGTCAAGAGGGTCATAGGTCACCCTACGACCCCCTTTGACCCATATGTACGATTCAAATATGTCCCTAGGGGTCTAATGAGTCAAAGAGGGTCATAGGTCACCCTGTGACCCCCTTTGACCTATATGAACGATTCGAATATGTCCCTAGGGGTCCGAGGACCCCTAGGGACATATGTTATCGTTTAATGGGTCAAAGAGGGTCATAGGTCACCCTATGACCCTATTTGATCCATATGAATGATTCGAATATGTCCTTAGCGGTCTGAGGACCCCTAGGGACATATGTCATCGTTTAATGGGTCAAATAGGGTCATAGGTTACCCTATGACCCCATTTGACCCATATTACCCATTCGAATATGTCTCTAGGGGTCCTAGGATGCCTAGGGACATATGTCGTCATTTAATGGGTCAAAGGGGGTCATAGGTCACCCTATGACCCCCTTTGACTCATATGAACGATTCAAATATATCCCTAGGGGTCCTAGGACCCCTAGGGACATATGTCGTCGTTTAATGGGTCAAAGGGGGTCATAGGTCACCCTATGACCCCCTTTGACCCATATGAACCATTCAAATATGTCCCTAGGGTCCTAGGACCCCTAGGGACATATGTCTTCGTTTAATGGGTCAAAAAGGGTCATAGGTCACCCTATGACCCCCTTTGACCCATATTTCCCATTCGAATATGTCCCTAGGGGTCCTAGGACCCCTAGGGACATATGTCATCATGTAATGGGTCAAAGAGGGTCATAGTTCACCCTATGAACCCCCTTTGACCCATATTACCCATTCGAATATGTCCCTAGGGGTCTTAGGACCCCTAGAGACATATATCGTCGTTTAATGGGTGAAGAGGGTCATAGGTCACCCTATAACCCCTTTTGACCTATATGAACGATTCGAATATGTCCCTAGGGGTCCTAGGACCTCTAGAGACATATGTCATCGTTCAATGGGTCAAACAGGGTCATAGGTTACCCTATGACCCCATTTGACCCATATTACCCATTCGAATTTGTCCCTAGGGGTCCTAGGACCCCTAGGGACATATGTCATCGTTTAATTGGTCAAAGGGGGTCATAGGTCACCCTATGACCTCCATTGACCCATATGAATAATTCGAATATGTCCCTAGGGTCCTAGGACCCCTAGGGACATATGTCATCATTTAATGGGTCAAAGAGGGTCATAGGTCACCCTATGACCCCCTTGGACCCATATTACCCATTCGAATATGTCTGTTGGGGTCCAAGGACCGCTAGGGACATATGTCATCGTTTAATGGGTCAAAGAGGGTCATAGGTCACCCTATGACCCATATTACCCATTCGAATATGTCCCTAGGGGTCCTAGGACCCCTAGAGACATATATCATTGTTTAATGGGTCAAGAGGGTCATAGGTCACCCTATGACCCCCTTTGACCCATATGTACAATTCGAATATGTCCTTAGAGGTCCTAGGACCCCTAGGGACATATGTCGTCGTTTAATGGGTCAAAGAGGGTCATAGGTCACCCTATGACCCCCTTTGACCCATATGAACGATTCGAATATGTCCCTGGGGGTCCGAGGACGCCTAGGGACATATGTCATCATTTAATGGGTCAAAGAGGGTCATAGGTCACCCTATGACCCTCTTTGACCCATATGAACGATTCGAATATGTCCCTAGGGGTCTGAGGACCCCTAGGGACATATGTCGTCGTTTATTGGGTCAAAGAGGGTCATAGGTTACCCTATGACCCCATTTGACCCATATTACCCATTCGAATATGTGACTAGGGGTCCTAGGACCCCTAGGGACATATGTCATCATTTAATGGGTCAAAGGGGGTCATAGGTCACCCTATGACCCCCTTTGACCCATATGAACAATTCGAATATGTTGCTAGGGTCCAAGGATCCCTAGAGAAATATGTCATCGTTTAATGAGTCAGAGAGGGTCATAGGTCACCCTATGACCCCCTTTGACCCATATTACCCATTCGAATATGTCCCTAGGGGTCCTAGGACCCCTAGAGACATATATCGTCGTTTAATGGGTCAAAGAGGGTCATAGGTCACCCTATGACCCCCTTTGACCCATATGAACGATTGGAATATGTCCCTAGGGGTCCTTGGACCCCTAGGGACATATGTCGCCATTTAATGGTTCAAAGAGGGTCATAGGTCACCCTATGACCCCCTTTGACCCATATTACCCATTCGAATATATCCCTAGAGGTCCTAGGACCCCTAGGGACATATGTCGTCGTTTAATGGGTCAAAGGGGGTCATAGGTCACCCTATGACCCCCTTTGACCCATATGAATGATTCAACTATGTCCTTGGGGGTCCTAGGACCCCTAGGGACATATGTCATCGTTTAATGGGTCAAAGAGGTTCATAGGTCACCCTATTACCCCCTTTGACCCATAATACCCATTCAAATATGTCCCTAGGGGTCCTAGGACCCCTAGAGACATATGTCGTCGTTTAATGGGTCAAATGGGGTCATAGGTCACCCTATTACCCCCTTTGACCGATATGAAGGATTCGGCTATGTCCCTGGGGGTCCTAGGGACATATGTCGTCATTTAATGGGTCAAAGGGACCCCCTTTGACCCATTAAAGGATGACATATGTCCCTAGGGGTCCTAGGACCCCTAGAGACATATATCGTCATTTAATTTGTCAAAGAGGGTTATAGGTCACCCTATGACCCCCTTTGACTCTTATATATTAATAATATACATATATATTAATAATGTACATAACAATATAATTATATATATATATACATATACATATTACATTATTATATTTAATGAAAATATTACGTTATTATATAAATATATTAATAACATACATATTAATATAATAATATTTATAATATATATTATATTTAATAAAAATATTACGTTGTTATATAAATATTATATTATTATACATATTAATATAATAATATATAATACGTATTTTATATATATATAAATTACGTTATTATATTTATTAAAAATAATAATAATATATATTATATTTATAGATTTTAATAAGATTAACATAAGATATTATTATATATTACTAGATTATATCTTGTATGTTTACATTACATTATTATATATATATATAATCTATTAAAATATGCCTTTACATATTAATATAATTGAAATAATTTAAAAATAAAAAACTAGAACGTTTAAATCGAATTTCTCTCCAAAATTTGAAATTTTTTTGAATTTGACTACCGAGTCATATCGGATATCCGATGTCAAATCGGATATCCGATTTTGAATCGGATATCCGATCAAGCTTGGTAAACCGGTCAACCCCAAAGACGTGTTTATAGAGAGTTTTAGTGATACTCAGATTTCGGGTAGCCGTCTGACAATGTTATTTTGATCGAAATTGAATGAAACGAAATGAGTTTTTTAATATCGCTCTCTAGATTCCATCAATATAATTTCTGTCAAATTCTGAGTTCGATAAGTATTTATTAGTTAATTATCAATGAAGATTATTGTAAAGTGTTGATTGACATACTGAATGAAAAATAGCTATAACTTTCAAACGGTATAACATTTTTTAAATCTAAAAGTTATGTCACATTCTATACTTCGCCTAGTATAAGAAAAAAAGAAAAAAAGAAAAATTTGATCAAATTTTCTATTAGTTAGGGTGGTCAGACACGGGACTTTTTTTAATCCGAAAAAGTTTTGGTAGAAAATTCATATTTAATTATTTATTTGGAATAAAAATATCAAAAAATATGCTTCACATCCGGGCATGAGTCTAGTTTTCATATCTATAATTATATTAAAAAAATATTATGATTTGATTTTGATTAAGGTGGTCAGACATACACCTACTTTTTATTTTCGCCCTGAAATTTTCTTAGTACTGCATTAAAATTCAAACTTTTGACCAATCAATTATTTTTTTCTCCTGATAAGGCCTAGTAGTTTAGAAACTACATTCAATTTTCTACAAATTATTTTCTTACAACTTTTTGATATAAAGTCCATAACCACTTCAAAATTATGTGTCAAGTTGACATAAACCTGATTTGCTGATTTTTCACTGCCACTTAAGGCCATAGTTTGGTACACCATGAACTTGCACATACCCATTAGTCTAATAATATAATAACTCAATTTGACATTTAATATGCATTACATAAGATATAAAATTATATTATCAATTACTGATAAAATTTATTAATAATTAATAACTTAAATTAAATATAATTTAAAATTAAATTAATATACATATTAAATTTTAATACAAATTAAATATTAAAAAAATGCATAGCAAAGTGTTTTAGGCTCACTAGCCACAAATTAAATGACGATTGGTGGCTACCATGTGGTAGGCTAACTGTTACTCCAGTCAGTGCCTATGTGCAGTAGTATGCCTGCACAAGTGCATGCCGTGGCACCAATAAGAAAGTGGGGTAGGGTGGGGTAAAACCCCCACCCTCCCATATATTTTTTGTAAATTTTGTTTTAAATTTATTTATTTAAGATTTTAAAAACCTTAAACAATTCCCTTCGTAAGACATGTAAATTATTTGTTTTTGATTTTCAATAATAAACAAGACCCCATAAAAATATTTTTAAAACTATATATATATTTTAATAATATTTACAATATGAGTCTGATAGGAAAAATAAGTTGAACCATTTAAATTTCTAATTTAAAAGTTCTCTTTTATTTCAAACCCTTTCCCAGAGTAATTTCCGTTCTTAAAATCTATTGGAAAAGGACAACATTTATCTTTTAAATCTCAAACCCTTCTTGAATATAATTCTAATTTTCTTTTACCTATGAACTAAGTTCCAAGTTGAATAATTTTTCTTTCAATCTTAGCATACAAATGAGATACAATACAATTATCCTAGATTTAGAATAAGAAGCAATAGATTCATGCAATGAAATCCAAAGAAATTGATTTCAACAATCACGAAGAAGACAAGATCATCTAAATAAGATAATTGTAACTAGGTGAATGAAAACTCAGGAACCTACTTGGTTCTGATGCTAAACTCTAACAGCTAGATGAAAATTCCTATTGCAAGCAAAATCCTTCAAGCCATGAAAAATTCCCTTCTTTTCCAAACCCTTTGAGTTGCTCTCCAAAACATGTGTGTGCCATAATGACCCGAAAACTCTCTAATATAAATTGTAATTACCTTTTAGGGTTTTTATCTCAACGAGCTCTAAATTATGATTATATTATTTTATTATTCCTTTCATGCATGTCAAATGAATTATTAAATTACTTTATTTAATTTTCCACTTGACTTCGCTTTTATTTAATTTATTAACTTTTAAATCTCATGCACACTTTATTAAAATATCTTTATTATGTTCACATATTTTATCATTTTAAATTAATATCCTATATTTTAATCTCATGCATGCATCATGTGAACTTAAAACTTTTTTCATAATTTAATATCTTTCTCCTTTGTATATATTTTTGAAACTTAATTGATAAAATATTTATCAACTTAAATAATAATAATAATAATAATAATGTTTAGCATTTATTTAAAAATGAACTTTGAATATATTATTATTAAATTAAATAAATATTATCATGTTCTAAAATTTAAACTTATAACTTTTATCTTTAAACTCAATTCTTTTTATTTAATTAATATCTCAATTAATTAAATATAATCAAATATGAAAAATGTAATAAATTTTTTTCATTAAATTAAATCATTAATTTAATCCTTTAATTAGAATTAATTAATAGGAAATTCATCAAAGACTCATAAAATAACATATGCACAAATGACTCACAGGTTTTAAAAAGGGTGGACAGTTTGTTACGAGTCCTCCTTCCAGGACAAGTTATTTTAGGCTATGGCTAGGATTGGACCTGATCATTATCTTCCCATTCTCACCATTTGAGTATTTGTAATTGGGCACACTCATCCTGGAAATTTAGGGAAGTCGATGCCCAATACCTGCATCCTACATGAAAGACGAGCATGTACATGTATATAAATATATCTAAATTAAATAGGCAATGGCGAGGAGTGGTAAATCATGTAGATCCTGAGTTGCAGGTGACTATGACTCCCTCCCTTAACCACATCAAACATGTCAGATAGGAACAAAAAATAAACATGCACACCATAAACATGCAAGTATGGGGTAAGTATCATAAAAATCACAAGTCTATCATCAAATGCCTAGGTATAATAATGCATCTCTATCGATACAAACATAGTCATAATTAAAGACATCACATTAACATTGTTATGAAAGAAATCACATTTACTAATTAAGAATCATCAAGACATCATTAACAACACGTGGAATGAAATCAACTAAGAAATTAGAACCGATATATTTGTAATCCAAGTCATGAATTAATATCATAAAATTGCAAATCCAATATCTCTAAAACTAATCAGTGCATAAAATTAGCCTAAAAGAATTTGACAATCAGAACATGAAAGTGAACTACGGGCGGGAATTACATCCACCCCCCCTAAAATTAGGCTTACTCTTGGAAGCCTATTACAATGAGACATGAATCAAACACAAAAAACTCAAAACTCAATATGCGGGTCCTCTTGGACCATTCCCCATTGTAAACTTAAAGTTTGCAGGCCTCTTATTCAAAATTGAGGTGCATGCTCAGGGCAATTGATTGCTCTATGTCCACGTTGTCCACAAGAGTAGAATCTCCACTAAAGCCTCCCTGAGCCCTAGATGTATGTGACTAATGAAAACTACCAACACTAGCATGTTGACATTGAACCTGAGGGACTCAATCCAACCTATTGTGCATACTATGCTTCTAGTTGCAATAGTTCCCTAATTGTGAACCACCACTGTTACCACGGAAGAACTTTCTTCCCTACTACTCTTGATTACCCTTAGAGAAGTTAGGAGGATTTTTACAACTTCTAGTGCCTTAAGACTAGGTATCCCCAAATGCTATTGAATAAGGTGACCCTCTAGCTTGAATTCTTGGTAGGCCACCTTGACCCGAAGTCACACTCATCTCAGCCAAAGTGGCTTGCAATATTGCATCCTTAAGGGTTTTAGGTTGGAACACCTTAACATGACCAATGATGTTAGCATTAAGTCCTCTAATGAAATGTTGGACCATCAATGGTGAGCTATCACTAACTCCTATGTAAGACATAAGCTCGAAGAACTTAAGCTCATACTCTACCACAGTCTTGGTACCCTGTCTCAAGTCATGAAACTCATCTACCCTTTGTTTTTACCACTACTCTAATAGAAATCACTCATAAAAGTGTTCAAAAAAAAAACTCCCATGTGATAGTCTGGATATTTATCCCAAGTTTCTTCTCCTCTATATTCCACCAAACCGCTATGAAGAGCTCTAATTGGGTGATGGCATATCTTGCCTTGATGTTGGAGTCAAAATCTTGTGTGAAAAAACATCTATCTAGTGTGACCAACCAACTCTCAACATCATATCCAGTACCTTCTCCATTAAAAGGTTTGACCTTGACTCATAGTAGGTCCTTCATTTGGATGGACTAGCTAGACTAGCTTCTATTCTCTAGGTTCCTCCCTCTAGGACACATGGACCTTTCTCTATCTCCATGCTCTGAATGATGAGCACTACCTTACAAGGACAGGCATGCTAGGATCTCCTTGACCAAGTCTCTAGTGACTAGTCCTTCTATCTCAGCATGTTGCTTAACACTATCATCCCCTCTAGCCTCTTCCTAAATAGGGTCCCCTAAATGGACCAAGGAAGGGATATGATGACTAGCTCTCCCATGATTTCTACCACGTCCTAAGCTATGACCCCTAGCAATGGATCTAGAGCTAGAAGTCATCTCTCCTACAACACCCAAACACAAGAATGACATCTACGAATCCATCATAAACATAAGGCTATAGCTTACTGACATAAAGCAATAATCTAGAAAGTTTTTATAAGTTTTCTAGTTCCATGTTTAGAGTTTGTATCATTTCAGAGTTTGTTGATCAATAGTTTGGTTTCAAGTTTGATGTCTATATAAGTTTTTCATTTAAGCAAGTTGCAAGTTTACTAATTTCTCATGTGATGGTGCACATTATGCCCAAAGTTCCCAATGTTGAAGCTCAGGCTCTAATACCAGATGTAATGCCTCACTCAGGAACCCAAGAGAAATAAACCTAACATGTTACAATGTTTACTGAACTATTTTCAAAAAAAGTTTAAACAACATCAAAGTAACAATAGTGCAAAAGCAATATATACATAAACATTAAGAACATGTAATCAATTATAGATACAATTTCAATTCCTCAAGGGTTCCTTTATGGTGAGTCACATTTAAGAAGTTTAAACTAATTAGTTTAAGTTTCAAGTATAGTGTCTCCTAAACATAAAGAAATAAGAAATACATAATCACATAAGCAAAGCATAACTAATACAATGAAAATACATCCAATTAATAACATCCACTATACATGTCCCAGGGTATGTGAGAATAGATACAATACATTAGAATACATGATAGCATTATTATATCAATTGAAAAAGAATTCTTTGAGATAAGAAATAAGAATGATAATGGTACATCTTTTGCAACAAACATCCAATAGCTAGCAATGTGAGGGGGACCCAAATGGTAAGAAGACACTACCTCCCAACAGCGTGGTTACCTAATCAGGCTTCCACTCCCACCATGTAGGAAAGATAATGAACAATCCACATATGACTAATCGAGCATAAAACATTCCTAGGCATGGAATTCCTAATAGCCAAAACTACCTCAAAGGTAACACATGCTACTCAAGAAGATAAGATAATCCAAAAAGATAGAACACTCAATCCAATACCAACACTACATAACCAAACATCATACATGAACCAAGTATAAATTAAATACCAAGATCATAAGATAAAGTAAATGAAAGATATTCCCTTAGGTCAAGAACCACATGTCAAAAGTACATCATCCATGAATCACTAATCATCATCAATGAAAGTAAATAACCATAATAAACACATCCAATAATAAGTACACCACCCAAGGTACACAAAATCTATAGAGTAGACTCAGGCTACATACTAGGGAGTGTCATCACATGGTCAAACTACTTGAATTACCCTAGATTGATCTCTCAATAGACCCCAGACGCTCAAGTGTTGAGTTACCCTGGACTAGTTACTCTGAACCCCAGACCCTCAACGTGACACATGCAGAACTAGAAAACCCTCTTAAGAAGACGAAGCAAACTAGTTATACTATCATCCCATTCTCATTCTTAATCTATACAAGCACTCAAGGCATGGGTGGAGAAAATATCTCTAACTTATCTTTTTAGTGTGTTCCCCCCAAAATATTAATTACTAGATTATCACTTATTACATAACTTACAATAGGTTACCTTGGCACTGACCACTTTGGGTCCTAAACCCCTACTGCAAACCACTCCCAAAGAAATGTACCTAGACAACCTCTCCTAAGAACATAAAACATAGTTGTGTCCCATACTACAACACCAATAATGATCAAACTCATTTCCTTAATAGTCAACTTGAAAATAAGCTGGTTCTCCCATCTAAGTAGATGTAAATGCTCCACAAAGTAAACCTCATAAATATAATTTTCAATTTGAATCACAAGACATATCATGACATCTAGCCACATAAATGGTATAAAAGAAATCTCACAAAGCGTCTAGTGTATATCCTAGATTGGTTGACATCTAATCAACCCTAAAACCCCAAATACGAACTACACATAGAAAACAAGATAATCTCTCAGTTGGATTTGGTTGATAAAAATATTTTTGAGTTAATGAAAGGTTCTAGTTTATACTAAGATTTCAATTTTCATTTCAGTGTGAGTTTTCAAATTTAAAGGGTTACATCCTAATCCATTTAGTTTAACCCTTTTCCCATATTCGAATAAAAGCCCAATTACCCAACTTGATTAATTTTCTAAGTTATTTCAAAGGTAAATTATTTTTATTTAAATTATTAAAATAATGCTTGTTGATTATCAAAGAGAATAATCTAAGAATTTATCAAAATCAATATTATAATAATTTGAAACTTAAGTTAAACAACTTCCCTTATTAATTAATCTTAATTAAATTACATCTAATTAAATTAATTAATAAAATATATAATTCACAATCTAAGACCCCAAATCATTTTAATAATAACTTAATTAAACTTAATTAAATATTACTAAAATTCAAGTTAATTTAACCATTAATAATAATTATTTATTTAAATATATAATTTGAATCATTACTATACAACCATTAGTTTAATAATATAATAACTAAATTTGACATTTTATAAATTAAAAACTTTTTAATATTTAATATATTTTAAATAACATTTAATATGCATTACATAAGATATAAAATTATATTATTAATAATTAATAACTTAAATTAAATATAATTTAAAATTAAATTAAATTACATATTAAATTTTAATACAAATTAAATATTAAAAGAAATGCATAGAAAAGCGTTTTAGGCTCGCCAGCCACAAATTAAATGATGGTTGCCGGTTGCCATGCAACAGGTTGACTATTGGTATAGGTAGTGCTTGCGTGTAGTAGTATGGCTGCACACGCACAAGTCGTGGCACCAATAAGAAAGTGGGGTAGGGTGGGGTAAAACCCCCACCCTCCCATATATTTTTTGTAAATTTTTTTAATTTAAGATTTTAAAAACCTTAAACAATTCCCTTCATAAAACATGTAAATTATTTGTTTTAGATTTTAAATAATAAACAAGACCCCATATATATACATACTATATGAGTTTGATAGGAAAAATAAGTTGAACCATTTAAATTTCTAATTTAAAATTTTTCTTTTATTTCAAACCCTTTGCTAGATTAATTTCTATTCTTAAAATCTATTCGAAAAGGACAACATTTATCTTTTAAATCTCAAACCCTTCTTGAATATAATTCTAATTTTCTTTTACCTATGAACTAGATTCCAAGTTGAATAATTTTTCTTTCAATCTTAGCATACAGATGAGATAGAATACAATTATCCTAGATTCAAAACAAGAAGCAATAGATTCAGACAATGAAATCCAGAGAAATTTATTTCAACAATCATGAAGAAGACATGATCATCTAAATAAGATAATTCTAACAAAAAAATTCCCTTCTTTTCCAAACTCTCCAAGTTGCTCTCCAAAACCTATGTGTGCCATAATGACTCAAAAACCCTCTAATATAAATTCTGATTACCTTTTAGGATTTTTGTCTCCACCAGTTCTAAATTACAATTATATTATTTTATTATTCCTTTCATGCACGTCAAATGAATTATTAAATTACTTTATTTAATTTTCCACTTGACTTCACTTTTATTTAATTTATTAACTTTTAAATCTCATGCACACTTTATTAAAATTTCTTTATTAAGTTCATATATTTTAATCTCATGTATGCATCATGCGAACTTAAAACTTTTTTCATAATTTAATACCTTTCTCCTTTTTATATATTTTTGAAACTTAATTAATAAAATATTTATCAACTTAAATAATAATAATATTTAGCATTTATTTAAAAATGGACTCTAAATATATTATTATTAAATTTAAACTTATAACTTTTATCTTCAAACTCAATTCTTTTTTAATAAATTAATTTCTCAATTAATTAAATATAATTAAATATTAAAATGTAATAATAATTTTCCATTAAATTAAATCATTAATTTAATCTTTTAATTAGACTTAATTAATAGAAAATTCATTAAAGACTCATAAAAAAACATACACACAAAAGACTCATGGGTTTTAAAAAGGGTAGACAGTTTTTTATGAGTCCTCCTTATAGGACAAGTATTTTAGGCTGTAGTTGGGATTAGATGTGATCATTATCTTCCCATTCTCACCATTTGAGTATTTGTAATTGGACACACTCATCCTGGCAATTTAGGGAAGTCAATGCCCGGTACTTGCATCCTACATAAAAGATGAGCATGTACATGTATATAAATATATCTAAACTAAATAGGCAATGGTGAGGAGTGGTACATCTTATAGATCCTGACTTGTAGGTGACTACAACTCCCTCCCTTAACCACATCAAACACGTCAAACAAGAAGATAAAATAAACATGTGCATGATACACATGCAAGTATGGGGTAAGTATCATAAAAATCACAAGTCTATCATCAAATGCCTAGGCATAATAATGCATCTCTATCAATACAAACATAGTCATAATTAAAAACATCATGTTAACATTGTTATGAAAGAAACCGCATTTAGTAATTAGGAATCATCAAGACATCATTAACAATTCGTGAAATGAAATCAACTAAGCAATTATAACCGATATATTTGTAATACAAGTCATGAATTAATATCATAATATTGTAAATCCAATATCTCTAAAACTAATCAATGCATAAAATTTTCCTAAAAGAATTTGACAATCAAAACATAAAATAAAACTATGGGTGGGCATTACATACTAGTTGACGCTTACTCATTTGGGCCTCACCTATGAGCCTTGGCTTTCGAAAAGCCCATTGTCTTTGATAGAATGAATTATAAGTGGAATTGTATTCAAAAATGAAAAAACACCCCCACTTTAGAATTGTGGGATTAAAGGTATAGAAAAACTCTTCCACACACGTGGATATCCTCTTCATATGCCGCTTCCTTCTGGTGTGGGCCTGGTGGTCTTCCCCTTCAGTGGTTTCCTTTATGCTACTTTGGACTTTTATAGTGGATTCCTTCACTTGGCATTGGAAGATTTGTTTTAAATTGTTGGTCTCTGCTAAAATCATGGCAACACCATGAAAAAATGGCTCCCTGCTAGCCAAGAGATCCCTACCTTCTTACAAGCTACTCCTTATATTGCTTATTCCCTCTATGGAAACTCCCTACTTTGGTCTATAGCTGCTCTCCATTCCACATGGTCTTTAATGAGTTCAAATGTAGCCTAAATCCACATTACATCCATTTAGTTTAGTTTGGGAAACACCATGCATATGACAGAAAATAAGCATCTGAGAAACATTTTCAACTACAAGATAAAGTTGCTAAACTTTGACTATAAGTTTTTGAGCACCATGTGTGCTATATATGTGAGCTAGTTGTTTCAAAACTTCAAAAATTATGTCTTATCGCTCAGATTTTTTATTGCTGACTATACAACTTCTTCCTTCAAATACACTTGGGGTTTGTAAAACTAGACATGGTATATTATTATAAGGTGAGATCTTTCCATTCCATCATGAGAGTTAAGTGAAGTACCCTATAATTTGAGGTAATGCAAGAGTTTTAGTGAGTGAGCATGGAAGGTCTGCTGACCAATCCACACTAACCTTGAATGCTAGGTGCTAGGTCAACTAAGAAAACTCCAATCATTGTTAGTGAATCTAAGAGTGATGCTCATACAACTCATCCTCTCATTCCTCTCATGTGGGCTATTGTGTCTCTTCTTTAGCATGGATTGACCTGCCAATCAGTTTTCCCTTAGTCGTAGGAGCTCTTCAGACCAATGACTTCTTCTTGTATATACTCTGCCTCATATTTCCATTATGGCTACCTTGAAACAGAGCAATCTCTTTTTTGAAATAGATTATAATGTTTATTTTTTCTTTGAATCTTCTTCTCATGTGATTTTTCTAGCTCTTGCCACTGCTACTATGGTGAATGATGGGTACTTTGCCCATTCACACAAAATAGGCCAAGGGAATAGGAAAAAGAGTATGGGGTCCATAGTAGGGAAAAGAGTTTTGGTTCTTTATTACTACTTTTCATAGCCGCATGTTTCACTACATTTTGTGACTTTCTTTCCAATACAACAACAAGATACATCTCTTCATAGAAAACTTACACTAATTTAAGGAACTTGAAGAAATGAATAGACTACACTTAATTTTTACCATAGATATTAGAGCACATCTGACATATTCAAATTCTTCATGACCCATCATGAATAGGAACCACTAACCAATTTGACTTGCAATGATGCCCTCATATCAAAATACCTCCATCTCCAAACATCATATCAGTCTGACGGGATTAGTTAGGCCCCAAAGTGGGTCTGGCTATTTTTTTTGTTTTGTTTTCAAATAACTAAACTGCCAAATTGATCCATAGAACATTTTTCTCTCACTAGAATTAATTTTGAGCACTAATTGATCATCAAGACTCATTTTATATCTTATCTGCAAACTATGACTTTCTTCTAACAAAGCCTGTTGGATGGATCTAAGAACTGATCTAAACAGATAATTGGGCTCTGAAATCCAACCTACTAATTCTTTGTTCTACATACTCTTACCCTGTCAAATCTCATCTCATGAAAAATTCTTAGCCAAAAGATATTGACTGTCAAAGTTTCCCTTTCAGAACTGCTTGCAAGAAAGCATGTCAGAAAAGAATAAATTGCACTCAGATTTGGCTTCAAAAATTGGGTAAACTGACACTTGGGGGCACAAAAATTGGGGTGTTGGTTGACTGTCATGGGGAGATAATAAATCTGCAATTAGGGATCATGAAAAATAAATAGGAAAATTTGGTAAGCGGTCAAAGTGGGCTACTCAGAATTTGCAGACTGGAAACACTTGACGAAAAAGCAGTCTTTGCAAATGAAATGGACCTAGGAAAGTGTGCAAAGGGATTCATCAAGACTTGAAAATTGGTACACTTAAAGTATTTTTAGAGTAGAATGCAGTGGTACAATCCATTTGATATCACCTATCAAAAATTTTGAGATATGATATAATGAATAGGGGTACTGACCAATTTGCATTTCTTCACACTAGTAAAAAGTTAAAAATTGTGTTTGGAATCACATTTGAAAACCGATCAAATGGATTCTTCATAAGCTCAAAATTGAAACATAACAAGTCTCTAACCTCTAAAATGTAACACAAAAGGAAATTTATCATTTTGGTTAATTGGGTCAAAGTTATGACAAGACAAATAGGGCTTCCTAGAATTCAGAACAAATTGCATCAACATTACAACAATAAATGACCAATTTGAGGGATTGAAAACCTAGTCAAAATGATTGAAAACAACTCAAAATTTGAAACATAGACTCTCTAGTATGGAAAATAAAAACTTCCAAAGTAGTGAGTCATGAAACATTACTTCGTGCAAGATATTCACTTGCAAACATGGCCTCCTATCACCATTTGACACTTGGTGAAAATGCAAAATTGGAGATTGCTCAAAATAGGACCTCACAGAATGGCTCAGAATAGAAATTTATCATCATGGAATGAGTGGATATGTTGAATAGTAGGTGTTAGAAACATTAAACACCTCATGGCCTCAAATGGATAGTTAGGTATATATGCATCAAAAAGCGCTTATAGGGCTTGATTTTTCAATGGTACTCAAAATTAGGGTTTCAATTTTGAGTCCCAAAAATGGCTCTATCTGGGGATGCATGTCCCTTGTAGGCATGGAAAGGATTCAGATCTCTAGAAGAAGCAAACCACACACCTAAAACAACAAAAACTTCTCTCAAACAATTTTATTGAATATAGGGAAACTACTCCTACTATGTACAAAACAATGGCCTAGGACCACCAAACTTCAACAAAAGCTTTTACCTCTGTCAAAAAATTGATTCTCATTCAAATTTTCTTGAGGTAAGCTCAAAATTTTATTCTCCTTTATTTCACCCAACACATGAGCACTTTCAATCACTTCGTTAGGCAAAACAAAATTGTCATCATCACTTTCATAGTGCATACAAAAGCTAGACATACTTTTTTCATCTTGCTCACTATGAAAATGTATATCAGCACGCTCTTGATTATACAATCTGAACTAAAAATTGTCATGAACATATGACTGATGCATGCTATCAACCAAAAATACAAAGGTTTGGTATTCTACTTCATTCAACAAGTTACATGAATAAAAATTTGCAAATCAACTTGTGTATCTGGATACGAAGAGTATGTGAAATTTGATTGTTGTCTACTTGTAGTCATGTCATTTACTAAATCAGATTTATCTTTCACTAAAACTTCTTCACATTCCTCAAACAATTGATTAGTTACCAAGCATGAAAACTTATTCTGTAAGTGCTGATCTAAACTATGCTGATTACAATCATTTTCTTCATCTAACTGAATGTCAGAATGAAAATTGAACTTATCTTTACAAGGCTTATCAACACATAAAGAAAATTCATAATTGGACTAACAACTTTCATTGTTTTCCTCTTCATCACATGAAACATCAAAACATATTGTAGCAAAATCAGCATGAAAAAAATTTGAAACCATATAGAATTTCACTTCACTAACATCCCCCGCATTCAAAAAGTCATCATGTGCAAATTCATTTGAGGTACTGTCATATACAACTCCAAAATCTAACAAATATTTTTCAGATTCTATAACTCTTTCCACATCAAACTTTGGCAAAGTAACTTGACTAAATAAAAAAATGTTATGAAGGAGAATATGAGCATCCTTAGAAACACTTACATGATTTTCAAAATCATGAGCCAAAAAAGGTGAAATTTCATTAGGGCTCAAGAAGACTTCCTCACAAATCTTCTCCCAGCTATGATTATCATCTGGATGGCAGGAATAACTTACAACAATAAGGTCATTAGTATAACAATCTAGAAAATCAGAAGTGTTACAACATTCATTCTTATCATGGAAATCACTACCTCTATTGCTGTTATAAATTTCTTCCACTTCATATTCACTATAACAAAGTTTATTTTCACTTTCATATCCATCTCTCTTGTGCTAATTGGAATTACCTGATTCATTTGCATTTGAATCCTTCTCTTCACATTCAGAAGACAAATTATCTTTCTCTACAGATTCACTATATTCATTACTACCTTGACTTTTAGCACACTCATTATCATTATAAGACATAAGATGAACTCTATAATTAGCACTTTCCATCTCTTCAATGAATCTTTCAACTTGCAAAAATCTTTGTAATCTTATAGATGCTGGCCAATTGACTAAATCAGGCACTAGAACATCAAGGAAAACACTAGGAAAGGAAGATTCCTTGGGTCTACAATGAAAAGGCATCTTGCTGATTACTGATTTAAGCCTTAAATAACATTTTTTGACATTTAAACCTTGAGTACTTCCCACTTCAATTCTTATAACAATGACAATTCTTTTGTAGATCAACTTATTTAACATAGCAATGCTATTACTCATAGTCTCCAAACTTTTAGAACTTGGTAACTAATCTCAGATTTGAGATCTAACTCCATCATAAATTTTAACTTCTACCTCTTCCTTCTAGTGCTAAAAATCACTGAATAGAGGTAACCTTTTTAACAACTTGACTTTCATGACAGAGAAACATGAAAAGAAAAATACCTCACGTGCTGATGGTGAACTTTGATTCGCTAATTTGGCACAGGTGCAAGACTAGAATTCCTTCACACCATTGATCAAAACCTTGTAGAGCTGCCACCTCCTTGCAAGAGGATGAACAAATTCCTATTATGATTGTACCTTTTACACTTCAATTTCTTATAACAACAGATTGCAACTACACTTAAAAAAACCTATCAAGAATTTAAAACTTCCTTTTCAAGTGACTATCAAAAGTTTATGATCTATCCACACAATTGAAAGTCTTTCAATATATTGCAACGCAATCAACTAGGAACAAACTGGTGCAGAGATTTGAGATTCACCACTCACACTTTATGAGATATAAAACATAATTTGTCTCTTGATAAATCTAAACCAGACCTTCCATGTAGGGGAAACTTGCAAATCATTAACACCTTGAAAAGAAGATACACTTCATAAATCCATTCTTGACTCTAAATTTTCTCAACAACACTTGCAAAAATTGAATTGATTGAAGATAGACCTATAACAGTCATAGAACACAATTTACATCCAATTTTGCAACATACTATTGTCCATGAATAAAGCTTAAATGGGGATCACACAACCTTGCATACAAAATTGAATATCCAAAATATATTAGAGATTTCCAGCTCCATAATTCAAGATATTTACAACCTTTTTCCTAGTAGAGTCACCATTTTGTCAGCTCCTAATTGAACAATTTTGAAATTAACCAAGAAATCAGACCAATACATCTAAGGCTAGCAAATTCCTATGATAGATGCATTTGACTACAATCCTGGGCCAACTATAAGGCATAACTCCTTCTTCACCTCAAGCTCTGCAAAACCTAGGTGGGTTAACCTTGTGGTTCTAATATATGGTACCAGTGCAATTAAACATATAATCTGAACCTAATAACAATAGATGAAACCCTTTTGTCTTTTGATACTTATGCAATAACATAGGAATGAGATAGCTACAAATCATAACCTATGAGTCCATAAGCTAAGTGAGGGTTAATTCCTTTTGGCCCACTACAAAACATAGAAAACTGAATATATTTTGATTAAAATAATTTGTGCAAATAACTTTCACATCAGCTTGCATCTAATTTAGTGATCAGTTCCTTATCCATTGAAACATAGAGTCACTACTAGTAGGATGACCTAACTTGATTGCATTACAATTAAGTTTGTCAACTAAAATCTCCAAATTTCATTCTTATGAAATATCCCCTCCATACACCCAGAAACCCTATCAAATCATTGAAGCATTTACTTAACTTTTTGATTTAAAAGAAACAAAATATCTAATATACAACTCATCAAAGCTGCCTTAAATTGAATAAACCTTATTCATTCAATTGCAAAGTTAATAGTATATGAAGACTTAAGAGATAGAATAAGAGAAACCAGATAATTCATTGTAACTCCCCTTTTTTATTTATCCTTAGGAAGACCAAAATACATTCAACTGGTAATACTAAATGAAATTCAAGATAAGTCACATGATCTATCATCAGTTTCCATTATCTTAGAATAACAACACATGAAAATGAAACTAGTAAATCTGCACAAGAGTCGATGCATGGCCTTCATTGCTAGAGCTTTGCTCAATTAGTTAGGAAGTAAAACCAACAACACCCTGGTATCATAACAAGGAGAAAACTTCTACAAATACTAGAATCCCCCCAAAAATTGGAACCTTGACAATGGATGAAAGAAAGAAAGATATAGAAGAGAATGAATTCCCAGATCCGATCTGAAGGTGACATGTATCCACTAGAAATTTCATCCCTTGTAGTTGAAAAACGTATTTCATCTTTCTACCCATTTGATTTGATTTAGTTCTAATCAATATTCTATAATAGACTTGAAATATCTCCTCTTTAATGATGAAAACCATTATGTTTGCCAATAATTTGAAAGCCTCATGAAATGCTAGTAAAAATTTGAGTTTAAACTAATTCAAGGTAACCAAATTTGACCCTAACTATATTTTTACTAGGTTTTACCAAGCCTATAATTGTATTTTCAATTTTTTACAATTTTTGGTGGTATATAATATGTCTATGTTTGCTTACCGAAAATCCCTTGAATCTTAGTTTGAAAAATATGCTCCTCTACTATGGCTCTGGTCTACAACTTTTAAATTTTTCAAAAATTTAAAATATCCCAAAGTTTAAACTTTAGCATAAACAATTTTTCAAATTAAAACATGCATGTGACCTTAATTCTTTGGAAAAATGACTAAAAATTGATATTTTGTAAAAAATTCATTTTTCTTTCACCCTTGCAATTCATGTCAACTTGCTTTGACTAAGCTACCATGTGGCAGAATCTAATTGGCTCATTTTTTACTTTGTCATCTGACCCCTCCAACTGGGTGCTACGTGGTATCATTTCATTCATCCTCTACTTTGCCACATCATCAAGCCATGTTAGCATGCCACATCATTAGTTTCTATGTCGTTATCTTAGTCAGCATTTTTCCATGTCATCAACAACATAACAACCTTGCAACACATATGATTCTCTATAATGTCAAAACCTCAGGAAGCATGCCATTTTTGATGCCTTTTCCATGTGTCACCTTCAAATTCATCCATCTCATTGCTAGTTGGCATCCAGTCATTGTCCACCTCACCTTGAAATGTCACTACCACATTGCCCAACTGCCATGTCATGAGTCCACCTTAGCTGGTCTCTATGTCACATACTTAATGTTTGAGCATCTTTCCCTTGGTGACATGGTGACAACTGTCAGATCTACCACATGTCACAATTTGGTGCCTCTATGAGATCTATGCCACATCATAGCCTTCTCAAAATTTGTGCCACATGGCACCTTGTTATTTGTTATATCTCATCTCATCACTATTGCATGTGTGAACCTAGATTTGCATGTTCATCCAAAATTAGCTGGCTAATCTACCAGCTGGCGCTTACTCATTTGGGCCCCACCTATGAGCCTTGGCTTTCAAAAAGCCCAACGTCTTTGACAGAATGCATTGTGAGTGGAATTATATATAAAAATGAAAAAGCACCCCCACTTTAGCAATGTGGGATTAAATGAATAGAGAAACTCCTCCATGTACGCAGATCTCCTCTTCATATGTCACTTTCTTCTGGTGTGGGCTTGGTGGTCTTCCCCTCAAGTGACTTCCTTAATGTTGCTTTGGAATTTTATAGTGGCTTCCTTCACTTGCTGTTGGAAGCTTTGTTTTAAATCATGGGTCTCTGCTGAAAATGTGGTAAAACTACAAAAACATGACTCCCTAATGGCCAAGAGATCTTTTCCTTCTTATGAGCTACTCCTTATATTGTTGGTTCCATCTATGGTGATTCCCTACTTTGTTCTATAGCTACTCTCCATTCCACGTGGTTTGTAATGAGTTCAAACGCAACCTGAATCCACATTGCATCCATTTAGTTTACTTTGGGAAACACCATGCATATGACAGACAACAAGCATATGGGAAACATTTTCAACTACAAGAAAAAGTTGTTGAGGTTTGACTGTAATTTTTTGAGTACCATGTGAGCTATATGTGTGAGTCAGTTGTTTCAAAACTTCTCAAATTATATCGTATCACGAGGATTCTTTATTGCTAACTATACAACTTCTTCCTTCAAATGCACTCAAGGTTTACAAAACTAGACATGGCATGTTATTGTAAGGCAAGATCTTTCCATTTCATCTTGAGAGTTAAGAGAAGTGACCTATAATTTTAGGTAATGCAAGAGTTTTAGTGAGCAAGCATGGAAGCTCCACTGATAATTCCATGCTAACCTTGAATGCTAGGTGCTAGGTAAACTAAGAAAACTTCTCCCATTGCTGAATCTATGAGTGATGCTCATACAACTCATCCTCTCCTTCCTCTCATGTAGGCTATTGTGTCTCTTCTTTAGCATGGATTGACCTGCCACTCAATTTTCCCTTAGCCGTACGAGCTCTTCAATCCAACGACTCCTTCTTATATATACTCTACCCCATATTTCCATTGCAGTTGCCTTGAAACAGAGCAATTTCTACTTTGAAATAGACTTTAATGTTTATTTTTTCTTTAAATCTACTTCTCATGTGATTTTGCTAGCTCCTACCACTACTGATATGGTGAATAATGGGTACTCTGCCCATTTGCAAAAAATAGACCAAAGGAATAGGAAAAATTATATAGGGTCCATAGTAGGGAACAAAGTTTTTGTTTTTTATTACTACTTTTCATAACCACATGTTTCACTACATTTTGTGCCTTTCTTTCTAATGCAACAACTCGATACATCTTTTCTTAGAAAACTTACACTAATTTAATGAACTTTAAGAAATGAACAGACTACACTTAATTTTTACCATAGATATTAGAGCACATCTGACATATTCAAATTCTTCATGACCCATCATGAATAGCACTACTGACCGATTTAACTTGCAATGATGCCCTCATATCAAAATATTTCCATCTCCAAACATCATATTAGTCTGACGGGATTAGTCAGGCCCCAAATTGGGTTTGGCTAAAAAAAAAGTTCTTTTTCAAACAACTAAACTATCAAAATTATCCATAGAACATCTGTCTCTAACTAGAATTAATTTCAAGCACTAATTGATCCTTAAAACTTATTTCATATCTTATTTGTAAATTGTGATTTTCTACTAATAGGGCCTGTCGGTTGGCTCTAAAAACTGATCCAAATAGATAACGAGGCTTTGAAATCCAACCTAATAATTCTTTGTTCTACATACTCTTACCTTTTCGAATCTTGTCTCATGATGAATTCTCAGCCAAAAGATATTGACTATCAAAGTTCCCCTTTCAGAACTACCTACAAGAAAACATGTCAGAAAACAATAAATCACATTTAGATTTGGCTTCAAAAACTAAATAAACTGACACTTGGGGGCATGAAAACTGGGGCATGGGTTCACTATCACAAGTAGAATATAAATATATGATTAGAGCTCATGACAAATAATTGGGTGAATTTGGTGAGTAGTCAAAGTGGGCTACTTAGAATTTGTAGACTAGAAACACTTGATAGAAAACTGATTTTTGCAAATGGAATGAACTGGGAAAGTGTGCAGACGGATTCATCAAGACTTAGAAATTGGCACACTAAAATTATTTTTGGAGTAGAATGTAGTGATACAATCCATTTTATCTCACCTATCATAGATTTCAAGATATGACATCATGAATAGGGGTACTGACCAATCTACACTTCTTCACACTAGTTAAAAGTTAAAAATTGCATTTGGAATTGCATTTGAAAACTGATCAAATGGATTTGACATAAGCTCAAAATTGAAACATAACAAGTCCCTAACCTCTAAAATGAAACACAAAAGGAAATTTCTCATTTTGGTCAACTGGGTCAAAGTTATGACAAGTCAAACAAGGCTTCCCAAAATTTAGAACAAATTGCATCAACATGACAACAATAAATGACCAACTTTGAGGGACTAAAAACCTAGTCAAAAGGATTTGACTTGAAATCTAAAACATAGAGTCTTTAGTATGGAATGGCTTTGAATAGCAATTTATCATCATGGAATGAGTGGATATGCTAAATGGAAGGTGTTAGAAACATTAAACACCTCATGGGCCTCAAATGGATAGTCGGGTATGTATGCATCAAAAAGTGCTTATAAGGCTTGATTTTTCAATTGCACTCAAAATCAGGGCTTCAATTTTGAGTCCCAACAAGGTACACTACCTTGTTTTCTAAGACTAGTTACCTCATGAATAAGGTTGGCAGAAATGTCTACTACATTATCTTGCATCCATAACTTGCCATGATGTATCCTACTTATTATAATTTGAGTCCATTCATCTATATTTAACTCACGATAGAAATGATACTTAAACAAGCCTAATTCCATTAAATGTTCAAATCTAGGCTTCATAGTCATGTCGTGGTTAAATACTGATTCCATATCCTTGTTCATATATTAATTACCAACTGACTCAAACTTGCATTAATTACATACTTCGTAAATATAAAAAAACTTGTTAATTACATTCTATAATAAGATAATAGCTCAAACTCATCTATGTGATCTTCAAATGTCACCTAAAGTTTACTATAGCCTCCTTCCATCATGAAAAATATCCTCAAGACTTTGCATCACACAATTCTTTGCAAAAACATACTTTTCATCTTTTGTTATAGAATTAACCTTTTCTGTAATACCAGTGGCTTTCAATTCCTTCATAACTTGTTTAGATGAGCTCCAAATCAAAAGAAAGCTTAGGTACCATCTAAACTTAACTGGGTACACCTTTTCCAATTACACTACCTTTAATTCGATCTCTGATTGAAGTTCTCAAATTCTGATGCTGTGAACAAGCTTAATTCAACTAAATTGAATCAAACTCAACAATTGACTTTGATCTTTGTGTATCATCACCATCTAACTTTTCTTTTGATATATCTATTCCTTTCATTAATTCTTCATTAAGTTCTTCTCAAAGTTCACTCATAATGGTTATTTTTTCTTCACTGTTAGTTCTGGAGTTCCTTACGTGGTTCCTTCTATCATTCCTTCTATTCCCAAAGTTTCTTCCATTATTCCTTCTATCTCCAAAGTTTCTATCCATTCTGTAGTACTTCACTATGTGTCCAAAGTTATTGTATAACTAACATACAAGTGTTGTACTTCTAATATTCTATTGTTCATCAAGTGCATGACAATTTTGAGCAATGTATCTTAACTTGTTACACTTATAACACACAATCTATCTTCTATCTTCATAAGATCTTCCTTCACTTGATGTCCTTTCATTAGATCTTCTTCTATCTACAAGGTTAGTATATCTAGACATTCTACTATTTCTACTATCATTATCATACTTAGGTTTCCTACAATCAATTGCACTATGACAGATACCATGACAATTATGACAATAAAAGTCCTTAACATGATTGACATATTAGTACAATCTCTTTTCATATGACCTATTTCATTACATAAAAAGCACTTACCTCTAAATTCATACCTGGTTTCCTTAGGAGTTTCCACTTACTTTGGTTCATCCAAGATTTTGGCTTACTTGTTTTGCTCAGCTTCTTTAGGTTTCTTAGAAAATTGAATGGATTCAATCTTATCATGAAATTTATCTTTTTCTTTCGGATTTGATCTAATCTCATGTTTCTTCATAGACATGTTAATTAGATACCCAAGACTAGTCTTATCATAAGAAGGTCTATGTATAGACATTGAATCATCAAACTTTTCTCTAGTAGAACAAAGCTTCTCAAGCTTCTATTTGCATTGTGTCAATTCACCTTTCATAATAGTATTGTACTTAAGGAGTTCTTCATGATTTTCTTTCAAATGTTTTCTTTGATAGACTTGATCTTAGATCTACATTTTTAATCTTCAAATTAGATTCAACTTTCTAGAATCATTTCTCAAAGTTAACTTCAGATTTGTAATCTTTAGCTCACGCTTCAAGATCTTGTACTCTATCTTCAACTTTGAATAATCATTATTAGTAGTTCCAGATTTAGTAGATTTAGGCTTGGATTTTAGATGTTCAATCTTTTTCTTCAACTAAACAATGCATACTTTAGAGTCTTCATATTTGTCCTTCAGCTTATCTCTTTCTTTAGTAAGGAGATCATTTTTTTCAAGAGCTTCTTCAAAGTTCTTCATCAACTATTCCATATCCATGGGGAACTTATTTAAGCTATTAAGCCTCTTCAAAATAACTATGCTCTGATACCAATTGTTAGAAATAAGGATTACTAGGGGGGGGGGGGGGGGGGGGGGTGGGTGTGAATCAATAATCTACAAACTTTAGTCACCAACTAGATATTATTACTTACCTTAAACCATGCATAATAGAGTAATAAATTAATGTTGAATAGTAATAGTAACAATGCACAAAGATAACTCATAACACCATATTTTATTAACTAGGGGAACCCTGGCCAAGGGAAAACCCCAATGGGGATGACACCCACTAGATAATATACTGATATATATGTTCCTTGTTAGAAGATGGACCTTGTTAGGAGTCAATGAGAAAATTCAATATAAGTAGTCCTTGTTAGGAGACTTTGAATCCCTATTAGGAGATTCCAACCCTATTAGGAGTTGTAGTATAATGTATGCAAGAAGAGCCCATTACCCAAACATGAAATTTTAACTACAAGAAGAGCTCATTTCTCAACCAAGTAATTTACTATTATTGTCCTTCCTTGTCTGATCTCTAATCTTCAACTCAAGCTTGGATCAAAAAATAGCTCATATAAAACTTCACAAATATCACTTTCACATATAGTCACAATTCATAATTCACACTTGCACTTCACTTACATAATACACCAAGACAACACTCTACTTATTGCAAGAAGACATTTGCATAAATACCACGCCTTTACACAAATTACTACTAGGTTGGCTAAGACTAAAATTCATTTTTCCAAATTAGAGTAAACATCTAGGATGTCAACCCTAATTGGACAAGTAATTTTTTTGTAAACAAAACAATTCTCTCCTTCAATTTTGCTGCCTTGCTTGATCAAAACATGATTGACTCTATTCCATATAGTATGTACAAACTTCCAAGGTTATACACATCATCTGCAACATGTATACTACCTCCATGTAATTTTCTTGTCATAATATGACATATGCAACATGTTATAAACAAAACAATACACTGTTGTAAACCAATTTCTATATTTAGACAATTTTTTTATTACCAAACACTGAGTATCTTTATTTTTGAGGTTTCCTGTTAGCATGTACATCACGTGTTGCCATTAATGACAACAATTACATATCACTATTATCCAATTGTCAACATAGTAGTATATTGATAATGGAAAAAAGATTAGGATGAGGATGTAGCATGGATGATCTGATATAGAATATTGTTGCTAGAGTTACAAGTAGTATGATACAAATATATGGTACAAGAGAGAAGCTACATGTGATATAATACACATGATAGGATACATGGATATGATACATGCAGAAATAATCATGGTATAATACCCTACTCTATTTTGATTTTGAAGCTTAGGGATGGAGATAGTGGTAGTGATAGAGTGGTATAATATCTTACTATATTTTGATTTTGAAGCCTAGGGATGGAGATAGCGGTAGTGATAGTGTGGTAATGGGATCATTGGAACACCTTAGGAAAATGGACGATGAGATATGGAGGGAGATAGTGAAAGGATGTACATTGCTAATAGATAATGGGAAGGCCAAGTATGCATGGTGCATATTTCCTAGGTTTTCACCTAGGTGCCTATCCAAGCCACTTGAATTGCCAAGTTTTCACCTTTCGACATTGATTTCTATTTACTATTTTCTTTTTCTTTTTTGAAAATTTTTGAATTTTTTTTTCACAATGTTAGTAGGACACACTGAGGAGCTTAAGCATAGAACTTCTTGGGGTAAATGATGTTGGTGGGATCATTCAATACTTCACCTTCTATGGTTGATAGTTGGTAAGCTCCAAAACCAAAGGATGTTGGGCCAACATATGGACCAAGCCATGTGGGCTCAAACTTGCACTTATTTTCTTAGTCTATTTGGATTTTCATATTTTATTTGACAACCATGTCACCTTCTTGAAACTTCTATGGGTGAACCTTTTTCTTGAAGTTTCACTTGAGGTGATTTTGATAGACCATGAGATTTTCATAGGAATTTTGCCTCTTTTCATCAAGTAGGTCTAGCTGTGTGAGTCTAACTACTCTATAATCCTCATCTGATATTTTTCCTAAAAATGAAATGCACAAGGATGGGAGTTCAACTACAATAGGTAGGACTAATTTAGTACCTTAGACCAAAGAATATGGGGTTGTTTTGATAGATATACAATATAAGGTATGGTAAACCCATTAGCTAGGGTTGATTTGTAAATTCCAATCATGGCCAGAATCATTAACAACTTTCTTGAGGATCTTGAGTAGAGTTTTGTTAGTTGCCTTAGCTTGACCATTATCTTGTGGGAAGTAAAGGTTGGAAAAATGGTGATGAATGTGGAGGGAGGTGCACAAATATTCCATATTGAGGTTTTCAAAATGACCTCCATGGTCTAAAAAAATGGTGGTAGAGATACCAAAGAGACATATAATATGATAAAGGATGAACTTGGAAACTTGAACTCCTATGGCAGTGACAAGTGAGACTACTTCTACTCACTTGGTGAAGTAATATGTTGCTATGGTTATCCATTTGTGACCTTCCAAAGATAGAGATGTGACATACAAGGTCAAATCCCCAACATGAAAATGGCCATGGTAGTGCAATGGGTTGAAGATCTTGAGTTGGAGCTTGTATTAAATTTGCATGTTGATGACATGATAGATGCAATTTGAAAAAGTCATGAGTGATAGGCTAATAGTATCCATCTCAAAGTATTTGTTTGGCTAGGACTATACAGCTCATGTAAGCACCAAAAAGTTTGGCATTTACTTCTTTGAGAGCCATTGTAGCCTCATTTTGTTCTGAACACTGAGTGAGAATTTCATGATAACCACAAAAATATAGGGTGTTAGTTAGGATAGTGTAGCAATATTCTTTATGAATGAGGTTCTGGTATTAGGTTCTTATGAGATGTAGAGATATGATACCATTGAGTAGGTAAGCATGAATTTTGTGGTAGCATGGGGATTTGGGACCAACCGATATGCATAGTTTTATTGATTCATTGATCTTGTATGTGGACTTGTGTACCTATTCAACTAAGAATGCATACTTTGTGGCCTCTTGAGGGATCTCCAAGAGTGAACCAATAATGGTCATAGTAGTTATAGCCTTTTTTTGTAATATAGACACCCATGTGAATTATATTTGAATGAAATGTTATTTTAACTAATCAACCAATTCTTTATAAAGGAGTTTATCATCCTTGGTTTCATACTCATCAAGGACTTGCTTGATAATTAGTTGTGAGTCTCCAAAGACTTGTAGTTTTGTGATGTTCCACTCAACTTCTATTTTGAGCCCTACAATAAGAGCTTCATACTCTAAGATGTTGTTGGTGCACTAGAGATGGAGTTTGAAAGACTTAGGAATGTAGTCATCTTTAGGAGTGACCAATAGTATGCTGGCTCTAGAACCATGGGATGTATAAGACCCATAAAAATATGGCTTCCATGATGGTTGTTCCTCTATCAGGTAGATATGTTCATCCACGGGTTCCATAATGAGAGGTTGATTAACAACCAAGGGTGCATGGGCCAAGTGACCTACTATAGCTTGACCTTTTATGGCTTTTCTTTCAACATAATGGATGTCAAATTCACTAAGAGGAATGACCCATTTGGCTTGGCATCTTATGAGCACTGTGTGTGATAACATATATTTCAAAGGATTAATCTTGGTTATTAGTTGCATAGTGTAATTTGATATGTAATATCAGAGCTTTTTAGTGGAAAAAACTATGGCTAAAGAGGCCTTTTCCATTGGTGTAGTCAAGCTCATACCCAACTAGGGTGTGACTGATGTATTAAATAGACCTTAATTTACCTTTTTCATCAAGCTATGCTAGAAGTGCACCTAGTTCTTTTGGGGTAGCAATGATGTACAATATTAATGGTCTCCCTTCAACTAGTGGAACCATGATAGGTGGATTAGTCAAGTATTGTTTAATCAATTAAAAGTTGTGCTGCCAAATAGGATCCCACCTAAAATTTTGGTCCTTTTTGAGCAAGTTTGTAAATGGTTGACACTTATCTTCTAGCTATGAGATGAATCTTCTGACTAATTGTAGCTTCCCTTGGAGAGAGTGAAGCTGTTTGAGTGTCTTGGGAGGAGACATATCCATGATGGCCTTAACCTTTTTAGGGTCAATCTCAATACCATACCTTGATACAATGAACCCTAGAAGCTTTCCAATTGTGATGCCAAAGACACATTTATTGGGGTTGATCATGAGATGGTACTTGGCCAGCCAATCAAACACTTCCTCGAGGTGAGAAAGGTGATCAAGGGCATTAAGAGATTTGTTTAGATTATCATCCACATAATCCTTAAGGTTTTTATAGATGAGGTCATGGAAGGTGATTTTCATGACTCGCTAATAGGTTGCCCTAACTTTTTTCAAACCAAATGGCATCATGTTATATCAAAATGTTCCCCAAGGAGTGGTAAATGTTCTTTTACACTAATATGCTTCTACTATCTAAATTTGATTATATCTGGAGAAATCATCCATGAGCGATAAGATCTCATGGCCTATGGTGAGATTGATAATCATATCTATATTTGGAAAAGGGAAATCATCTTTTGGACAAGCTTTATTAAGATCCCTGAAGTCTATGCAAATCTTGATATCACTAGAGGGCTTGGTAACATGTACCATGTTAGATATCCTATCTAAATAATATTTTGGATAAATGATTTTTTCATCTAGTAGATTTTATAACTCTACTTTGACCAATAAAGAAACTCTAGGATGCATCTTGTAGAGTTTTTGCTTGACTGGTTTAACCTTGGGATCTATAGCCAAATTGTGTACCACTAACTTAGGATCTAACTTTGGCATGTTTTGATAGGACCATGAAAAATGATCAATATTTTCTCAAAGCACCTCAATGAGAAGGTCTAGTTGTTTAGGTAGTAAGGAAGAACCAATGTATGTAATCTTGGTGTCTTTGTTAGGCCAATGTTGACTAGTTTGGTTTCCTCTATTAGGATTGATGACACAAGAGGCTTGTGATCTTGTGAGGGAAGGATGAAATATCCATCCTCAAGTGCCTCAGAAAGGTTTTCACTATTGGATATATCCTTTATTTTTATTTCATTTTTGGGTGATTTGATGGTGCTCTAGAAGAGTTATCACTAGGGGTTACTTTTTCTTTTCTTTTTTCTTTTTATTGATCATTTTTGTCACTAGAGATTTCTTCCTCCTCAAAGTAACCTTTGGCATCCAACTTGTAGACATAAGATGATTGTGGTGGTGGATTTTTGTGTGGTGTCTCATGTCCCATGAATTTGAGGAGGACATGCTCTATAAAGAACTTGTCAACATGAATAATTCTTGGTTGGCCCCAATAAATGAGTTCAAGATTAGTGAAAGGGAAGTCTAAGAGGTTAATGGATAGTTCATAGAGTATAGACACTCCTAAGATAAGTTCATCAAGTAAAATATTTTCATAGGCTTTCTTTTTGACTTCCTCAAGGATGTCTTCAACCTCGGCAAGATTGTTTTGAATGTTTAAAAAGACATGACCATCTTTTGTGGTACCCCCAATTATGGGGAGTCCTTGGCCGATATATTTCTTTTTCTCTTCCTTGTATGCCTCTATAGGGTGTCTAATGCCTAACTCTTCATGACCTAGGCTACCTCCTTGATAATCCCACTATTTACTAGCAAGGTAATGTAAGTACAGGTATTTTTGTTTAAAGTAGTCAAGGAGATCTTTACCTTTTGGAGGTGGTTCTCTATATATCCATGTATCAATACTAGAGGTGGTTTCCTCTCCATTTAGGATCTCATTTGCAACAAATGTGGTGGGCCCAAGTTGTTTAGTCTGAGGAGTCATGTCCAGCTTTGACCCTTGATAGGTTACATTTTTCTAAGTATGTAGATCAAGTGGTAGAACACCAATAAGAAAGACATCTAAAAGACTATATTCTCCACAACCTTGGTAGTTGATCTTAACCATGGAAAGTGTGGAGGCTAGTATGGTATCTGAATCATGGAAAGTACTAGAATATTTGGACATAGTGTTGCCAATCTTAATTTTGGGGCAATGGTTGTTATATGAGGTGTCTACCACATTGCAATAAGAAAAGGGTTCGAGATAAGCATGGATGGATGTCTCAATGCCATTATGCAAAAATTTAATGCACTAATGATATGTGGAGGGAACAACCTTCATAACATGGATCCATGGTCAGCCAAGGAGAATATTGACTGGTAGGTTAACATCAACTATATAAAAAAAATTTCTTGAGTGACTGGGCCAACTCTAATGGGTAGTAAGATAGTTCTTGGTTTCCTCCAAGTTGTCATCAACTCTGACAATGATGATGTCATTTATAATATCTACCTTGATGTATCTTTCTTGTTTGATGAATTTTAAGCTATAGAGATTTAGGGCCAATCCATTATCCATCATGACCCTTTTGACAACAAAATCAAAAGCCATGATTGCTATGCAGAGTGGAAGGATATGGTTTGGATCAACATCTAGCATGTCATCAAATTTTAAGGACAAGGCACATGAGGCAAAGAAATGGCCAACTAGATTGTAAAATTTGGTGGGATTGATATTAGTGGGAACATGAGACTCATGAAGGGAACTGTGAAGGATTTCCTTATAAAGTGGAGTTGTGCACATGACATCTAGATTAGAAATTTAGGTTGGTGTGTTCCCAAGGTGTTCCAATATATTGTATTGTAGGGCTGCTTGGATAGATGTAGATGGTCTAGCTATGTTGAGTCGAGTTCTTTTTGTGGTAACTACACATTGATTGTCTAGGCCTTTGATATTGATGACATTTACAAAAGGCTCTATTTGAGATCTAAGATATGTAGTCAATTGGATTTCCATTGTCTAAGTAGGCTAAGGTATAGTTCTATGATTATTATGATTATCACCTTGTTTGGTTTCTTGGTGTTATTAGTGGTAGTATCATTCATAGGGGTTTTACTTGCATTTTTGTCATGTGGAGGAAACACATTTTGATATGGGAAGTTTGTGCCCCCACTGTGATTTCATTTTGATGAGTGAAATCTCTCACATAGTGTTTGAGTTGCATTCATTTGAGGATGGGGTGCCCTTTAACATGATGAAATTTGAAGAAATCATTTTATTTATAACAGGATGTCATTGACTAATTATTTTCTAATGGTTAAGTATGTGGGTTTAAAATAAGATTTTTTTTTGCTAGCTTTCCAAAGATGACATCAAGTGGTTCCTCCAAAGGGGTGTATACTCAAGATTGCCTCTAGACATGTGACCTTGACCCAAGTGCAATAGTTATGTCATTTGTCTAATTTAGATGATTTTTTTCCTTGTGGACTATGTTGTGTTTTGTGATGGGGGCTACTAGTATGATTGTTGGTACGTGCTCTACTGAAAAGTAGACTATTGTTGTTGTTGTGTCATTTGTGGATAAAAAGAATTAGGTGCACTAGGTTTTTCTCTCACCACATGAAATTTTCATGTACTACTGGCACCATCAGTGATTATTTATTTATTTTTGTTCCACTATCATGGTTTTTCATTGTATTACCCTTAATCTTGGGTGTTTTCTTTATAAAATTTGATGACACCATCTTTAATGAATTCTTATTTGAGACCCATTCCCTTTTCCTTGATGTATTTATATGTTTGTAAATAGTTCATAGCCATGTGGTGTAAAATACTAGGATGTGCATTGTTAGTGAATATCTTGACAAGGTGATGGTGCATGAGATCTAAGTTGTGAGAGTTTTTCATTAATGCAAATAATCCTTAAGGATTTTCCCTCCTTTTTGTTTTGTATGAAACAGATCCACTATAGATAACTTGGTCTTGACCAAATGAGCATAATGGGCTACAAAGGATTCTAATAGATCATGAAAGGTACTAATTGTGTCCTAGGGTATGTGAGAGAACCATTCCTCCTAGGTTTTTTCAAAAAAAATTGCATGAGAAATATGTCATTGTATGCCACTTCTTAGTAGTACATATAGAAATCTTTGACATGTGTGACCGAATCACCTTTACCACTAAATTTATAAAATTTTGTGATTTCAAAGTGTTTTGGGAAAGGTGTCATTGTTATAGTCTTGTCAAATGGATATGGACAACCATTTTTAAAATTGAAGGTCTTAGACTCATTTCCATCCTTGAGTGATTTTAGGTCACTTTTCATCTCTTCCAATTCATGCTTGATAAGAGTTATGACTGGTGCCCCTAATCTTAGTGCCCCCAGCAGAGGGTATGTATATGATTGTGCATGTGAAGGTAGGAGGCTTTGGTTCATATACGATGGTGGATGAAATGTGGATTTTCCTACTGCTAGGATGAGAGTGATGGGTTGTTCGAATGGTGGCTGGACATATTGTTGTGCTTGCTATATGTGGTTGTGATTGGGTAGTTGTTGTAGTGGAGGATAGGTGTGAGCCTATTATCTGACCAAGGGATGTTGTATGGGAGTTTGAACATGCAATGACTACACTGGGATTTTTTGGAAAGGTGGAGATGGTGAACATAGTGGTGCTATAGTTTGGAATTGAGTACTTGGCTGAGGTGGAAACTAGGAGCTGTATGAAGCCAAATAATTATTATAAGAAGTGCACCTAGCACTAGTATTGACAATTGTGGTATGGTTTGGTTGCTTCCTAGAGATGGCATAGCAAACTAATTTGTAATGGTAGGTGCAAGGTTGATAAAAAAATGGTGGTCATGGTTGGAAATTAAGCATGAATGGATTGCTAGTGAAAATGTTGGTAGGTGGACTTTGTGATTGTGTGAAATTATAAGAACCTAGTGGAAACAAGGTGGTGGTGTTATAACTGGTAGAAAATGGGTTACTACTGATAGTAGGCAGGATAAAAGGTGGATTGTTGGACACCAAGGATGGCATTCCTGTCGTATGATGAGATGTTGATTAGTTGTGCCACTAAGAGACATAGACTACAGTGCTAGTAGATACATACAAAGTGTAAGTGGAGGGTTTAGTGCTACTAAATGGGATAGAGGTAGATGGAGTAGTTAAGGTGATGGTGTTTATAGATGTGACAAGTATAGTGGTGGTATGATGGGATTTGGTGTGGACTAAATATTGTGCTATGGTGGGTTGATTACTTTGTGAGATTGGAGCATCAAATTATTTTGACAGTATTTTTGAATCTGTGGTTTTTGGTTGTGTTGATTGATATCCTTTGTTTGGTATAAAAAGAGGGTCTTTGGGATAAAATGGACTGATAGGTGGTGGTAATCATCCAAACAAAAGATGTCTAGGATCAGTTATGTCAAAAGCTGGCATTTTTCCAAAGTCAAAGGTACCAAAATTATCTCTTAAGAAGTTTTCCATGATGGTTTCTCTATTTTGATCTATGATGGTGTTGAAAATAGTTGTGTATTTGATTTGATTCATAAAGGCATCTATGTCTAGTAAAGGGCTAGATTCCTCAGGATTCTGTAATGGTGGATCATGTGTGATTGTAGATACTAATGAGTATCATTGTGCACTATTTGAACTACTGGTAAGAGTAGGATCCATGTCTTTCTTCTTCTTTTTATTCTTGGTGAGATGTGTGGTAGGTGGCATATAATGATGATGTTCCTAAGGATGAAGTGCAAGATGGTAGGACAATGAATGGAATGATAAATGGGTGAATTCTTTTATGAAAATGCTCTAGGGAAATAACAACTATGATGTAAGGATTTTGTAGGATGCACAAAGATGTATGATAGATGTACATGAAGGACCTTATGTCTAATGATATGATACCTAGGAATCCTAAGGATGAGTGCTGTAATGCTGAAGTAAGAGAGAAGATGTTTTTCTTTATGTGTATGCTTGAGATACGATATTGATGCTAACTCTAAGGTAGACTTGTGACCTTTTGGAAGAAATATGATGATCAATTGTTGAGTCCAACCTTTTTCTCAAGGTGGTGAGGGACACATGAGATAAATATAGTTTACCTTAAGCAATGCTTAGTTTGAGGGAAAATTGAGATAGTGTGATGGATGTAGGATGTAAGGTAGACAATTCTGAATAAGGTGACATCAAATGCTTAAGTATGATGGATAGTATGTAGGATTGTGATCTATGATGTTTGATTTGGATATGGTTGTATTTATAAAGCATAACCTAAGATGATGGATATATAAAATTCCTAAGTATGATAAAGACCTATATGGAGACCTAAATCTATGATAGATACTTAAACTATGATATGATAAGTGCAAAGTGTGTGTGGAAGAAGAAGATCCTAATCAAAATGGGTATACCTAGTATAGTTGATAAGGCTTTGATTGACTCCATGTCATAGGGTTCAATTCTAAATTTTTTCATCCCACTCAGTTTGTAGAGAAATTTCAATATTGTCTTTCTCAATATGATCTATCTTGGTGAGTTTTGGATTAGGATTATACTTTTTACATTTTTATTCTATCTCTCTATAAACTTCTATTTGTGGAAGCTTGGACTTTTTGAATTTAGTTTTGGATTGGTCTGACATAATGTTTTTCTTAATAGTTTTATTGCAACCATTGGTTTAAGGTAGTGACTACACTAAGTATACCTTTCAATTTAGGTTGGCCAACATAGATCTTTTGGATAACAAAATAGGTCTAATAAATGATGTTTATCAAAGGAAAAAATGGATTTAGTTTAACTATAAGGAGTAAAATAGAAAAAACTAGGCCTAGGATAGTTGCAAATAGACTTGATAACAATCTTCTTGAGATAGTGAAGGTAAATTTGGTTTGATAAAGGATGATTTTGAGTGCATACGTGGCAATTTTTATTGGCAGATGGCATAACAATGTTTGTTCTAGAATAGATGGAGTAAAACCAAGTAGAATAAAGTTGTTGTGAAATAGACTTGCTAAAAACTATTTTGAAACAACAAGATAAGACTCTTTTTGATAACTGAATATGGTATTTTGTGAGTAAATAATCTCTCAAAGGAAAAAGAAATTTTTAGAGAGATAGACAAATGATCTCTTTAGCAAAAGGATTTAATAGTAACCATAAAAATGTGTATGTTATACAAATGTTTTTCATAGGTATTTTGTGCAAATAAGACAATTCAAATGCACTTTATTATCCCTAAGGCTACTTTGGTTTTAATGTATTACTCATTAGGCTTGCTAGGAGGTACCCATCTTGATGTTTTCTAGATCTAGTGAGATATTTCCCTCTAATTGAAGAGGTGAGTTGATACAAGAGTCGATCAAAAAAATATAATGTCAATTATCCTTCAAGGTATGATAAATAGAAGCCCCCCTTCTAGAAGGACAATGATTCTTAGAGATGAAATCTAAGTAGCATTATGCCTCTACTAGGGAAAACACATATGTCAAGTAACTTCAGATAAGCCTTATGTTCTCTTGCACCATGATTATTACACCAAGGATAAAAGGGTAGCTACTAAATTGGTTCATAACTAGGTCTACGAAGTTAATAACTCTATTGTTATGCATCTGATCCACTTAAAATCTATTCTAGACATACTAAAACTATGGGAAAGTTTTCCCACCTTAGGCTACCCCCAGAAACACACCACCTAAACTTTGTTGAAGGAGCAAGAAGGTTTATCCTTCCTCTCATTTATATACCAACCATATTATTTATTGATTTGAGCTTCTATCTAAAGGGGATGCACTTCCCATAGGATGATGAACTAGCTAGAGGCACTCCTAGGTTGTTGCAAATGATCTTGCAAACAACTTTCATTACATGCATCATGTATTAAAATGGTCCTAATTTGCAAAAATTAAAAAGTCAAAGATGTGCTAAAAGGAACAATCTCAAGACAAGAAAATCACTTGATTCATTCTATTTGTAAAGATTTTAGTGTATCCATTATATTGACTATTTAAGGACACTCATGATGAACATAAATAGTTCATTTCTAGCATACAATCATGGTCAACATAATAAGCCACATCAAAAATAGAAATTTTTTGAGTGAAATATTTGAAAGAGATGGGAATAAGTATCATTTTTCTTTAAGGCATTTGAGATTGTGTGAAGTTCATTTTAAGCCCAAAATTTGAAGTGTTTGCCCATAATATTTATTAATGATTAAATTGAAAGTTCATCAATTCATTTTTTTAAGTACTTGGCATTCAAGATTTTTTTTTCTAATTAACTAATAATTCATTCCAATGAAAAACATGTTAAATTACTTAACCATTCATTCCATTAAAATGTGTAAATTTTCTCCTTAGGCATTCAAGATTTTATTATTTTATAACTAAACTAAGTAAATCTGCAAAAGAATTAAGAGTTAGAAACCTAGCAAGGTATGTGTGAGCTATCACCCTTCAAAAAAGCTCACAACAATAAACTACATAATAAAACCAGTGAACCCATAGGAGTCAACCTATGATCCCGCAGTGTGCGATGCAATCAAATAATATGGGATCATGGTACCAAAACTAGTGAAGAAAGAAAAATAAGGGCACAAGAAATTTATTTATAGAGTGAACCCACAATGAAATGATCCCACAAGTATGAAAATGTGTTCTCACTGACAAAGGAAACTGTCAGTTTGAAAGGGATGTTTAAAATAGGCTTTTTGGGTTAAATATTTTTTGGTTGAGCAATCTCACAGGTTTTTTCCAATGAACCTACTAGTAGTAACAAGTGTCCCCACAAGAATATTAAACATCAAGAATGATGGAGAAGGTTTCAACTACCATGTCATAATAAGAGTCAGGTTGAATGCAATCCCACATTCATAGGTTCACAATAAAGTAAATTTGTTTCCCATGAAATCACAAGTGTAGGTTTGCAAAAATTAAGTATTTTTAAAGTGAGTTGTCAGAAAGTTGGTGATATGTTTGGGAGCACATTTCCTAGATTGAGATTTATGCACCTGCAAAAAATGTTAAAAAACCTAACACATGTAAGAAAAAGCACAACATGTTAGTTTCATTAGTTAGAAATATAGGTGCAAACATGATCAAAAGTGACTTGAATGCAAGGTCCCACCAAGCATGCCAAAATATAGAGCTCTTAAACTAGTGTACAAAGAACATTAATAATTACTTAATATTCAAAAACTAAGTAGATTAACACTATGTACAATAAGATAAAGGGAATACCATGGAGGAAAGTAGACCAAGAATGGAAAGCACCCCTCACACCCCCCTCCACCCACCTAGTGTAACCTTGATGACTTTGATGTGTCCAAGTATGGATGGATGTGTGCTCAAGCATGCTTAAATACTTCAATGGATATTCCTTGGTTATTCCACAAGAAGAAAAGGTTACGAGTGTTTAAATACTAGCACTAACAAAATTTTGGAATACACAAATGTAAAGTTTGATGAATATATAGAGGTACATGAAGTTGAACCTATGAAGAAATGTAAAGAGTACAAATCCTTTGTATACTTTTATGAATATATGCTTGCTAATGAAGGTGTTGTGAACCAAGTTGTAAATCAACAATAGTAAGTATCAATGACTACCGAGTGACATGCAATAGATACTAAGTTGCATTTAAGAACTGAGTTGTATCTAGGAGCTGAGTTGCAGATAGAAGATGAGGTACATTCTAATTTCGAGATCATTTTACATGAAAGGAATGCTGATTTAATTAATAGAGAAGTACAAAGTGATTTTGAAGTTGACAGACCTATTAAAGGAAAAAGAACATAATCAAGATTCTCAAAGTGTGTCATAAGACATCGCCTTATTGAACAAATTATTGGAGCTAAAGAAGCTAGACCAATGACAAGAAATAAGTTGAGAAGTGATACATGCTTGTTGAACATGCATTAGCTGAAGTCAGTGAAGGATGCATTAGGGAATGAAGAATAGAGTAAAGCCATGAAAGAAGAGATTGATAAAATTGAGAAGAAAAAAACATGGACTCTAGTACCCTGACCAAAGAACAAGAATGTGATTGGAACTAAGTGGGTCTATGAATTTTTTTTGGATGAGAATGGTGAAGTCACAAGAAATAAGGCAAGATTAGTTTGCAAGGGGCATGCACAAAAATAAGGAATTGACTATGGAGAGACATTTTCTCCAGTTACAAGTAGATGGAGTATGAACTCTACTTTCTTACTCTACATATAAAGATTTAATAAGAGGTTTACACAGAACAAAATGAAGGATTTGTTGATCCAAACAACAAGAAAATGGTATGTAGACTATAAAAAGCTTTATATGGTTTAAAGAAAACCCCAAGAGCATGGCATGAGAGGCTTCACAATTATCTTGTGAAGATAGGTTTTGAGAAGATTGATGATAATAACAATCTCTATTTGAAGAAATAGGAAGAAAAATGTATTTTACTAGTTGAAATTTTTGTAGATGATATCATATTTGGAGGACAAAATGCATTGTGTAAAACATATGCAAATGAAATGAAAAAAGAATTTGAGATGTCTATATTTCGAGAGATAAAGTTCTTTGTTTTTTTATAAGTATATCAAATGAAATATGGTATTTTCATAAATTAGTCTAAGTATGTAACTAAAATATTGAAAACTTTTGATATGGAGGATTCAAAACTTGTTAGCACTCCTATGATCGCATGACATAAAATTTCAAAAAATGATGATTCTGCTAAAGTGAATCAAACATTGTACATGTCTATGATTGGCAAGGTGCAATATGTAGTACAAAACCTAACATTGCATTAGCTATTGGGATTGTTGCAAGGTTTTTTGCAAATCCTAAGGAGAATCAATTGATGGCTGTTAAGAGAATTATGAGATATCTAAAAGGAACAAAAGAGTATGGTCTAAACTACAAGAAAAATTATAAGTTTGAATTAAGAGCCTATATAGATGTTGATTGGGCTGGAAACATTGAAGAAAAAAAGAATATAAGTTGTGGAGCATTTTTTAGAAAAATTATATATTTCGATCTACTAATGAGACTGAATATGTGGTCACTATAGTAAATTGTCCAAATGTGATATGGATGAAATAGCTACTTAAAGGAATGAAGGAAGAAATTAATAAACTTGTGGTACTTCATTGTGATAATACAAGTGTTATAAACATATCGAAGAACCCTGTAATGCACATAAAGACAAAGAACATTACAATCAAGTATCATTACTTAAGAGAGTTGTTTGAAGAAAAAGAAGTGAGAATGGAATATGTGAATACAAAAGAATAGATATTAAATATATTCACAAAATATTTACCCAAAGATGCACATGAATATCTTAGAGGTAAACTAGGGGTGATACCCCTATTCAAAGATACTTGAGAAGCATGAGTAGTACCCTACATCAACTAAGATTAATGTTGTATCTTACAACTTGATGTAGTCGATCTTACTTTAGGAGCTGCCTAAAGTAATGCCAGAGCTGAATCAAAAGATTTATAGTCACATGCAAGGTGATAGAGGGAGAACCTAAATTGATTATATCTACATGTAAGATGAAAAATCTTTGGTATTGTTATCAAAGAGGTAGATATAAGAAAGAAAGAAGGAGAGATACACTAAAGAGGGAGATATATGGTTAAGAGAGATTCAAGTCAGAGGGAGAAGATATATTTACATTGAAAAAGCTTACATTGCCCTATATAGAGGAAGGACATATATTGATAGAGGGAGAAATTTAAAACATATTAATTTTCTTTTTGGTATTGTTGTTGGTATTGGTTTACCATCAATGGAAAATAAGGAGATTGTTGAAAAGAGATTGTTTGAAGTATTGAACCTATCATGGAATAATCATTATTTTGTCAATGATGTCAAACCTACTACTTTCTTGTAAGACAATGAATTTTTGAGCTAAAAGCTATTATTTGTTTGATTGATGAAGAGGATTTGAAAAGAGAAGATAACAAGAGCACCTAGAGAAAGGTTGCATTATTTAATGTATAAAAGGAGAACTAAGACCAAGTAAGACATTGATACTATAGTGTATTGTTTATCTACTTAAAGTCTATAATGTAAGGTTACTCAGGAAAAGACTAAAAGAAGATCAAGTAAAGAAATGTGTTTACTAAGCCTAGCCAAGAAAATAGTGCAAGTTGAGTAGAAAATAGTTGAAGCCAAGTGAAAATCAATAGGTGTTGAGAAAGAAAGGAAAATGATGGAAACTGAGTAAAGTTTAGTTGGTTCTAAGCATTAAGAAACTTTAGTAGGTGTCAAGTGAACTAGTATTGGCTGAGTGATAGAAAACTATAGATGCCAAGTGACAACAGAAAGTGTGAAATTGAAGATTTGACAAATTTGAGCTAACTAATTTGATTTCTTCAATTATGTGAAGTGTGTAGAAGATAAGCTTGATGAGCTAGAGGCACAAAATTCAAGGAAAACCTTTTTGAGGTGAATTAAAAGAAGATTGGAAAGGAAGTTTCTAGAAGGAACTAAAATGGAAAAGTAGGTAGATTCATTGAATCTGACCTAACCCTAAAATGGATGGTTGTGGTGAAGCAAAAAAAGACCTAAATTCTCTATTTATAGAGATAGCAGGCCATAAGAAAAGGTTATCATGTGTGAGAACCTAAGGTAGACAAGAATTCTAAGGTATTGCTTCATCTAGTGCCAAATAGAAGAGACTATAGTTGGCACACAAAGAAAGAAGGCTTAATAGGATGAATGCTTGAAGGGTGAACAAGCTATCAGAGTTAGAGTATGAATGCCAAAAAGAATGGAGGACTGAACTAGAAATCTCTAATCTACAAGTGAGTTTTAAATTATTATTAGATCAAGTCCTACTATTACTTTCTAACAACTATAACAATGTGAATAAATCCTTTGGATTAAGGTTAACCTAATAGTCATTTGTAAATCCTTTAACTAGGTGACATTTTAATAGAATGTTCTAAAGTGCTCCAACAAGGCTCACTCCTAATAGGGTGATTGAAATACTTTAACTAGGTCACATTTAACAATGTGTATTGTAACATTTAATAGGGTTGGTCTTTCACAAGGCATCACTTTAGAACAATGAAATTGGGTATCATGTTACTGGAAATATTTCCCAAATTTGGTTTCCACATAAAATCCTTGTGCCAAAATGTGTGAATGAGTTTGTAGCATTTCATGTTTACATTTTTGCAAAGTTATTTGACCTAGGACAATGACTTACTATGTTAAGGTATTATATGATCTAATGGATGCATGCATGCTATGGTTTTATGGATATCAATATGTTAAGCATTGAAAAGTTTTATTTGTACATTTGGACCTTGGATAACTGATTCAACCTCCCCTTTAGTTATTCTAAATAAATCCAAAAAACTATACATTTATCAATCAACCCCTTGAATTGTTCATCCATCACTGTTTGGAATGTAGCTCTTGCATTGATTTATCCAAAGTACATTCTTCTATATGTAAAGGTTCCCCATTTTGTTGTAAATGTAGTCTTTAACCTATCTTACTAATCTACCATCAACTAGTTGTATCCTAAATAATCATCAAGGAATGATATCATTTTAGACCATTTTACAATCTATAGTACCTTATCTAATGAGGGAAAAGGGTAGTTATCCTTCTGGGATGCTAGGTTAAAATTGTGAAAATCCACACAAAGGAAAATTTCTCTAGTCTTTTTACTTACTAGAACCAAGTAAAAAAACCACGTAGAATGTCAAATTAGAGAGATAATCTTAGCATCAAGAAACTTATGGACCTCTTTCATTATTAATGGTCTAATAATAGGGTTAACCAATCTCTATCTTTGACAAAAAGGTCTAGCATCAGGTTTTAATGGAATGTCATGAGTAATAGTTTTGGGATCATATGTTTTGAGTTATTCATAACTCTATGCTATGGCATCCTTTTATTCTATAAGTAACTAAATCATACTTTCTTATTTGGGGGGATTACATGCCTTTCCAATTCCCACAACCTTAGTATCTTCTTCTCTGCCAAAATTATACAAATCACATTCTTCGATCACTTTTTCTTCAATAGTTCTTTTACTACATGTTGATTCATCTCTATCAAAGATACATTCCAACTTTACCATCCCCTTAGGAATAGTATTGGTTTTAAAATTTATAGTCCCATCTTAATCTTCTAGTTCATCATCCGCAGGTTTATTATTAGAAGTATCATCAATCTCTTATTCTTTGAAAAGACTAGTCATCTTGGAAGGCTTGGAAGTTAGTAATGTTTTATGGAATAGATAGGGTAGCCACCAATTCAAAAAAAAATCTTTTGAGTTTTATTCTTTCAATGGGTTGTAATGCACTGGCTAAAATTGCAAGGGCATCTGCTACCATATTCTCCTTCTTGGAATAGACTTTATGTTTAGGGCCTCAAAATATTCCATCAAGTCCCAAATTTTTTTTTGGTAAGTAAGTAATCTTGTATTATTCCAAGAGTGGATTTATTTACCCTTTCTAATCACCAATTTAGAATCTTCTTCAATTATGAGAGCTTTTTCATCTTTCTCTAATGCAAAGAGTAATCCATAGATCAAGAGTTCATATTTTGCAACATTATTAGTCCATCTAAATTGTAAATGATATGTAGCATAAAATAACCTACCTTTAGGATTAATTAGTTTAGTACCTACACCAAATCCTAATTTTCATTTGGAGCCATCAAAACTAAGTTCCCAAATTGGTTGACCTTTTAGCTTTCTTGACTTGTGTTTATTTGTTTGAAGCTTTTCTTTCACTTGAATTTTTAAAAACTATTTCTTTGGTATCCATTGCAATATTTCATGTGGTGGACTTAGTAGGCTACAATTATTTACCTTTGATATGGGGATTGCCCATTTTTCTTAATGATTTTGAATCTCCCTAATCAATTCTATGATTTTACCAATTTGTGGCTTAGGATGAACAACTACTGAGGTCCAACCTTGGACTTTTACAAATAATCTTCTCCTTGGGAATTTAATCATCCTTGGTGGAGGACAAGACAAAGCCTCACCATTTGAAAAGGTGTCACTATATCATGCATTATGATATTCATTTTCCTCTTCATCACTCTCCTCGACTTTAGATATGGATGTGGAACTTGAATTTTCCTTTTGTATCTCACTTGGAGTTTGACCATTTTTTATAAAGTGCATTATCTAAGTCAATACCCAAGCAATCACTTCTTGGCAATGTGAGCACTCAAATTCTAAATGACTTACTTTGTGTAACCTATAAAATCCTAAAAGGAAAAAAATACTTGGGTCTACTTCTTCATCTAAACATTACAAATTTTCAACCATACTGTCTATGAACTAAGTCACAACCTCTTTTGTTGGGATAGGGTTCATGGATTCTCTATTCAAATTGTCTTTTATTTTAATTAGAGCTATGTCAAGAGCCATCACCTTGTAAAAATTAAAGTCTACTTGAAGAAATGTTACTTCATTTGGGGCATTGTATTATGTGATTATTTTCTTTAGCTTTGGCTCAACATCTATTTTTATCTGATTATTCAACCCTTTCCAAGGCAACCATAGCTAGGTAAAATTAGTTAGGAACCATTGGCTTTGGAACTTTGTCCATTATCTACTCAATAGTAATCTATACATTTCTAGAATTTCCACCATGTGTATATCTATGATGTCTTGAATTCTAGGGTCTGTAGTCAACTCTATTTGAATATCTTTCAATACCCTAATAACTTTTACTTTTGTTTTATCAAGATGAATCACTATCCAATTTGTATGTTGAGGGGTGACTCCTAAACTTTTAGCTATCATAGTTGGCATGAAATTACAGGAAGCTTCTAAATCTATAAGACAACTATGGAGGTTTCCCCCAAGAATTCTAATACTAAGTAAGAAATGAGGTACTTTGGCCTTTTGTTTATACATGGTGGGCATCGTCTCAAAAGTGTTAACTTTTTGTGACACTATCTTTTGAGGGCCTATAGCTGAAATTTCCTTGGTATGATCAAGAGTCTTCAAAAATGCTTCCCTCTGATTAGGGAATTTTTTAAGCATCTCAAACAAGCATATATTGGACTTCATCCTTTTCAAGTCTTCAAGTGCATTTTACCTTTTAGTTGACTAAGCATGATTCTTTAGTATCATGGGTATATTCCCTTGGTTCTAACTTTATTGTCCAACATAGGGTGCTTCTATAGACACTAGCTTATTATTAGCTATTGGATTTGAAGATGTTGGTTACAAAACAAGAGGAATTCCATGTATCATGGGTTCCCTTTGATTCCACAAGTTGTAAACATTTTGATTGTAATTCCAAAAAGTGAACATCTCTTTTCATTGAGGATTTGATTCTTGACTTAATGTAAAAGTAAATTCTTCATTGATTCTTAATTGAATTGTTCTTCCATTTTAGGATTTTATGGAGAATCATAAGATTCTAATAGCATAGTATTGAACTACATAGGGGGATCATTGTTATTGTCTTGTGAATTTTGGTTCGCTTCTTGATTTACATTGAAATATGAGCCACCATAATTAGACATGTTTTGACTAGTGTCAAATTGATTAATGTTTGCAAATTGAGCTTTGTTGTTGTTGTCTATAGGACACTTCCATTGTTTAGACATGTATTCCATTGTAATTTCTATCTTCATAAATTGTTATTACAATATGGAGGATTGAAATTATTCCCTACATTATTATTTATACTAAAATTTTTGTTGTAATTCTAACCATAGTTGTTGTTGTTGCAAGGGCCTAAATTCATTCTTTGAAAATTATTTTTCTTCCCTTGCAACAATCTCAAATGTGGTAACTCATTGGTAATCTTAGACATGCTCTCATTGGCCTAACTTAGTTGTGACATTATTTTCTATCTCAGTGGGTATTGATGCCTTTTGCTCAAAAAAAGCATCTTTTGGAGGTTCATACCTTGGGTAAGTTATAGCTAGAGCTAGCATAGTTGGTGCCTATTGTAGTAGAATTAGGGTCAGTGGACTAAATTGACTAGGCATCACTCGTGCTCTGGTAGGATATGTTAGTATTATTGTACTAGCTTGGGCCAGAACCATCAACCCACCTCCATTTGTATTGACTTTTTTAGTAAATATAATTGCTTAGATTCAAAGAATTTTTCTAATGTATCAATGTTTGTAGGAGGAAATCCTTAGGATGATAGCAAAGAGGTGGTCAATAGAATTAAGATAAACATGGATTGTAGCTTTACCTGGTATGGTGTAGGGTATTTCCAACTTTTGGTATGTCATGTGGAAGTGATGACTGAGATGTGAAATGGTCTTTGTTGGGTCCCTCTTGATTGATATGAATTGATTATGTATCACTGCTAGGTTGACAAATGTTTTGAATTGATCTACCAAATGATGAACCATCCCAATATTGTTAAAGAACAGGCAAGGGAATTGTATTCTTCCAAGTTAGGGTAATATCTTATTTCTTCTTAACCTCAAATGTGCCAATTCTAATTGGCCATATCGATGTCTTCTTATGTTGTTTCCTCATTCTTTCATAAGAAGAAGTGAGTTGGAAAGCTATCTCTAAGAGTATGATTCTATCTAAAGGGTATCTTGGAAGCTTTTTGGGGCATAGAAGAGTACCTACTACTTGAATATATGTGAAGGTATTTAATTGAATGTAGTAGGCTCCTATTTTTGTGATTCAAGTTACTACCTCTACTAATATTCTCTTTGCATAATCACCTTTAATGAATTTGATGATGGTGAGGATGAACACATCATTGACCACTCTATATTCCACACTCTATATTGGGAGCTTATTTTTAACTAGTTTTGGGTATACCACATAGGGCTAAGAATTTGCATCTTGAATGTTTTCCTTTCTATATAGCCCTAGATAATCAGTGGTTCTAGCTGGTAGAAAGTACACCATCTATGATGTCATATAGAAATAAGGATCAATTTTAATGGCACCTAGCTATTCATCCAAGTAATCACTTAGGATGGTGGCCCAATAAATAAACATCTTGATGACCCTTCTAGTTTCAATAAAATGAACCATCCATGTGTGAAGGTTACCCACTATAGGAAGGCCAAATACTCTAATAATGAGGACAATCAAGTATTTGATATCATCTTTCATATATCCTCTATTCATATCCACCTTGCCTACTCTTTGGACCAAAGGTATCTTGTTGATTAGAAATAAAATTTGCACTAACTCTTTTGCCTCTCTCTCACTATCCTTGTACCACCTCTCTAATCCATCATATGATATTTGAAGGTAGTAGTCCACCGTTGGAAGATGGAATACTTTCTTTATGTTTTGGGGTCCAAGGTCTACGACTACCTCTCATGTGATGCTTTTTTTACTACCTTTTCATCAATCACACAATGCTCAACCAATGTCATTATTAGTTTAGAAGATTGAACTAAAGTGGGATGTGATGTTGGAAATGGTTAGAAAATCATTCCAGTCAATGCAGCCCAGCTTGGTATCTCTCATCTCTGCATGCCCATCCTAGTATCTTGATTTCTTAAGAGCTCCTTGGGAATTAAAACAAACATGTTTTAGTGTCATTTTCTCTTCCATGGAATATGATAAGTATTCCATTGATTTACAAAAAAGAGGAAAGTATTAGAATTATGGAAATCAGAAGGAAAAAATGAACTCTACTAGAGTCAGACTATCATCAAAATAAGTAAAAAAACTAGTCAAAATAGATCAAAATGTAGTTTTACCCCAAATAGCTTTTTGTACTTTTTAGCACACCTAATACACCCTTACAAGTGCATTAGTACACCTAATTATCCTCATAAATGGTCATGTGCATAGATGTGCACTAGCACACATGTACCCTTTGGCTTGGTGCACACATATGCATGTGTGCACTTGAAACACAATAGATCCCTAAACTTGATTTCTTCTTGGTCTCTGACTACTCAAACCTTCCAAGTTAGAGATTGAGGTTTAACCCAAACCTAGGGGAGGGTCTAAAATAACTAGGTCTCTAGACTAGAAAACTTAAAGAGGGATTTAAAACTAGGTGGTCCCCATTTTTATATGTGAAAATAGTGTGTGCATTGTGAAACCACAACACTTTGGAAGAAAAAGACTCATACTGACTCAACAATGTAACCTTTATATTCCATTAATGGCTTTTTTGAGATAAAATACAAACATACAGCTGTGGATTGATTCCAAAATAAAAGTATATGTTCATTTACTAATGAAAACTTAGACCATCCTCTAGCCTTGGGAGCACATTTATAGAACATGAGTTGCAATAAGATTCAAGTGTAGAGGGAAAAGGACAACTATCATAAACAAAAAAAAGGTTACATAAAAGAGAAATCTACTTTCAAAAGCCTATGAGATAGTTGGATAGAGTGCATGTGGCATAACCTAAATATTCTAAAATTAATTCACATGATTGTTTGTATATGCATACTCACAATGGGTGAACCACAAAGGTAAGGTATCCTATTGTGATTATTACTTTCTTCTTTTCTAGTAATAACTTACTACCAATCATGCTAACTATTAGCTTTCAAAGGTGGGGTAGGGGTCTCTTATACTTTATCTATTGTAGGTTTTGCAACAACTTCTTGTGCCTCTAAATATTTTATCTCTTCTTCAGGTTGTAGGGCCACCTCTTCTTCCTCCTTTTTTCTTTAATTTGATTCTTTGGTTTCTTCAGTTGGTAACTGGATGTCCCTTTCCTTAAAAAAATTTGATGTTTTATCTTCATCTTCTTGTATTGGTTGTGGGTCCACCCCTCTTGTCTCCTCAGCTAGTACTTGAACACTTTTATCAACAAATTATAACTCCTGAATGGTTGGTTTTCATATTGAAATTATAAAGTAATTAACAATATTTAATTGTGGCCAAAAGTTTGTAGAATACTAATTCACCTACCCTCTCCTCCTCTCAGTATAATCTATTTCTAATAATTGGTATTAGAGAACTATTAATTTGAAGAATTTTAACAACTTAAGTAAGATCCTTGAAGATATGGAACTATTGAAGAAAAATCTTAAAGAAGCTCCTGAGAAGATTGATCTTCTTACTAAAGAAAGACATAACCTAAAAGAAGGTATGAAGATGTGAAAGTGTTCATTGGTAAACTAAAAGACAAGATGTTGATCTTAGATTAGTTTTGACAAGTGAGTGTCAACACACTTAAGTTATTTACTTAGTTCATGTCAAACAAGTAACATATGCCGAGCAAACCATACACCATGTTGAGTCATAGTGAGTGTTGAGCCACTCATGTGCCAAGTAGATAATATATGCCAAGTGACATAGAAGTTGAGTAAACATTGGATGCCAAGCAATGTAAGTGCTATTCATAGTAGAAATATTAATACATACGAAGCATCAAAGACTTCTGATGCTGAGTGACATAGTCTTGACATATTTGTTTGTAATGACACAAATAACTATGCAAACTTCTTTTGAGCCAACTTAAGATCAAATTTTGATATTTTAGAGATAAAGACAAATCTCTAGTTGAATTCCCTATGCAATTACATTTAGCCAATTAGAAAATGAGAAGGATTAAGGGGCACAATGGATGAATTTCAGCCATAGATTCATACCTAACTCTTGTAGACACCCAAAAATTGGCAAATAACTAAATTACACAATTTCAATCAATCAATGCATATTAAGGAGGAAATTAGAATAACACAACAGACTTTTAAATCAAAAGCACATGAGGTCATTAATTATCTATCAAATCGACAAGACCTAAATCAACTTTAAAAGAGGAGGAAAAAAATTCAAATTCATAAAATGAAATACAAAAAAGGAGGGAAAAAAAAATGTTGAAAATAAATAAGACATTTATTTATTCAATAAACTATCCTCACAAAAGAGAAAATATCCCTTTTTCATTTAAAAGAATTAGAAATATCCCCATTTATCCTCAAAACCAAGTTTGTTAGATTCTTGCTCTTGGTCTCTTATGAGATATTTTTAGTTTCACTTTCTTGCACCAGTCAAAGGTGAAAATCTTGATTCTTACCCCAACCTCTTTTGAAACCCTATAAATAGGAGGAAAATCCAAGAACCAAAGGATCCAAGTTTTAAGCATCTGCACTATAGGCACACTTTGAATTATCATTTTAGCATTATTATTCTAGCAAATTCATAGCATTTTAGCATTGTATTTATGTTATTTAACATCACTTATTACATGTTATCTCATTGTATGTCCATTTTCATAGCATTCTAAGAGTTTTTGTCCCCATATAATATGCATTATAGTCATAGATCATGCATCTATTTTTGTAGATCTACATTCTAAGCATACTCCTATTCTAGAACTATCATTGAGATGTTAGTCTAAGAGCTTTATTTGTAGTTTTAGTTAGGGAAACATGAGATATTTATAGAATTTACATTTTGATAACATTTTCTTGGGTTTAGTCTAGTTCATTGTCAATCTATGTGCATTCTACATTAAAGTTTCATGAATACACATTCATACAGTGTACAAATTGGCACCCACTATGGGGCTTCAGCTCAAAGCCTATCCATTTTCAAATATTTTAGTCTAATCTTTCATTTTTAGTATAGATCTATGCTTCTTTCTATTTCCTTGTGCATATCTGATTGATTACAGGTTCTACAGTATTCTGGAGTCTTCGTATTAGTGATGGTAAAGTCCCAAAGTCTTCCTTGAACACACAAGGGCTGAATCTAAATCTGTTGATGCTTCTAAGATGTATTTTAATTCTTCCAAGAGATATTATAATACTTTTGAACTCTATTTTAATGCATTTAATCTTTCTAAAGCACTTTTAAATAGTTCTATAATGCATTTAAATCTTTCTATAACACTTATAAAGAGTTTTGTAATGCATCTGATCATTTCTAAAGCACATAAGAACTATTTTATAGTGTATTTTATTTTATTATATCACATTTGATAAATTAAATAGTGCATACAAAGTTTCATGTAATGCATATGAGTATTCCTATAATGCATCTAGTAAAAATTACAATTTTTAGAATCTAACTTCCAGATCCGAATATCATTTTCTTACAGGTACCTTCCAAGTTAACATAAGCTCTCATATTTCAAATAATGTGAGAATTAAATGAAGACCCTCCTAAACATGCCTAGCCTTTGCTAGCTTTGAATTAGGTAAGTGGACCTTGGCTCTTGTCAACATAAAGCACAACATTTCAAAGTTTGAAACATAGCTAAATAGAAGTGTTCAATCTCAGTGATCTAGAATAGAAGGCCTATGCTCTAAACTCCTTCAAGTTGATCAAAATGCCCAACCTTCTATAAAGATCAATCACAATTGAACAAGGAAAGAATCCACACATAGATTAACTAGGAGCCCATCTGTCTTTAGTAGTATAAGGTTTGGTGATTAAAACTTTGTGTTTGTTGTGTTTGGAAAGCCAAAATAGTAGGAATATGATCTCACTCTTCTCAAGTGATTAGATTCCCAAACCTATTTGTGATTTCCATTTCCTACTTTCCATTAGGTAGGATTATCTAGCCATAGAAAAGCTATCTCCTGAGTTGCCTTAGGAGGGTCAATGAGAGGGATTTCCTCCCAATCTTGTATTCTTAATCGAATGCAAGAAACCTATGTTCAAAATATATTCTTCCTCTAGTAGTCCCACAAGGTATTGTGCCAAAATTCCTTAGCATTGGTGAGAAGCTCTCTGTCACAAGAGAGGTAAATCCAAACATAGTTGGTTAAACACTAAAACCCACTAGTAACTGGCTTTAGATGACCTTGTTAGGAAGCTCTTTCCTTTCACTTTATAGGTATGTGTGGTTTTATTTTTTACTTTCATTTATATTGCTATTATGCTTGGATGTGTCTTTAAAATTTGATAAGAGACACTAGTGAAAATCACTATCCTTCTTAAAGATGCAACTTCAAATTGACATTGAGAAACCAAGTCCAAAACAAGAACATTGATGAACAACCCTGAGGTAGCACATATACTACATAAAATAACACTTTTGAATATTTTAGTGACACTTTTGATCTTTATTATGATGCATATTCCTATAAAAAAATGCATATAAGCATTTAAATAGTGCATTTTCCAAGCCAAACAATGCATCTAAGTCATTAAACAACACATTTTCCCATCCAAACAATGCCTCTAGATCATTAAACAATGCATATGAAAATTAGAATAGTGCATCTAAACATTTAAAAAGTCTATATGATCAGTTAAATAGTGCATTTAATCAATCCTGTGATGCATTTGAGAAAAAACATAAGACAAAGGCTACTTGCATGCATGATAATTGCAAACAAATGACAAATTTAGATACCCTTTTCCTCCCTGGTATTTTAGAAGTGTGAGAGATTCCATAATTGATCAAGAACATCTTTTTGAAACAAGTAGAGCTAAAAATGTCATTATCAACCCAAAAATTACTATTGCTTCATTTTGCATACCAAGCCAGGGACATTTAGAGACACACATACATCCCCTACCTGACTTTGTGAAAGTGAACTTATTTCATCAACATTGTCAAACACCTTGTTTGACCTATCTTGTTACTCCAGACAAATCATGGTCAAAAAAAATCATCACATTTCAAAAATGCATAAGAACTAAAGGAATTTAACTCACATTTCATGCCACCACACAAAACCAATATAGCTACAAAACCAAGATGGTCACCTATACGAGTGAGTTCTAGAATAGCTAGTAGAACCATCAAATGCACAAAACCTCTAAATCTCCTTGAACCTACTACACCAACAAATTTCTCACCAAAGGTAGTTACTCATGAATCACCCTTGTTCAACCAAAATTTAGACTCCTTAGCCATAATGGGTTCATCTACTGCATGGGATGACAAGAGTATTGAAACTAAAATTGAAGATTTTCAAAAAAATCTCAAACTCTTCGACATCATGGACAAGATACTTGACAAATAAAAGGAGAGTTATATACTAACATTATGACAACAAGATGCAAAATTTCCATCCAATTTTGATGTGACCAACTTGAGACAAGACAAAGAAGAGTCACCCTAGATGTCAACACAAAAATTACAAGACCTACACATGGAAATGGAAAGGATGAAGTGAGGAAAGCCACAACACATAGAATTGGACCTTGGAAAGGTGTTTTGTCTCCCTTTTGATAAGAACATTACCTTCACACCTTTTCCACAAATTGTACAAATATCAAAATATGATAAATATTTTGGCACACTAGATCCACAAGATCACCTTAGACAATTCTATACCCTGAGTATGGAATTTTTCTATGACACGACATACCTGATGCATCTATTTCCTAGGAACCTTGGAGGGCAAGCCATGGAGTGGTTCTCCAAGCTACCCTTCCAATATCAAAACCTTTGACCAATTTCCTTCCATTTTCATCTCCCAATATTCCTACAATATCAAAAGGGAAGTTATAATCATCGACTTTTGCAACATGAAACAACTTCCTAACGAGTCATTCAAGACCTTCTTACAATGGTGGAGACACATTTTCATCAAGTATCATAGAGACATACTAGACAAAGAGAATACTAACATTTTCATTAATAGTCTCTCTAAATTGATTAATTACTGGCTCCAACTCTAAGGGCCTAAATATTTCAAAACTACTTTAGAGAATGTCGCTAAGTAAGAAGAGACCCTACTAAATAATGACATTATTAAACTATCAAAAGATGGTAAGAGCTTTTCAAACAACTCCACATAAACTGATAATTCCTTTGATCAGGCAATTGATAAAAAAAAGTCATGGTGGAGAAATAATAACACGAACACCATTAATGATGGGATGGTCAAAGCTAACCATGTTAAACCTAAAACCAATCTAAGTTAGTTGCATCCCATTGTCAACAACACCAACTCAAACACACCTCAACAAGACAATGCCCATCCATTCTATTAAAGTAATGTGACAACTCCCTTGACATCCAATCAACAAGTCACTTACAATCAAGCTTCTCCTCCACATAGATATCAATCCTTTGATATACCCAAGGAGTATACTCCTATTGGAGTGTCTTACAAAAGTGCCTTCCAAACCTTCTTGGCTAATGAGCTCATTATCCTTCCTAAGGCTAAACCTTATGAACCCATAGTCAAGCTAAAGTGGTGGAATGAGCAGCACACTTGTGCCTACCATTGAAATAGGGGGCACCTAACAAACAATTGTTTTGCCCTTAAGGGGGCAATACAAAAATTAATCAATGATGGAACCATCGAAGTAAATAATCTTACCAATAGTAAAGACCATATGACCTTCAAGAACCATTTCATGAGCCATGAAAAGGGGGAATCCTCCAAAGCTAATAAGACTAAGGTTAATTATGCACATCATTATGAAAAAACCATTAACATGATCTCTAGTTTTGATGATGCTATGAATGTAATCATAGTTAAGGAAAAAAATAAGAAATAGTCATTGAATGCCATCACTTGATGCTAGGCCTCTAAAGTTGTTCTACCAAGACCCGTGTCAAATCCTGATCATGCAATTGTAAGTTCCTCATTACCTAAGTACAACTTGGTTAATGAATTACTTAAGATTCCATCCCATATCTCTATTTTTTAACTATTACAAATCTCCCCAGAGCATAAAGAAATACTCACCAAAACTTTATTGCCAAATGACCTAGATGTGAGTCAATTTTAGAATATGATTAGCAATCTAGTTTCCCCTCACTATATATCTTCTTTAGCCCAGGACGATATGTCTATCATCTAACCATAAAACTCTCCATTGAATATAGAAGTTTTTATCCATAGAAATAGAGTTTAGAGAGCACTGGTTGATGGTGGGGCAGGCCTCAATATTTACACACTCAATTTAGTAAAAGCCCTAGGGTATACAAAGGATGATATTGACCCAAGAAAGAAAATCACCATCAAAGCCTATGATGATGAGGAGAGATCCTCCAAAGGCATGGTGCATGGTTATTCTACCAGTCAGACTAGGACCAGTTGTGAAAGTAATTATTTTTCAAGTCTTAGAACTACAATTAACTTATAACATCCTATTGGGAAGACCATGGATTCATGACATGCAAGAAATTCCCTCTACTTACCATCAATTTCTTAAATTTCCTTACATGGGTCAAAAGGTGACCATACCAATAGATCAACATTTTTCTCAATATTGTAATTCCCTTGTCCCTCATAATAGGGAAGAAATTGGCACATCGATAGATAACACCAACTAGTCCACATCAATAGATGCTTTATGCTCTATTGGTCAAAATGATAACCACTCATCAACATCAACTAAGGGAAAAGAGAAAGTTGGTTACTTAAGTCCTTCCCTTCCTTCCCATCATCATCCAAAGACCCTAAATAGTCATACTATGAAGAAATGGATAGATTGATGAAAGAATTTGATAGAAAGTGTAAATTACAATGCAAAGGGGTGGGCAAGTACTCAGTCTCCTTATGTGATCCCCCACTTTCTTCAAAATCTCATGGGAAACCATCATCCACCACTAAGCCTTATCACACACATTATATCAAAGCAAGTGGAGCACCTCCAAGTTTAGTAGATGAAATAAGTCAAAGAAACATTGACATCTCCCCCCATCTACATGGAAAAGGTTTTGATCTCATGAAAAAAATGGGATATATAGGAGATGGTCCCTTAGGGGAAGGGATAGGCATCATTGGACCTTTGATAGCACAATTCAAGTCCAATAGGTCCAAAATAGGGGTAGATTATGGTGAACAAGACAAGACACAAATCTCTTCTAAGGCTCATCCTAAGCTTAGTGATTCCTCCTCTTCCACCTTGGTGTGGGTACCTAAACAAAGAGATGGTAATAGCCAGACAACAAATGATATTGTAAATATAAATCTATCCCTCTGACATTCACATCCCACCCATAATGAAGACAATGAAAATTCCACTAAATGGGAATTTGAATCATTATCAAAGGAGTCTCTCTACAACAAAGAATGTGATGTTGTTCACATACCTAAATCTAATATTTTAGCTACACAAGGAACAACATCTTGTCCAAGACCCACTTCAACGAGAGTGAGTGTATAATAGAGTAGCTTAGAAGATGATGAACATGTTGAAGGTTTTTGGTTTCAAACCCTATTTCATGACATCTTTCCAATAGAAGTTGAATATGACTACTACAAGCCTCTCATAAGCTCTACTTTTCCTGATACTCTAGAAGAAGCTCATGTCATAGATCTAATGGATACAACATATGAGCCATCCAATGAAATCATGTGTTTAAACCCCCTTGAACCCTTTCTATATTATGAACCACTCTCCCTAGTCCATCTTGAAGTTATTAGCTAGGATACAACTAAGCCTCACCACATTCCTCATTTTGACACTGACCATCATTTTTTTATCTACCTTAACTTGCTTGAACCATCTTGTCAATAAAGAATAGAAGAGATGCATATAGTTGGGTCTAATATCAATCACCTCAGCCACACTAGAATAAGTCACGCATTTCATGGCATTAATGATCACTACCAAGTTGTAGCTGATCTTGAGAAAAAAATACAAACAAATAGAAGTGACACATCCAAAAGTGAGAACCAAACTATGGCACCCACAGATGGGGTGGGTGATAACTTACCCAAACACTCCAAGGAAAGATCTTCTATCTTGATTGAACTAATAGAAAAAGTCAACACTGGCATAAAGCAAGAACTGAGGGTCATTTATTTAGCATAATCCCTAAGAACAAAAGAAAGAAATGCATTTGTTCACTTCTTTCAAGAAAGATAGATAAACTTTGTGTGGTCTTATGTAGACATGCCTAGATTAGACCTAACTTTAATCCTCCACCATCTCAACATTTCTTCAGAGGTCAAGCCAATAAAATAAAAGCTTAGAAAGATGCATCCCCATATAGCTCTACTAGTCAAAGTGGAGTTAGAGAAGTTAATAAACACCAATTTCATCTGGCCCTTGGCATATGCATCATGGATATCTAACATTGTTCCCATATCAAAGAAGAATGGTAGCATATGCATTTGCATTGATTTCTAGAATTTAAACAAAGCATGTCCCAAAGATGATTTCCCTATTCCCAACATTGACACCACTGTAGACTTGACAACATGATATTCCATGTTTTCACTCATGGATGAGTTTTTAGGGTATAATTAGATTAGGATAGCATTAGGAGATCAAGAGAAAACAACCTTTACTTGTGCACGGGGCATATTTTCTTAGAATGTGATGCACTTTGGGATAAAGAACGATGGGGCCACCTATCAAAGGGCCATGACTACTATCTTTCATGATATGATGCACATCTTTATGGAAGATTATGTGGATGACATCCTCACCAAATCCCATAGTCAAGAAGAACATCTCTCCATATTGGCCAAGATATTTTCCCACCTAGAAGCATTCAAAGTTAGGCTCAATGCCAAGAAATGCACTTTTGGTGTCAAATCAGGCAAGCTTTTGGGATACATTATCTTAGCCAAAGGGATAGAAGTTGACCCTAAAAATGTCCAAGCCATAATCAGCATGCAACCTCTAAAGAACATGTAGATGCTCAAAAATGGTTCGCATCTACGGTTTCATCACTTCTTCATACTAATTTTTTCCGTTTTCTCATTCTACTAACTTTGATATTTTGGCTAGATTGACCATATTTTGTCGTTTGTATACCCTTTCACGTCAATTTCATATCAACTCGAAATCATATCAAATCAACTCGAAATCATATTAAATTAACTTGAAATCACCCCAAATCAACTCAAAATCACCCCAAATCAATGCAGAATCACTCAAAATCAGTCCTAATCAACCCAAAACATATCAAACATCATTTATCTGCTCCTAGGTATTGTTGTGTCTTTCAGTGTCTTGGAAACCTATCAACTTATCAATCTTATCAATCTGACATTAGTACTGTCATGGCTCTCAGTGCTAGGTCAAACTATCATTCATGTCATTCAATTGTTGACATTGTTGAGGCTTTCAATGTTGGATCATGGCATCATTAACCATTTTGATAATATTTATAGTGTCCGTCGATGTTATTTTGATCAAACCTTATCAATCAATTTCAATCTTGTAGCATTTACAATATCGGTTAAATGTTACATATCAACCAATTCATGTCATGTGTCCTTGGCATGTTATCAACTTCAATCAATCAATTTGACCATGGCTTTGGTCTACCTTTTCATCATCTTATTCCATATCCATCATTGTCACATTTTTGTCAAAGGATATGGTCGCATTCATTTAATCAATTTGGCCAATCATCTGCTAATTTTCTCTATCAGATTAAATAACCCATAATTTAATCCTATTCTTTCTAATTATTCTTCCTAATTATCATCCTCAATTAATTAATTTTATTAATTAATTGGTTTATCATCTGTAAACCATGGAAATTCTTAATTTCCTAAGTTCCATTCTCCATCATTAATTCCATTTTCTACTAATTCTTATTTTGTGGAATAAGAGGATTTTTAATTCAAATATTCCATAAAATATTGCATCCTCATGACACTTGGATATGACACCTTGTGGATTCTCCTTTGACACTTGGCTAAGACTTCTCATAATCAAATATTCTTATTCTCTTACGCATGTCTCTATTTGGCTTCTTTGTCATAGATTCTTGGCTTTAAGTGGGTTGAGGTGTCTTATGATGCGTCATAGATTCTCTTCCACATTTAGCCAAGTTTGACTTGCATGTGTCATAGAATCTCACAATTGGCATATTTTGTCATATGCATCATGAATTCTCAAACTTTTGCCACATCGCACATCTATGGGTGACAAATCCAATGCCCTCACTTTGAGTGTTGATTTTAAAATGAACACTCTTTCTCTCATTTCAGGGGCTTGCCTTCTTGAAGTCTTGAAAGCCTTTAGGTCCTAATTTCTTTTAGATTTCTCATTCCATCTCTCACATTCAAATCACAACTTCAAGCATTCTCATGGCATTATCCACATCATAGACTTTTGCTTCAATTTTGTGTGCACTATAGGAAACTTTGGAGCTACAATCATTTGGAGAAGAAAGAAGGACATGGGAGCTACAAATAAAAAAGGAGGTTTCTATTGCTTTCTTTATTAGTTTGGCTTTCATGGTAGACTAGTGGGTGCTAATGTATGTTGATTGAGTTTTGTGATTTTCTCATAGTATGTTATGCATTTAACCTGTTTTCTGGTCCTACAGAACCCAAGTCAATTATGCTCTCTTCAAGGCTGGCTTCAATCAGTTCATCGATTCATTTCTTAGTTGGCAAAAAAGTGTGTACCTTTCACCCATTTACTACACAAAGATATAATTTTTAAGTGGGATGACTAATGCCAAAAGGCTTTTGACTTACTCAAAATCTACTTGATGAATACACCTATGTTGGTACCTCCAGTATCACACAAACCATTTCTATTGTACATTTCTCTAATAGATAAATCAATCAAAGCTCTCCTAGCACAATAAAATGACAAAGGAAAAGAATGAGCCATTTATTACATAAGTCATACCTTGGTCAACTATGAGCTCAATTACTCTTTTATTGAGAAGGCTTGTCTAACTATAGTTTTTGCTTCCTAAAAACTATGCCACTCTCTTCTAACACACAAAGTCAATTAAAAGAAATAAAAGGACAAGCCATTGCTGATAAATTAGTAGAGGCACCTATAGAGAGTTCAAATCCTATCCTAGCTAATTTCCTAGACACGCACATTCTTCAAATAGAGCTAGTAACATGGAAATTCTATTTTGATGGTTCCTACACACATCATGGATCAGGTGCCAGTATTTTGTTCATTAGGCCACTAGGTGTTACCATCCCTAAGTCTTTTAAACTACATTTCCCTTGCACCAACAACATGTTAGAATATGAAGCTTTGGTCTTGGGTCTCAAACTAGCTTTAGAGTGGAAACTGACAACACTCGAGGTTTATGGAGACTCTGAGTTGATCATCAATCAAGTCACTAACACTTATTAGACCAAAGATGAAAAGTTATTACCTTAAAAACATATGGTTGACACACTCAAGGCATGTTTTGTTCATATTACTTTTGAACAAATTCCCAGAGATAAAAGCAAAGAAAAAGATTCTATGGCCACCTTGGCCTCCTTAGTCCAGCTCTTGAAGTAGCATGAGCAATATGAGTTCTTAGTAGAAGAGATGGTTCAACCCACATTTATTCAACCTGATTCCCTTATCATTTGCCACTTAGACACTCCTGATTCCCTTTGGTATAACCCCATCATCACTTTCCTTCATGATAACACCATTTCATTTGACCACTCAAATAACCAAAAACAAAATTTCATTTGACAAACCTCATGGTACACTTTGGTGGCTGATACACTGTATAGGAAGGGTCTTGATAGTACTTTGTTCAGATGTCTTGGAAAGGATAAGTCTAGAGTCACTCTATAGGAAGTTCATGCAGTGATTTGCGAGTCACACTCTAGTGGGTTTTCACTAGCAAAGAAGATCCTTAGGATGGGTTATTTTTGGGCAACCATGGAAAAGGATTCTATTGACTATGTGAAAACTTGCAAAAAATGCCTAATCCATGGTAACCTGTTCATGCACCAGCCCAAGAGCTCAACTATTTGGCCACACCATGGACCTTTTATCAATGAGGCTTTGATTTTATTGGAGCCATCCATCTACCTTCCTCTAACAAACATAAATGGATTATAGCTACCATAGAATAAATTACCAAGTGGGTCAAAGCGGAGCAACTTGCTAACTCTACGGGAAAAAAATCTCTTCCTTCATTCTAAACCATATCATTTGTCAATTTGGCATACCTCATGCCATTCTCATGGTCAATGCCTTGTAATTTAAAAATAAAATAATTGATGAATTATGTGAAAAATTTCACTTTATAAATCACTCCTCATCAATTTATTATCCCAAAGGCAATGGCCAAGCAGAGGCCACCAACAAAACCATTATCAACATCCTCAAAAGGACTATCAATGATATTGGTAGAGATTAGAATTTATAGTTGAACCTCACCCTCTGGGCCTAAAAGATGAGTGTTAGGACACCTATAGGTGAAAAACCCTTCTCCTTAGTTTATGGTTGTGAAGCTATTCTTCTTTTAGAAGTTGAGATCCCATCCTTGAGAGTTACTCTTTGGGACATTCTATTAGATGAGGATTACAGAGTGTCCTATCTAGATTAGCTAGAGTTGTTATAAGAACATGAGCATGCAACACATGAACATCTCAAAGTGTTTCAGAATAGGTTATGAAGCCATTAGAACAAAAAGGTCAAACCCCATGTTTTCAGATCGGTGACCTAGTGCTCTGAGAAAACCCTAAGAACCAAGTGGCTAGAGAAAAGAAATGAAAGTGGGAAGCCAATTAGATTGGTCCTTACATTATCACAAAGTCTTTTGGGACTAGTGCTTATAGACTTTTAGATTGTAATGACACAAACCTAGTAGAACCCATCAATAGCATCCATCTCAAAAGATGTCATGTCTAAAGCCTTGAGAAACACATCAAAAATACCAAAAAAAAAAAAAAAATACCAAAAAAAAAAAAAAAATTGGTACAAAAGAAGTGAGAATGCCATCTTTGGTTTGAAAAGGAGCGAGAGATAGCACCTTTAGACTTCCCTAAACAACACAAGTCCTTCAATGCTGGAAAACAAAATCAAGACAGTACTCAACCAACTATCTATATGACAAATTTTGCTTGTTTAAGGCTTATCTAACATAGTTGAGTTAATTTCACACATACCCAATTGAGAAACACTTGTGGGTTATAGTTCAATGGTCCCTTAGCATCTAGTGCAACTCATAATAGTAGAGATAGCCAATATAATAGCACCAAAGGGAAGCATAATAGATCAGGAGAAACATGGAATCAAATTATGTATTGAGATACCATAGACATGAATTACAAGAAAATCAATGCACATCTCAACTATGCACCTTGATCAATGATCCTCAATTTTTATTTTATCCCTCAGTTAACCAATTTGATGTCCCAGAATCCTTTCATTGCCTCCCATGTCCCAAATACAGTTATCCATGCCCACTTTTCACCTCTTTTCCCGCTCTTGGTCTCTTTGCCTCTTTAGGTGCCTCACATGGTCTTGGTTACCCCAATACTCCATCTAATTTCACTCACATCCTCATTCCACCCCCACCAATTGCAAATTGTCCAAAATTATCAAAAGAAAAAAAAAATTGTCCAAAATTACCCAAAAATTTTCAAAATTTGTCAAAAATTATCGAAAAAAAAATTGTCCAAAATTACCAAAAGAAATTCAAAAATTACCAAAAATTATGAAACAAATTCAAAAATTGTCAAAAACTGCCAAAACCATTCAAAAGGGGGTAATAATTACCAAACATAGCTGCAAAAGCTCACAAAATTAACAACACCTCAAAATTCCTATCAAACATAGCTCACTTTTTCTCAAATAGGCTATATAACAAGACAGAATATTTGAATATGACATGCCTCACTAGTATTGAGAAGCAATGTAGTTATGTCCTAAAACATTTCACTAGACTTTGGAAAATCTGGCACAATGCGAATAATGTAAGAGGTGTCCCCTTTTCCTTCCTCTTGTCAAGAATAAAAATTCCCAATGGATCATTAGTCTTATTCATGTTGTAGTGGCCATGATTGGTCTAGCCCCCTTCAACAAATATATCAATGTTATCTTGAGAGCCTAGATATCTGTTGGACTTTTTCATCCTCACCTAATTGGGGGCATAGAATAAGTAAGTGTAATCATGAGAACTTGCCACCCCCCTTGTGCCTTTTTAGGCCTAAACATTTTTTTCAGGTCCCCCCTCAAGTGCCTTTTCAGGCCCAAAAATATAAAAAACACCAAAAAAAAAAAAAATTGGTACAAACGAAGTGAGAATGCCACCTTTGGTTTGAAAAGGAGAGAGAGATAGCACCTTTGGACTTCCCTAAACAACACAAGTTCTTCAATGTTGAAAAAAAAATCAAGATAGTACTCAACCAATGATCTCTATGACAAATTTTGCTTGTTTAAGGCTTATCTAACACAGTCGAGTTAATTTCGCACATACCCAATTGAGAAAAACTTTTGGGTTATAGTTCAATGGTCCCTTAGCATCTAGTGTAGCTCATAATAGTAGAGATAGCCAGTATAATAGCACCAAAGGGAAGCACAATAGATCAGGAGGAACATGGAATCAGATTATGTATTGAGATTCCATAGAAATGACTTGTAGGAAAATCAATGCACATCTCAACTATTCACCTTGATCAATGTTCCCCAATGTTTATTTTATCTCTCAATTGACCAATTTGATGTCCCAAAATCCTTTCATTGCATCCCATGCCCCAAATACAGTTATCCACACCCACTTTTCACCTCTTTGCCTACTCTTGGTCTCTTTGCCTCTTTAGGTGCCTCACATGGTCTTGGTTACCCCCATATTCCATCAAATTTCACTCACATCCTCATTCCACCCCCACTAGTTGAAAATTGTCTAAAATTATCAAAAATAAAATAAAAAATTGTCCAAAATTATCAAAAAAATTCAAAAATTATCCAAAATTATCCAAAAAAATAAAAAATTGTACAAAATTACAATTTTTTTTTCAAAAATTGTCAAAAATTACCAAAAAAAATAAAAATTGTCCAAAATTATTAGAAGAAATTCAAAAATTACCAAACAAATTCTAAAATTGTCAAAAATTGCCAAAACCATTCAAAAGGGGGTAATAATTACCAAACACAGCAACGAAAGCTCCCCAAATTAACAACACCTCAAAATTCCTATCAAACATGGCTCACTTTTGCTCAAATAGGCTATATAACAAGACATAAAATATTTGAATATGACATGCATCACTAGTATTAAGAAGTAGTGCAGTTATGTCCTAAAACATTTCACTGGACTTTGGAAAATTTGGCACAATGTGAATAGTGGAAGAGGTGTCCCCTTTTCCTTCCTCTTGTCAAGAATAAAAATTCCCAATGGATCATTAGTCTTACTCATGTTGTAGTGGCCATGATTGGTCTAGCCCCCTTCAACAAATATATCAATGTTATCCTGAGAGCCCAAATATTCGTTGGACTCTTTCATCCTTGCCTAACTGGGGGCACAAAATAAGTAAGCATAAGCATCAGAACTTGCCACCCCCCTGTGCCTTTTTAGGCCTAAACATTTTTTTCAAGTCCCCCCTCAAGCACCTTTTTAGGCCCAAAAAAATAAAGAAAACACCCAAAGAAAAAAAATGTGTACAAAAGAAGTGAGAATGCCACCTTTGGTTTGAAAAGGAGCGAAAGATAGCACCTTTGGACTTCCCTAAACAACACAAGTCCTTCAATGCTAGAAAAAAATCAAGATAGTACTCAACCAACTATCTCTATGAAAAATTTTCTTGTTTAAGGCTTATCTAACATAGTCTAGTTAATTTCACACATACCCTATTGAGAAACACTTGTGGGTTACAGTTCAATGGTCCCTTAGCATCTAGTGTAGCTCATAACATTAGAGATAGCCAGTATAACAACACCAAAGGGAAGCACAAGAGATCAGGAGAAACATGGAATCAGATTATGTATTGAGATACCATAGACGTGAATTGCAGGAAAATCAATGCACATCTCAACTATCCACCTTGATCGACAATCCCCAATTTTTATTTTATTCCTCAGTTGACCAATTTGATGTTCCAGACTCCTTTCATTGCTTCCCATGTCCCAAATATAGCTATCCACGCCCACTTTTCACCTCTTTGCCCACTCTTGGTCTCTTTGCCTCTTTAGGTGCCTCACATGGTCTTGGTTACCCCCATATTCCATCAAATTTGACTCACATCCTCATTCCACCCCCACTAGTTGCAAATTGTCCAAAATTATCAAAAAAAAAATTCAAAGATTGAAAAACACTACCAAAAATAAAATTCAAAATTTTTCCAAAATTATCGAAAAAATTCAAAAATTGTCCAAAATTATCAAAAGAATTCAAAAATTATCCAAAATTATCCAAAAGATTCAAAAATTATCCAAAATTACCAAAAAAAAATCAAAGATTGTCAAAAATTACCAAAAAAAAAAATTGTCCAAAATTATCAAAAAAAAAAAAAAATGCCAAAAATTACCAAATAAATTCTGAAATTGTCAAAACCATTGAAAAGGGCCAAACATAGCTGTGAAAGCTCACAAAATTAACAACACCTCAAAACTCCGATCAAACATGGCTCACTTTTGCTCAAAAAGGCTATATAACAGGACATAAAATATTTGAATATGACATGCCTCATTGGTATTAAGAAGCAGTGTAGTTATGTCCTAAAACATTTCACTGGACTTTGGAAAATTTGGCATAATGTGAATAGTGCAGGAGGTGTCACCTTTTCCTTCCTCTTTTCAAGAACAACAATTCCCAATGGATCATTAGTCTTATTCATGTTGTAGTGGCCATGATTGGTCTAGCCCCCTTCAACAAATATATCAATGTTATCCTGACAGCCTAGATATTTGTCAGACTCTTTCATCCTCATCTAACTGGGGGCATAGAATAAGTAAGCATAAGCATGAGAATTTAACACTCCCCCTACACCTTTTCAGGCCTAAACATTTTTTCAAGTCCCCCCTCAAGTGCCTTTTTTAGGACCCTCCAGTGCCTTTTTAGGCCCAAATGCCTTTTTTAGGCTCATCAAGTGCCTTTTTAAGCCCCAACACCTTTTTAGGCCCAAGTGCCTTTTTTAGGGACCTTAAGTGCCTTTTTAGACCCCAACACCTTTTTAGGCCCAAGAGCCTTTTTTAGGCCCCCTCTCAAGTGTCTTTTTAGGCCCAAGCACCCTTTTTTAGACCCCTTAAGCACCTTTTTAGGCCCAAATGCCTTTTTCAGGCCCCTTAAGTGAGTTTTTAGGCCCTTCAAGAACCTATTTTGGGCCCCCAAATTCCTTTTCATAGGCCTTGAGAGTATCCATCTTGGCAGATACCTAGAGAAATATCCCAAATTTGGCCTTGTAATCATTTGTAAAGGCTATTAATATATGCAGAATTATGCCTTACATATTAGGACTCTCAAAATGTTATGCAAATCTCTACTTATCTTTCATTTTGAGCCTAGAAGGACATTTAGTTCCCTACATATAAGTAAAGCTTTTCCTTATTCTACGAATCCTATTGTTCCCACTTTTACAGAGATTGAAACCTTTCCAACATTTTTTTCAAAAATCATAAAAACATTCAAATATCTATCAAAAATCCTAGAAACATTCAAATTTCTATCAAAAAACCCAAAAGCATTCACATATTCCTCAAAATGCTAAACACATCTAAATATATTCTAAAAATACCAAAAACAAATATGACAATGCATTATAATCAACATTTTTTGTCCCTTGATTGTTGCAACAACAAGTACAATCTTTTATTCTACTACAATAGCTATGACAACATTACATTTAAATAGTATCTAGTGGACTATTCATTCTAGCCTCCCTAGGAGAGGTGGCGAGATAGGGTGTCCAACTAATGGTGTTTCTTGAAACCCAACTCTAGAAGAAGAACCCTCTGACATTAGTTCTCTATGTACCCACACCATATCCATGGCAATTGGAAACCTCCCACTATGTAATTGTGCATTCAATAGTTGTGTAAATTCCCTATCCATAAACTACATCTCTCACCAGTCCTCATTTGGGAATGCCTAATAATAACATCCCATATAATAAGTGGCTTCCTGGTGTACCTTTGCCATCTGGTGGATTTCCATGAACACATTCTCCACCAACTTGTTTACTCCTAGTGTAGTGATCACTCATTGGGCCACATCCTGCTCCTATTGCATTTGATTAGTCATTATTCACCAGTGCTCCATGTCTACTTTTGGCTTTCCCAACCACTACTATAACTATCTCACCTTCCCTAACTGCTCCTACAACTTCAATGATAGGGAGTTTTCTTTTGCAATTGCCTCCCTAAATGACTTAGACTATGACTGCAATAACACTAGCTCATTTTGTGCACTCTCTAAACCCACTTGAGCCATCTTCATAGATTCCTACAACCTCTGAGCCCACAACCACTCTGCTTGCATTCCTACATCATTTTCCTCCATCCATGATTTCTCTGCATGTAGTTCCACTTCCACTAATTGCACCCATGCTTGCTTGACATCCACCACCACTTGAAGCCATCCCGCCTCCATTTGTGATCCATCATCTTGCACCTTCTCCATCAATCCAAACAAGAATGTGACTTCTTATTCTGCATTCTCTGCTCGAACTCTCTCCATGGCTAATATTCTTCATAATTCCTCCACATCTATTGGTGATTCATCTTTGCCTCCCACTTCTCACCATGGCTCCTCCACATTTACACTACTCACTTCCCCTTCTGTTGACCTTTGTCCTGATATCCTAAGGCTAATCAAATGACACATTCCATTCATTATCTCACCCACACTAACACCTTCTACATCCTTCAGAGCTACTCCTATGGACTTTTGAGGAGATTGTATCTCCCTCACCTCCTCCTGTACTCCTGATATACTCTTTGTCATTCCAGGTAAACTACTCTCCACCTACATCATTAGCTTGTCATCCAATATCACTTGCAATACCTATTGCACTATAGTCCCCGACAATATCACCAACATTGACAAGGGAATTTCTTGTACCCTAATCCCCACCTCTTTGGGTTGTGCTGACCCTTTTCCTACATGACTTTCTTCACCCAACTCTAAACTTAACACTTGCTATTTTGACTAATAAAATAGCTCCTCAAAGGTTCACCAAACACACTTCGCTCTTTTCCTTTGCCTAATCCACCTTCCTTGTTTAGCATCACCCTCTTGCTATGACTAATCTGACGAGCCTGGCATGCTTTCATACACACACTTCCCATAGATTCTCAATATATCCAATAGCCACATTCTACTATTCACCTTGCCTTGTTCCATTCCCATTATATTTGCTTACTTATAGCCATCACTCACCTGAGACGATCTTTATTAATCTTACCACATATCCACTCTCTACATCCCACCACACTAGTACTAGGTACAATTAACCCTTGCCTCTAACACTCTGACACCCTAATTCTCATCAATGCATATTGCCCAACAAAATCTGCAACTAAATCACCCTTGACACATCCCATGCTTTCTTATCTAATTGGTACAAAAATTTCTCCTAGGTAGGACTGAAAAAATTAACACTATTATACACAACTAGCAACACACCTAATTTGAAAATAATGACATTCTTCACTATTATGTACTTTTAGTGCCTCAATGATGTGCTTGACTAGAGGAATCGAGATGAAGTCATGATACTTTATTGGTTTTTTTTTTATTGATTAACTCCAATGATCCTTTGACTTCATGTATTATTGGTGTCCACTTGTAAGTGCCTCCTTTCATTTGTAAAGCCATATGTACCTCGATCAATTTTTTGTGCTATCTTAGGTGAGGTTTTTTATCTGACATGTGACTATTTGTGTGGCTATTTTTATTCTTCTACAGCTATAGCTTCTATTTTCTAGTAGTTGTTATATTTTCATGTACATTATTCATCCTTGCTATTACTTCTTGGCATGAAATAGTATTCATATCACTATAGGTAAGCTAGTGGTGTTTGTACTTAGTCACTTTTTATCACATGCTCTATGATGACAGTTAATTTGTATCTCTTTACAAAGTTATAGTTAGTTGCATTCATTTAGTTCACATTTTCATCTTGGATTCCTTAAAAAAAAATGGTTGGCCCTACAAAAGAAGGCCTTCACAACATCATTCAGCAAATTCATGACTAGTTATCTAATACTAGACAACAACATGAACATCAAGGCGAGCTTTTACCACTAAACTATCATGGACTTTTTCTCCTCACAACATCACCGCCATCCTCACTAGCTCATAGCTCCAAATTACTAAATGTCAAATGAGAGAGTAAAAATAACAAGGGTAAAAGGCATTTTGACCTATTTAACCCTTTGTAGGGGCATTTATATCACTTTTCACCCTATTCACCCAACATTGGAACATTTTCTCACTTTCATGAATTGGGTATTGCACTAAATCAACTTGACTATCTTTATCTGTCAATTATACAACATTTTAGAAATAAAATTGGAACCTCCTAAATTTTCACACTTTCATTTTTTTCCAATTTCATTTTTGAGGGGGTAGTATATCCATATCAAACCAGGGCATCCGAGATGGGGCATCAAATTTTTTTGAAATAAATAAATAAATAATGTTCTACCCTAGCCAAAATTTTAAACATCAAATTAACTAAAGCTAGGGTATCCAAGTAAATGCATTGCAACATCAATCATCAAAACAAACAACAATGAAGACCTCAAACCATCCACAATAAGACATCAATTCATCAATAATTAGACATCATATCAACCTCAAAACATCAAAACATCATCAATCAAACATCATTCAATCATCAGAATTTGACCTAAAATTAGAAAATCAAGACAATATTTGAACTAATATGCTTCGTATATCAACTCAAAGAGGGGCATTTGTAGACAAATTATGCAATTCTAATCAATCAATGCACATTAAGGAGGAAATCAAAAGAAGACAATAGACTTTCAAATCAAAATCACATCAGGTCATTAATTATCTATCAAGTCAACAAGACCCAACTTTAAAAGAGGAGAAAAACAATTCAAATTTATAAAACAAAATTCAAAAAAGGAGGAAGAAAAAGACAAAATGTTGAAAATAAATAAGAAACTTATTTATTCAATAAAGTCATTTATCCTCACAAAAGAGAAAGTCTCCCTTTTTCATTTAAAAGAATTCAAAATATCCCCATTTATCCTCAAAAAAAAGTCTGTTCAATTCTTCCTCATGGTCTCTTATGAGATATTTTTAGTTTCAGTTTTATCTACCAGTCAAAGGTAAAAATCTTGATTCTTACCCCAACCCCTTTTGAAACCCTATAAATAGGAATGAATTCCAAGAACCAAAGGATCCAAGTTTTAGGCATTTGCACTATAGGCACACTCTGAGTTATCATTTTAGCATTATCATTCTAGCAAATTCATAGCATTTGAGCATTGTTTTTATGTTATTTAGCATCATTTATTACATGTTAGCTCATTGTATGTCCATTGTCATAGCATTCTAAGAGTTTTTATCCTCATATAATCTACATTATAGTCATAGATCTTGCATGCATTCTTGTAGATCTATATTTTAAGCATACTCACATTCTAGAACTATCATTGAGATGCTAGTTTGAGAGTTTTCTTAGTAGATGTAGTTAGGGAAACATAAGACATTCATAGAATTTACATTTTGATAAAAATTTCTTGGGTTTAGTCTAGTTTGTTGTCAGTCTATCTGCATTCTACATTAAAGTTTTATGAATGCACGTTTATACCATGTACAATCCTAAGTCTCTAAGTCTTCTTAAGGAGGACAAAACCCTAAACTCTCTATGATTGTGTAAGGAATAGAAGGAGCTAAGAAATAAATTTGCATGTGAAAATAGAGCATTCATCATGGCTTAGAAGTTATGAAGTGAGATTGAATTGTAAAATCAATTAGAGCAGAATAAAGGATAGAGAAGAGTATACAACATAGAGACATATGATCTAGAGTGATCAAGAAGAGAAGTTTTTAGAGGTGATGCGTTATTAGGAAAGCAATTGCAAATCGTAGGATCAAAGTTGAGACATTCTAACAGGTGATTTCAATCAAAATCTCTTAATAGAGTAGTCCTAATAGGCTCTATAAAATCCTTTAACGAGGATCTTACTTAGTTATAAGTTAAAGTCCTTTAATAAGGAACACTTCTAACAGTGTGTTGAAATCCTCTAACAAGGTGAGACATAATAGTCTTTGTAAGCCTTTAATAGTGTAGAGCTTTCATAGGGTAGATCATGACTTATGATCAAAACATTGTAACCTTCATTGGACACACTTTATTACTATAGTAGTGAAGATTTGTGGGTGTCATCTCCACCCTAGTTTTACCTTCTCAGTTGGAGGGTTTCTAGTTAATCATATATGATGTTATGTGTATGAATTCTTACATGTTTACATGATTTAGATATATATGATTTTCATGTTATTTCAATTTACTCATTGAATATATGAGATCGATGTGTGGTGAAAGTTTTATGGGTTCAAGGTTAAACTACTAATTCACCCACCACCCCCCACTCTTAGAAGTTTACCTTTCCTATTGTAATTCAAACAATTGGTATCAGAGCTTTGTTCTCTAAAAGAGAAGCTTTGCAACTTTGAGGAAAGATCTTGAAATGAAAGTATATAAGTTGGGAAATACTATTGAGAACTAGGAGATTGAAATACATCCCATACTACATCAACTAAATCAAGCAAGAGAAGTCGTAAATAATTATTTGAAGGGAAGGAAAGAATTTTCCATTACAGAGAATGACACACAATACAAAGAGATAGACACTACTAAGTTATTTGCAGATGGAGACTCAAATGAATTTGAGGCAACAATTGCAAATCTAATGGAAAAGAATAGAGCCCAAGCCGAGGAAATTAGAAATCTCAAATTAGAGCAAGAATCACAAGCTATCCTGCTATGTGAAGTGGTTGAACAAAAGAAGAAAGCCATGGAAGACAAGGCCATGATTGAAGAAGACAAAAAGGTTTTGGTCAACAAACTGGAAGAGAAATTATCAGAACTAACCAAGATTTCCAACATGCAATTGGATACTCTAAGTCAAATGATGAATGCCAACTATGAATTGAATGTCAAGGACATTGAGATAACTACATTGAAGTTGTATAATGAAAAATTACAAAGTGACCTAAAGAAGGAAAAGGAATTTGCTAAATGTTTCAACAAACCAATTGAAGCCATCAAATAATCTAAGCAATTATTGAGATCCCCTAGATCTAATAATGATACACCCTGACTAGGATACACAAGTACCGAAGGAGGAGAGTCATCCAAAATTGTAGAAGAAAGGAACAAAAAAGGTAAGAAATCCAAACCTACTTGTCATAATTGTGGTAAGAAAGGACATATTGCTAATGTATGTAGGACCAAGACTACAAATCAGAATGTCAATCATAAGAGCATGGTTCATTGCAATAAGTGAAATAAGCAAGGTCATTAGGCACATGAATGTAGAACCAGGACCATGCATACACAAATATTTGAAGGATATTGCTACAACTATTAGAAGTATGGACATAGAGCTTTTGAATGTAGATCAAAACCCATGTGGTCATCAAATAGGCAAACAAAGGTAAGGAACAATGGCAAGTCTTATAACTAGGATTATAATACAAGATATAGCTATCATTATTGTCAAGAATATGGAAATATTCTTGAGAATTATATTAGGACACACTTTAGTGGTAACTATCAAAGGTGGTTAATTCAAACCACATGTTTTAGCTATTTGAAGACTGGTCACATAAGTAGATATTGCTCAACTAGGTTAAAAGCACCAAGTTGTGAATTTGATAAAGGCAAAGGCAAGGAAAATGTTGAACACATTAGAAATGAGATGAATAAGACATGGAAAAAGAAAGATGACTACAAAACATCAAATGGAGAAGGGATCACTTCACCTAATGGATCAGGTGATCACACCTTATCAAACTAGGCAATTAGAAGGTATGTGGGATTGATATTTAAAAGTTATATCATACATCAGTTTCAAAGGAAGCTAGTACTAAAAGGAATACATTAACATGAATAAAGATGCAAGATATTATTAGAAATTCAAGATAAATCTTTGATATTTTCATGTTGTTGCCAAGCATGAAATATTTCCTATATGTGCTAAGTGAAATTAGAAGATGTCGAGCTAGTAGTCTGGCTAGTGAATGATAAGCTGACAACTATGTAAGCACTCAACATTAATTGCAAAGTTTTGCAAGGGTATTTGATCAATTTTAGCTCAATTTTCATCATCTCAAATTTGAGAAAGAGTGAGCAGAGTAGAAGGAAATTTGGTAATACATCCAAGCAGTTGTAGAAAGATCTAAGTAGGGATTCTATGCCAGTTTGTTAGATTTCACAAGGTATTTATCAAGAGGCAACCTATGCAGTTTAAAATTTTGTGAAGCCTAGTTTCTCACTATGGCATCTAGTTCAAAGAATGTAGAAGCGAAGGAATTTTTGGGTGTTCAGTTAGTAAGTAATGAGGTCAAGAAACATGTTTTCAAAGCCATTCCTGATATTTCCTATAAGCAAGACCCTTCTATTGCATTATTGATGATTTTGTCAAATGTAATAATGGTGTAAGATGTAAGAAAATGCTACAACTACAAGATTGGTAGCATTGGTGAGATGGAGATTAGGGAGGCATATAAAAAACTTTTTGATATTGGTGTTTTGAAGGAAGAGTTCAAAATTTTTGAGAGAAAGGGATTAACATGAGACCTAGATTTTCCAAATGTATTCAAGACAGAGTAGATTAGGATAGTACTTAGTCAAATTGACGATGGTTCATTATGGCTAGACAATGGACCTATTAAAATAACTAAGAGAATAATCCATAGGGTTACTAGTTACCCAGCCTAGATTGACCTAAGACATTGAGAAGTGATTCTAAGGAGGTGATTGAGAAGAACATTGGAGCTATCTAGAACAATAGAGGCATGACAATAGATATAATCACTGATCTATTGATTAATTTTTCTATAAGAGTAATATTTCACAAGATCTATTAATGTAGTAGATCAAATAGTGTGCCCAATATAGCTATGAATGTGGGATATAAGATTGTAAAGAAAGATCATACATATGATCTAGCAGAGCTACAATTGCAACAATTGATGGAGAACCTTGGAGCAACAAGGAAAACTAAGAGTGCACAGTGCAATTTTGGTTTGATTTTGATTTGTATATTATTTTATGTGCAAAACACATTCCCCTGATTTGGCACTATGGGATAGAAATCCAATAGATCAGTGGCACTATAGATTGGTGAGTATATTGAGTAGCTAGGAGAGAATTCTAAATCTTTAATGACGAGCTATTTTGAAGATTTCAAGAATTCAATGAAGGAAAGATTAAGAATACTAGTATCCTTAGTTGAAAAACACTATGATGTTATTTATTTTCTTGTGGATGCTAACTATACATTTTTGTAAGCTGCTACACCAAGAGTAAGATGGTTAAGGCCATTTAGTTATGAAATAAATCTAGATGAAGCCTCTACAGCCATCACAACTTTACTATCAGAAGAGGTGGATAAAAGTGCAAAGGTATTTGGAAACTATGAGATGGTAAAGTCCAAAATTATCATTGAATTGAAGACTGCTTTAGCTTTGAAGAAAAATGAGAAGATAATCAAGAAGTTGATAGCTAAGTTTGGAGAGGGTGCTGAGAGGATGAAGAAGAAGAAGAAGAGGATGAAGAGGAAGAAGAAACCCAAGCACAAGAACCTCTAGTTTTAACACAAGGCATGGTAGAATATCAAGAACATGAGGAGACTAAAGGTGCTAAGGGAGAAGAAGTCGAGGAAGCACCTACTCCTGCCGAGCCAAAGAAGAGGAAGGCCAAGGCACAACATGTGGCAAGGAATAAGAAAATTATTAAGCCAAGCCAAGCTAAGCCCACTACACCTACTAAAAGAGCCAACACATGTGCAACTACACAAAAGGCCAAGGAAAAGACAAAACAAACTGAACAAGGAGGCCAAGAGAAAAAGAGACCAAGAAGAAAGTATGTAGCACAAGAAGAGTTTGATGAAGAGAAAATAGAATTAGATGACAACAACCAATTTAAGGTGATGAGTCATAATCCTCTTTTAGATCTTGATAATTATGTGAAAATGTTAAAAATAATGCAAAATTATCAAGATTTGGTCATGTTGATTTTGATAAATTGGGTAAAGTAGAGAAAAATCATGTAGAGGAGGCCATATATTCCATGATGGGAAAATTCAAGACAGCTCCACTAGAGATTACCAAATCAATGCCTAAGAGTCTATATGATAGAGTTGAGAAAAAATAGCACTATTTTCTAAACTTGGAGAAACAATTTAAAAAACATCTCTAGCCTAAGTGATTCTAGAATTAACAAAGGCACAAATTGATAAGGCTATGAAGAAGTATGTAGTTAGGTTTATACCTAAATATAGAGCATTCAACATTTTGCAAAACAACATTAAGGATGTTGTTAAGAAGACCACTTAGATGTGAAAACTTACTTATGGGTTGACAATAGTAAAGGAAGAAGAAGAAGAACCCATTGAAGTAAAGGATGATGAAGAAGATGATGAAAAAGGTGACATAGTTGGAGGAGGAATAGAATTCAAGAAGATGACAAGGCAACAACTAAGCTTGTGCAACTATAAGAATAGATTGTGCAAGAGACACAATTGTAGAGTGTCAGTCCTCCACATGTCACAAGTGAGACTTCTGAGATAATAAGTGTCAAGGATGTTTCTATTCTATTAGCTCAGGACATTAATCCCCTTACTAAAGATGTTTTGAAGAAGATCTTAGATCAGTCTACACTGTAGGAGAAACTTTGTGACAATCCTATTTTAGCCAGTGTGGATGAGCTATAGAAATTAGTAACTAATGTTGGAGGGGAAAAGGTGAATATGTAAGAACCACCTTCTATCATCCTTCTAGTCACTAATGTACAACCTTTGGTAAAGATCCCAGAATCCATATTAAATAAGGTTGATACAATTGCCAAGATTGATATTGTATAAAAGAACATAGTGGAAGCACAAGTTGCTACTGTTGAAATAGGTCAGATTCTTGGTGCAAGTTGGGTCATTGTGGTATAAAAAGAAATCATAAAGAGAGTGAGATGACAATACAATTGAAGGAGAAAACTTCCATCCAAGCCTTGGTAAACTTACTAGTATCTAGCACTCCATCAAGTCATACTCTTCAGAAGCTGAGCACATATGCTACTCCATTATAGATCTTAGTGGCAAGCCCAAGTTCATCAGAGGATGAAGAAGTAATTCAATATGGAGATGTGAGCCTTGATGAAGAGATAATTCTACCAATTTTTTATTTTTATACAATGAAAATAGAACAAATGGGCATATTGTAGTAGGCCCTAGCAAGGAAAAAGCATCAGGAAATGCTTAGAAGGGAGTACAAGTAGAAGCAGACACTTCAAGACATCAAAGACATCTTTTTAGATGCATTTAGTCTACTAACTCTAGATGGGACCAAGCCACTAATGGATCAACTAAAAAACATAGTGGAGAAGGTTAGTAATGAAGACCTAGATACAAATGCCAAATTACTTGAATGGTCAGAAATTAAGTTCCAAAACAAAGTGAATGAGAAATTATCTGGTGATATAGCACTAACACAAGTTGCAATGGTAGCTAAGGTTGAGGATATGTAGAAGTTACTTGAGAACATATTCTCATTGTACACAAAATTATGCAATCCAACACTCTTTACACAAGAGACCATAAGTCACATTCTAAGTCTAGAAAGCCAAATTTTTGCATCAACTACAAGACTACTAATGAATCTAGGTCAAAGTGAGAAGTATTTTAGGATATTTCTTCAAAAACAGAGTTAGTCAACTATATTGATAGTAGATGAGGCCAACATAAGGGCCAAATTGACTAGCATCCAAGCAACCTTCACCCCCCAATTGAAATATTGCATAAGGAGCTAGGATATGCTGAAACCCTAATGAAGAAAGACCCCAATATTTCTACCTTAGATGGTCTAGTTCACCTTATTGCCAAGATTGCAATCCAAATCAAGTCATTTATGTAGCATGTGAGAACTGAGATGTAGCTCTTAATATGATATTAGATATCCATAAATATTTTTTGGAAAAACACATAATAAGTGTATAGCCCATTGACATAAGTGTCAAAAAAGGGGGAGATATATATTTTTGGGGGAGAATAAGTTAAAAGGGGAAGACATATTTTTGAGAATGAAAATAAAAATGACATAAGAGGAGAAGAGAAAAGTCAAAATCAAAAAAGGGAGAGTAAGCATAAAAATACAATAAGTATCAAATGAAAGAGAATCGCCATAAAGTCAAAGTGTATCAATAGAGACACATTTACCCAAAAAGAGTACCCAATTTTGGATACAAAATAGAAATATCAACTCAAGGGAAGTTATCAAACTTTAAGATATCTAAGTTATTGAATTTTTTTTTTTGGAATTTTTAAGTTTTGTATATAAGCTGAGTTGAGACATGTTATGCTCATAAGATTAAGGATGATAATGTATACTCAAGTGTTTTTGACAGTCATGTCAAAGGGGGAGATTGTTGATCTCAGATTGATTTAGAGAAGTGAGTGTCAACACACTTAAGTTATTTACTTTGTTGATTGCAAATAAGTAATGTATGTTGAGAAAATAATAGACTATGCTAAGTCATAGTGAGTGTCGAGCCATTCATGTGCCAAGTCACTCAAGTGTCAAGTAGATAGTATATGCTAAGTGACATAGAAGTTGAGTAAACATTGGATGCCAAGCAATGTAGGTGTCAAGTCATAGTAAAAAGATTAATGCATGCCAAGCATAAGAGACTTTAGATGCTGAGTGACACAATCTTGACATATTTGTTTGTAATGGCACAAACAACTATGTAAGCTATTTTTGAGCTGACTTAATATTGAATTTTGATATTTTGGAGATAATGAAAAATCTCTAGTTGGATTGCTTATGCAATTATATGTAACTAATCAAAAAATGGGAAGGATTAAGTGGAAAAATTGATGAATCTCAACTGTAGATTCATACTTATCCCTAAGTCACTAAGTCTTCTTAAGGAGGACGAAACCCCAAACTCTCTATGAGTTTGTAAGGAATAGAAGGAGCTAAGAAATAAGTTTGCATACCAAAATAGAGCATTCATGGTGGCTTAGAAGTTATGAAGTGAGATTGAATTGAAAAATTAGTTACAGCAAAATAGAGGATAGCTCGAAGAGTATACAAGATAGAGAAATCTAATCGAGAAGGATCAAGAAGAGAAGTGTTTAGAGGTGATTTATTATTAGGCAAGCAAGTGCTAACCATAGTATCAAAGATGAGACATTCTAATAGGTGATTTTAGTCAAAATCTCTTAATAGAGTAGTCCCAATAGGTTTTATGAAATCCTTTAACATGGTGCTTACTTAGTTGTAATTTAACATCCTTTAACAACACACACTTTTAATAAGGTGTTCAAATCCTCTAACAAGGTGAGAGCTAACAATCTTTGTAAGCCTTTAACAGGGTAGAACTTTCATAGGGTAGATCATGACTCATGATCAAAATATTGGAACCTTCATTGGATACACTTTATTACTATAGTAGTGAAGATTTGTGGGTCTCATCCCCACCCCAATTTTACCTTCTCACTTGGAGGGTTTCTGGGTAATCATATCTGATGTTATGTGTGTAAATTATTACATGTTGACATGATTTAGATGTATATGCTTTGCATGTTATTTTAGTGTACTCATTGAATGTATGAGATGGATGTGTGGTGAAAGTTTTATGGGTTCAAGGTTAAACAACTAATTCACACCCCCCCCCCCTCTAAGAAGTTTTCCTTTCCTATTGTAATTCCAACACAAGATTGATGATTTAGAATCTAGAAAGGAATCAATTGTATGGATTAGTGATATAATGAATAGGATATCTTCATAAGGAAAATGGGATCTTGAAACATGAACTGAAAACCATTGAACTTAAGTTGAGTCTTAAGAAAAATGGTGGCAAGAATGAACCAAAACTAAAAACTAAGAATGTAGATCTTAGATCCTAGTTAAGTCAAGCTACATCTAAACTAAATAATATCAAGATTGACCATGCTTAGTTATAAAAGTAAAACATTATTGCGAAAGGAGACACAAGGTAAGAAATAGTTACAAAAAATTTATTCCAGCAGTGAAAAGATAGATCAATAGATATTTCATCAGAGACCTTCTTATGATGAGACAGGACTTGGATTTCTGATTAGAGAGAAATCAGACAAGAATTTTGAAATTAAAAATGAACTAGATCTAGTTATTGAATCCCCTAAGGAATCTAATCTGAGTAAGGTAGAATCAATCACATCTATTGAAGTACCAAAGGAAGTTGAGTTACTTTATTTGTTAGCTAAACCTAATGAACTTAAGAAAACATAGCAAGTTAATAAACCTAAGTTAGATGAACCACCCAAGGAAGTAAGATATGAGTTCAGAGGTAGATGCTTCATGTGTAATGAGGTTGGATATATGAACAAAGACTACATAGTTATGACTTTTAAACCCATTACTAATTTCTATTGTTATAATTATCATGGATATGGAAATAAGGCAGTAGAATGTAATAAATCTAAGTTTGATGGTAATAATGCAAATAGTAGAATGTCCAGGAATACAAACCCTATAGGTAATGAAAGAGGAAGATCAAAAAATCGATCCAGTGATGAATAGACATCTAATGGAGAGAAGAACTAGTTTTTGTGTTACAAGTGTAGCAATCCTAGACGCATTGCAAGGAATTGTAGAGGACCTAAGAATTAGAATGGAACTAATCAGAGAAGAAATACACTTGTATGTCAGTTATGTAATAAATTTAGACACAAAAAAAGATATTATAGAATGGATAGAAGGAATTTTAACAAGAATTCAAATAACAAAAGGAACAACAACATGATAATGGCAGTGAAAATAGTCAGAAGGAAGCAATTAAGGAACATGTTGATGAATTCAAGGAAACATTTGTGACAACTAAAGATCTAGAAAGCTCTTATATTTTTTTGAAGGAACAATTTTTTGATACACATGATAAGATATTGAAGTCACATATTGTTTTTGACTCATCCTACCTAAATTAAGAAGTTTTAGTTGTGGCAGTGCATTAGTTGGCCAGAATTGATCTTAGAGAGAGAGTTGGAAGTCGTGTAGTTAAAAAGAGGTTAAGGACATAGAGAGAAGGCTATGGTCATGTGTGCAAGTCTTGATATGATCATAATGAGTAGGAACTAAGATTTCAAGCTTATTGGTATATAGAGATAGTATTCTAATCTATGGTAGATACACATTTAATGTGCAATGCAATTTGAAATAATTTAAGGATTGCAAACAAGATTGAATGTACTATTTATTCATGCAAAGTGTCTTGAGTGAATTGAAGAGTGATTTGACAATGAATTGAAGTGTGAAGTGAAGTTTGAGAAGCAGAAAGTTGTAGAAGCCCTAAATCATGATTTTAAGGTATTTTGTGAAGCTTGAATCCAATTTTTTCAATATTATCAATTACAGTTCAAATGACAAGTCAAAATATGTATGATTTAAGTGAAAGGCTAGTATATGAGTTTATGAAAATTTGTTTATTTGTCTATTGGATGATCCATTGGGTATACTTTTGAAAGTTCCAAAGAATGTGTTACATGTCAAGGATATCAAAAGTTAGATTCATTGTAAAATTGAAAGCATAGGTAATGAAGAGATTCATGAGGATTTGGGAAAGATTTATAATAGTGACTTATCTTTGAAGCCTGAGTATGTGCACTTAGAGAATTTTAATTTGGTGAAGTATATGTTTTATACAAAGTTTGACAATCATGATTGGACCCAAATCATTTTAAGTAGGGTACATGATGATATGTCTTGGTTAGGAGATGAGAAGATTGTTAGTGAGAATGACTTAATTCACAAGGTCATAGGATTAAGTAATGAAGGTTGCAATCTTGTTAATGAGAAGAATGTTAGGGTGATGGTTGAGACGAACCTAAACACAAGGTTTGATGGAAGAAATATGAAGGTAGACTCCATTCAAGATAAAGGAGTAAAGTTGTTAACCAAGATATTAGGGTACAATTTGAACCATGGATCAAGGGTTAACTCATTACTAGATAGATTTTTGCATGCAACTTATGTAATGGCTATGCAAGAAAGAAAGGTTAATTTGTGTGAGATTATCAAATTAAAATTGTTAGAAAACATCACAAAGATTAAGAAGACAAAGAATGTAGTTTTTAGATTTGATTCCTTATTGACTCGCTTATTCTTCTATGCTACAAGGAAGTTTCCTGGATTGATAAGTTGGGATAGCAACAAGTACACAATGAAATTGGTGACTCAATGCTATAGACCAAAACTAGAAAATGTTAGAGATGATGAAATTGACAAAATAATGAAAAGTTTGCAATCTAAGATGAAAAAAAGGTATAGGATACCTCCCTCTATGGTAGAGAAGTATAAGGAAGAGCTATGCTTCATGGTGGAAATAGACAATACCTACATGGAAGTAGTAATTTTTAGAGTCAAATTTATAGAGCCTATGGGATATAAGATAAGCACAAAGCTCATAGAATGATATGCATATATTATTCTTGAATCTAAGAAGGACATAGAGTGCCCTTGATGGGGTGCTTATGAAGAGAAGATGAGAATAGTTTAGTTTGAACTATACAACAAAGAAAGAAAGAAAGAAAGAAAGAAAAAGACAGAAAAAGAGATATATTCCATTATTAAGGAATCCGACATGACTAGGAAAGAGTTTGATGAATTAAAGGTATTACACTAGAGATGAAGGATAGTGAATATACTAGAGTGTTGAATGCAACTCCCATTGTAGTTGTAGGACCTTCAGAAGGTGTGGTAGTAGCACAACCATGTGCACAAGCACCAATTGCACCCTATGTAGTAGTGTCACCTGTAAAACTAGTTAGAACAAGGAGTGATCAGCCTATAAAATAGCCAAAGGTTGAATCATCTATTGCACAAAGGAAGTCAATGAGATTGGTGAAGGTGAAGCATGAACCTACACCAACAATCACGAAAAGGGTCAAGAAAACCACCAACAAACCTAGAAAGGGAAGAAAAACAATGCAACTCAATGATTCTGAAGAATTAGAGGATGAAATAGAAGATAGACCAATAGTCTAGAATGTGCAAGAAGGAAGAACAATAGCTATAGGGAATGCATGGAAGCCAAAGATAGAAAACCTTAACATGCAAATTATTAATCATGACAATTTGTATAGTTCAATAAATATTATGATTTGTATAGTAATATGGATGGAAGGTAGTTAGAAAATTCCATTGTAAGGAAAATGATTTTGAGGATCAAAAGGTTTGAGAATATATAGAATAAGGTACCAGAGGTTTTGTTTAATAGGCTTGTAAATAGGAAAAGGAGAATATTAGAGGAATATATGAATATGAGGATCACAATGATAAAAAAACTATGTGATATTAATTCCAAGGAGGAATCAGATAGAATTTTGAATGGTATTAAGCCCTTTCTAAGGGAAAAAGGAAGATAAATTATTCTAATGGGAGGAAATTATAAGGATGCTAGGAAAGAAATTGAGGAGGAAATTGTAAAGTATGTGACTACAGTGCCTAAGGTCATTGTGCAGTCTAAACCTGAGAGTCCAGTATATTACAAATACATACACCTTCTAGGGATGAGGAAGAAGTAGAGGAAACATAACACACACCCTCACCACCTCACATTGTTATGGGTATTGAATCCGTGCAAGTGGATAGTACAGGTATAACTATAGATACAAAGGAAAATCCTTCTATAACATTTGTCCAATCCATTGTTGGCAAATACTACTACTTACTAACTCTGATGATGAAGAATAAGGAAAGAAGAAAGAGGTAAAGGAAATAAAAAAGGAAAGGATACAAAGACAAAAGGTAGATAAGAAAAGGAAAGAGGAAGAGGAAAGAAAGAAGACAAAGGAAGAGAGAACGAAGAAGTCAAATGAAGACTTTGAACTCAAGAAAATATAGAAGATTGTGATGTAAAAACCAATAGTCTTGCCCAATTTAAAACATATGGAGTCTAAAATGGGAAAAGTAGTGTTCCAACATGAGGTTGACATACCTTATGTAGCTCCAAAAACTATATTTGTTGTAGCATAAACACCCAGTCCATCAACAACAACAGTAGTGACATTAGACGATGAAGATAAAAAAGGCTTGATGAAAACATTAAGTTGTTTGAGAAATTTTTTATAGTAAAGTCTTTGAGAAGACATTAATTGAAGTCTTAAATAGAATGCAGAAGATAGTTACTACAACTATAGCTATTTCAAATTTGTAGTCAAAGGCCATGGAGTTGGTGAAAACCTTTGATAAGGAATTCACAACTTTAGTAGAAGTAGCTTTAGCAAAAGCTCAAGTAAGACATGATGCAACATTATTTAACACAGTGTGCACTAATGTGCACAATAATCTAAAGGCACTTGATGGAGACATCAAGGGATTGAGAAAGCATATTGATGAAGAGAAAAAGAGCATATGGACAATGTGTATAGTCATAAAAGTACCTTGTAGAATTTTATAGTTAGATAAAAGGTAAGTTAAGTGAACTTGAAACATTCATTGTCAAGTTACAACTCCCAAAATATAGTAATGAAGACTATGGAGTAGAAGTGGAGAAGATACATGGTATGATCAGAGACTTGGAATATGATAAAGAGAAATTAGCAAGGAGATTCTCTAGTCTTAGAGAAATTTTGTTGTCAAAAGTCAGCACTTTATGGAGGCAACTTGAGGAATGACCTACAACTAAGGCTTCCTATGACAATTTTGCCTATACTGAGTTGAGTGAAGTTGAAGTGGCATCCTATGCACTTTGTACACTAATTAGTATCTTAGAGATAGTAAAGGAGAACTGGAAGAAAGAGATAGAAAGAATAAAGGTTGTTTGTGTAGATTAGTTTTCTAGATTAACAGGTTGATCAATAGTAGAACACCCAAATTTTTGTGGATATAGTTTTTGAGACCTTTTTCATTAATGTTAAAGGGGGTGTATTATGTAGAGAAGGAAATTTGTATAGATGTATATTTATATTTAAGTGGGGGCTTATGTATGTATCAATGTAAAGGAGTGATAAGGAATGTATGATCCATCAAAACATGAATAAAATTGTTATGTTTTGAAGGCAATTGTGTATAGTTACTTTTATTTGTTTCTGTTATGTATGACATCATTTTGTGACTTAGCCAATTTTCTCAAATGTTTCCATCAATGCAAAAGGGGGATATTTTTGGAAATATGGTTAAATAGATATCTTGATGGTTGCCATTTATGGAAACATAAATTCAACATTTTATTTATTCATTTAGTATTAGAAATTGTCTAACTGTTAAACAATTTGAAACAACATAGTGAACATATGTGAAGTGTATAGATGACTCATTATGAATTAGTTCATGCATATTTGAGGAAATATTCATCAAAGTATCATGATGACTTCTACCAAATGCTCAATTTTAAATAGACAATATAGCATGAGATATGGTTAAAATATTAGTGTGGGTATTTAATAGTACAAAAGAGAGCATAGCAGAGAATCGTATTGCATAGTCTAAGGAGTTATTTTGGTTATGAAATAATTACTAAGTTATGATGAAATGACTATATGGATATTAATCCATAAGCTATAAATATATTATGTCAGGTGTGTGAACACATGAAGGTCAGCTGATCAGAGTTTTGTAAATATGTAAGGTATACATAAAGATTTTATCTTGCAAAGATAAGTGTGCTATGCATGATAGATGAGAAAGTTTTATGTGATGTGAACTATTGTATACAGAGCTTGAAAGATTTATCAGCCTTATGTGATGCAAATTATGATGTATGATTAGAACAAGTGTAAAGTACAACAAACAACAAGTATTATATGTATATATTCTTGTGAAGAACTTAATTATATAATTGCATGTTAGGGCAATGGGATCTTCTTGCATACATTGTATTTGTTCTACCTACTCCTAATAGGGTTGAGGATTCTAACAAGGCCTAGTCTCCTAATAGGGACTCAAGACACTATATGTACTTCAAAGACTCCTAACAGGGTCAATATCCTTAACATGATCCTATTGTTTAGTGAATCATCTAGTGGGTATCATCCCCACAAGGGTTTTCTTAGTTAGAAAGTAATGGTGTTATGAGTTATCTATGTACATGGTTATGTTTACTATTCAACATTGTTGGTTTGCTTTCATATGCAAGTTATAAAGTAATCAACAATATTCAGTTGTGGGAAAAAGTTTGTAGAATACTAAATCGTCCCTGCCCCCCCCACACCCCCCACTTAGTAGTATCTGTTTATTTTTTAATGGTTTAAAAATTTGTATAAGAAGACCCATCCCCCTTTTGTAATCACAATTGATGAACAATGGTGTAGGTGAGAAAAGATGAACTTCTTGATCTTCTTGTCAATTTAGCTTCCTCCAAACCTCCTATCTACCATAATATCTTAGCTAGGACAACCATCAAAGGTACTTGGTATGGAAAAATATGAGCATTTCCTTGAAACCCATATACTGTAAAATTCATTGAAATTGGATATGAAATGATACTTGCCAATAATGAGAAATTTTTAACTTAGCAGGGGAATCCATGGGTCTGATAAAATCTAATAGCAATTTAGGAAGTCTTGGATTCTCCCTACACAATAATATACTTAGCTTTGATGTGAAATATCTATCATATCTAACAAAGCTAGCCTCATCCACACCCCAAGATATGATTGCATTCCAAAGCTAGATAGGTAGGGATTCTTCTTCATATTCTCTTGTTAATCACATTTATTTTTCAAAATAAGTGGCTTCTTTAAAAATAAATATATGCATTAACATTGAATACCAACCAAATGCTTTCTCCACTTTCCCTTTTTATATTTCAAGAAATCTAATATGAATTTCTTTAGCCAAGAACAAGGAAAAATAAAAAATGACATTAGCTCCAAAAAAAATAAATTACACCATTGTGTACATAAACTCAATAGGCATATAGCTCCTTTCATCTTCCCCAAAAATGTGACCTAAAGACATTTAAATATCTAGGGCATGAGAATTAAAAATATATTTCTTGAAGGGCTCTAGGGTTGAAGATAAGATCAATGTTGTATTCCCAATAGCTTCTAGATGTTCTCCTAGAGGTCCTTTTTCTAAAAATGAATAAAATTATGATACATAGAGATAAGATCCATCCTAAATACTTCTCCAATCTCTTTAGGTGTTATCTTCATTAGGAATTCTCTATTTATCCCACATACTATCCTAATGATTAGATCATTCATCCTTTCCACTGATGTCAGAATGTCTGAAACCATAAACACTCTATGAACAACCAATTTGCCAAGGTCAAAATTCCATATATTACCATGTGGGGCAAAGAGTTTCCTTTATGAAAACCACTTTTTGAATATTTGTAACCCATTCTTAAATGTTATTATATGATGAGTTCAATTACCTCTATCATACAAACCCTATACGAATTTTAGTCTTAGAGAAATAGGGATTAAATTCCTTATTTGTACTATATCATTGGTTAATTCATTCAATTATTCTAAGAAATCATGATGGACATGTTGGAAATATTCAAGATATGACAAGTTACTGAGAGGGGAGGGGTGAATCAGTAACTTCTAAAATTTCAAACAATAAATCTGTATACTGATATATTCATCATTCATCCAAGTAACCTATTGTAAGCATGAAACAAAATCATTTGCAACACTTGAACACACAGATTTGGTGACCCAGAAACCTTCCAAATAGAAAGTAAAACTGGGGTGGGGATGAAACCCACAAGCTTCGTTACTGCAGTATGAAGTTGGCCGGTTAAGGCTTACAATGACCACTTCTGGTGATCTGCCCTGTTAGGAGCATAAAAGATCGCTAGATCCACCTTGTTAGAGGATTTCCAAACATACAATAAAGTATGCACTCTATTAGGAGATTTACAAAAGACTGTTAAGTCTACCCTGTTAAAGGATTTGCAAAAACTGATTCACCTGTTAGAATGAAATAGTGGATCTGATTACAACTGATTGCTAATAAGATCCGCTATGCTCTGATTCACCTTGATGTGATAGATAAAACTTTTCTGCTTCAAAACTAGCCCTACTGAATATCTTCACAATTCAGCCCACATACTTTCGCACGCATGTATTTCTTTCGCACTTTCACATATTCACACTTTCACATTTCCACTCATTACCATTGCCATAACTATTTTTTGAATGATACAATACATTGCATATATATACTATCCATATAAATAATACATGCAACGTCAGCTAAACAATACATGCAAGGTCGGCTAAAACAACAAGTGCAAATCTCTATACAAAGTCAGCCCAAGGTAAAAACTCGGGTTCACTGAACTGACTCAATGTCCTTCTGATACTCGGCGTCCACTGAGTTACTTGGCATCGTCATGCACTCGGTAGAAGTGAAGGCACGGTTCATACTAAACACTTTTAATAGTTCTGAACTCGGTAACCACTGGAGACTCGGTAGAAGAGATGTCACTTGGTGAATACTTCTATCTGAACTGTTGCTCGGTGATCAAAGGAAATACTTGATAGAACCTTGTGACTCGGTGATAGTTAGTTTCCTTGATATCCGTCTGAGCTCGGTAATCATGAAGTTCTCGGTTACATCTTAGTACATCTTTACTCGGTCAAAACTGATTCCTTTCTTTATCTTGAACACTCAGTAAACACTGATTGCTTTGTTCACCTTGATCACTCAGTAAACACTGATTGCTTTGTTCACCTTGATCACTCGGTAAACACTGACTTCTTTGTTCACCTTGATTACTCGGTAAACACTGACTTCTTTGTTCACCTTGATTACTCAGTAAACACTAACTTCTTTGTTCACCTTGATTACTTGGTAAACACTGAGAACTAGGTAAAGCTTGGTTTTCGATGTGAGCTCGGTAAGCATTCAGAATCCAATAAGTGTTGTAACTAATGACAAAAATGTATCATAATGCCAAGAATCTGCCCCTTTGGCATTAGTGACAAAAACACTTATGAGACAAAATTTATCTGACATGCTGATGACTGATTCTGAATATACATAGCTTCGTTATATACAACTCCCCCATAGAATAGCTTTTATATACAACTCCCCCATAGAATGTACATACATTATTTACATGAGCTGTATATCTCTTCCTTTGTAAAAATTTTGAAAACACTTATTCACCCATAGTATACATATCCAACAATAATCTCCCCCTTTTTGACAATAATGCCAAAGAATAAAGAATATATATACTTATATGGAAACACCAAAATGAGAGATGAACTCTGAATGTACTTGGAGAATAAGATGGAGAGTCTTATCCCAATTCTCTTGCAAAATTTTGCAGGTAGAAAGAGCTATTTGAATTTCAGCCGAAAGTTCAATCACATGATCTGCAATGGAGAAGTTGTTATCATGGATTAATGTCTTTGAATGTGCAATATGCTTCTGCATTGAATCCATGATGGGAAGGATCATGTTTTGGATATCTATCAATGTAGATCAGATCCTTGCCTCTTCCCTCAACAGCTCTGCCTACTTCTCTAACAAAAATTTGATTCTGAGGTGATGAGATGAGCTTGAACTGGGGTCAAGCTTCAAGTTCTGTGCGCTTACCTTCAAATCTTCATCAATTTTATTTAGTTTTTCTCTTATTCCTTTAGTGTATTCGGTAACATCACAAAGTTTAGCAAAAAGAGATGTTACATTATTAAAAGAATTTTCCATATCTGCCAAAATAGAGGTTAATGCAACCTGATTTATTGCAATGTTCTGGGCAATGTGCCCTAATACCTTATTATCAAATTTCTTTTCTGCATGCTCAATTAGCTTTTCTTGTCCGGAGGCATCTTCATTGAATTTATTAACTGCCTCTTCTAGTTGAATCAAAATGTGTTGAGAAGTATCAACATCAACACCTATAGCCTCAGTAATTATGTTCCGGGCTTCCTCAACTATCCTATATTCCTTATCCTTTTCTGATCTTAACTGCATCTGAGTAGCCTTTTTCTCAATAAGTTGACTAGCATACCTCATTTCTTCAATGGTAGCATTATCAAAGTCAATCTTTGGAATTACTATCTCTGTGTCTAAGTCAATATCTTCAAGAATTTCCTTTCCAGTGATCATAAGTCTTAATGGTTGCTTTTGTTTGACTTCTAGGATGACTGGTTTGACCTTTGGAATAGACACAACAGTAGAGATAGAAGGACTAGCAGTAAAAACTGGGATGTTTGAGGTTTGAGTGCCAATAGAAGTATGTACAGGGTCAAAAATTTGAGTGCTGGCCAAAAATGGTGATACGCTTGGTAATATAGTATCTGAGCTCACTGTGTCTGAAGTAGATGGCAACAAAATTGTAGAACAAATTTGAGTTGTCAAAATTTGAGAACTTACAGCAATGCCAACTGATGATGATGGAGTCGAGGAGGCTAACTCGGTAGATGAAAAGGGGTGCAGCTCGGTAGATGAAGAGGGATGCAGCTCGGTAGATGAAGTGGGATGCAGCTCGATAGATGAAGTGGTACTCACTTCCACTGATGATACCTGGAGCTGAGATATGGCAGGTGTAGATGGTAAAACTAGTGTAGATGAACCTGCTGAAGCTGACTCCAACCTTGATGATGTCATAGGTTTGTCTGGGGAGTGAGGAAGGGATGCAATAGCTGCTGCTGCAATTTTTACCGTATCATCCTCCTTATCTTCCTCTTTAGCTTCTTCCTCTTTGTCTTCTTCCTCCTTTTCTTCCATCATTGCATGCAACTCTCCTGGTGTAACTGTGATGGATGGAGTGCTATCTAATTCATCACTGCTGCTGCTGCTGTCATCATCCTTTATTTCTACTGGGTCTACACTGGGCTTATGTAGATGATAGATGTTTTTCCACATGTTTGTAGCATCATTTACAACATGCTCTATATCTTTGATCAAAACTAAACAAGTGTGGAATCTGATCATCATTTTACCTTCATAGGTTTTCAATTCAGATTTTACCTCTGCTCCAGTGAGACTAGGCCGAAGATTCTTCAGGGATTGCTCATATATATCTTTTACCGTCTTGGTGGCTAACTCCCATCTTGGCTGTACTCTCTCCAGTAGTTCTTTAGGGATATGAGGAGCAATCTGGTCCAGGGAGTATTTCCATTTTCCCATTTTGTTAAGTACCAATTCCTCAATTTGCATTTTCTTTGCATCAGTCCTTGTCTCAAATCTCAATGCCTTGAAATTTGCAATGCCAGCTCCTTCTTCCAATGTTTTGAGCCTTTGCTCGAATGTAGGTGCAGGTTTGACCAATATAGGTTCCTGAATACCTTTTCTTGTTCTTCGAGTGAATACTACAGTATGCTACTTCTTGGGCTTGGTAATGATTACCTTGCCTTTCTTCTTTGCTGGTTGCTCTTTTTCTGATTCTTTTTCTCCTTCTTTTTCTTCTTCACTTTCTTTGTCTTCACCTTTTCCCTCGGTGACCATAAGAGAACTCATTTCAGTTTTTAGTTTGGCCATTTTCCTTTTACCTTTGCTGATGGCCTGTGGAATTTTGATTTCTAGTTCAATTCTGGCCTTGGCTTCATCATAAGTACCAAAAATTTGTTGCCTTGGGTCTACTGGCTCATTTACCAGTGCTTCAATGATGTCCCTAGTTTCATCAATATTTACCTCATATGGAAGAGGTTTCACCCATGCAACTCGGGGTCTAACTGCCTATATGTATACCTTGTCACAGTCAACCATGAAACAGACATCATCCTTATACTCTTCAACAAGTTTTGGAGGTATTCTGAATCTGTTGTTCATCCTTTCCTTGAAATCTTCAAAATAATTGTCCATTACTTTGTCAAAATTCATACCCATATCTACTATGAATTTATTTATTTGATACAAAATTGGAGTATCTTTCATCCATACAACTGTACCTTTGGATGGAAAGAATTTCTATACATAGAAGAATAAACAAACTAGCAAAGAACCAAATTTACAAGGGTTTGTCTTTGTAGTCCTTATGCTTTCCATGTTTTTGTTGAATTGTTTTAATAATACATCAGCTAGGTCAAACTCTATATTTTTCTTTACAATTTTATATGCCAAATCTACAGCTTCGCAAGGTACACTATTCAGCCTGCTGGAACTATACAGTTTGTATGCAATAACATAAATACCAAATTTCAGTTCTATATCTGAAACATTGTTGAGTTTTAAACCTCTGCCATCCCATTCAGCTTGGGTTTTCTTCTGTAACTCATCCCGTCCTAGGGTTTTGGTGGTTTTGGCTTTGCTGAGCATTGGGAGACCTGTGATTTTGTGAATCATCTTTTTGGTTATCAAAACTGGCTGTTCCAACCACAACTGACCATTATGTACTCGGCTCAAGATATACCTCACCCATTTCACTTGGAAACTTCTTGGCACATGCGGGATATGGGTTAAGCCTTTGGTTTCCAAATGTTTGAACTCAGGTTTTAGGGTTCCATCTATGCATAACTCGGCTAGGGTGCTATCCATATCTAGTGTCCCTATTTCTTGCACAGTACACTTGAAATGAGTACGAATATCATTGATTAGAAGTACCTTTGGAGGAATCTGTGATTGAGCTCCATGCGGGTCAAGTGATTCAGAGATGGCAGGAACAAGCTTGAACGTCGGTGCCTTCCATTCCATTCCCTTCACAAGCATTTCAGATCCTTTCTTCGCCTTGCTGCTGCTGGTGCTTGCGGAAGCCATTGCTGCTCGGTGAGTAAGAAGATTTCGTAAGAATACTTCGCTGGAAAATTTCTTCAACTCACTTGAATTTGCTTGAAAGCCCTCTTTTGTAAATCTTGAATTTGCGGTGAAAAAATGAGGTTGAAATCTGCCCTTTTGATGAAAAATTCGTCATTAATGTTTGGCACGGAGGTAGCTGCGATTGACAGGCTGTCATCCACTAGCTCGGCTTAAACTTCGCAACTCAGTGACCAAAAGAAAATAGGTTAATCCACCCTTAACTCGGTAAAAGAAGAACCAACCATGCTCGGTAAGTGCAACTTGGTGAAAGAAGCCTTATTTCACCCGACTGAGCTCGGTAAGGTCATGTACCGACCATGATCCTGATGTATCTGAAATACTAATTTGATCATATTTTCATTCTAGGACTGCTTAGGATATTGCTTGTGGATACAGTCCTGGTCTTATCCTGATGAGTCTTAATTGGAAATGGGAGAGTCACTCACTTCTTGAGTGACCATTCCATCACTTGAGTTATCTGGCTTGGTAGACTTAGAAATCCATTGCTGCTTCATTTGTTTTCGAATATTATCTACTTTGATTTTCTTCTCATCCTCGACTTTCTTTATGTTCATGCAGTTTTTAGATATATGACCAAGTTCTGTACATGTATAACATCTTATAGTGGTATCCCTTTTTCTTAGGTGATGCCTTGCACAGTTTATGCCAGTATGACCATATTCTCCACAATAATGACATTTGCACCAAGTGTTGTAGTCCCAACCAAATATTGCTTTGACAAGTTGTTCAGCTGGATTAAAAGATTTGGATTTGCATTGTGATGCCTTATGACCTTGCTTTTGGCATTTGTGACATTTACCTTCAAATTTCGGTTTCCTTTTGCATTCATTGGCTTTGTGTCCATGCTGATTGCAATTGTAGCATTTTCCATTAAATTTGCCTTTTCCATTGCTCCAACATCTGTTAGATGTATGACCTAACTTACCATAGTGGCTGCAAGTAGGTTTTTGATTCTTTAGAGTACCCTGTTTGGAGGATTCACCTTCTTCCTTGTATCCAAGGCCTGCTTTACCATTTTGTTTATGAAAGTTTTCTTCATTTTACAGATTCAATTGATCCATGTCTTTTTGGGATTTTACCATTATCTCATTGACTTGTTTTTCAGAGATTAGATCATTTTGTAAGCTTGCATTGATTTTTCTTTCAGTAATTAAGTCATTTCTCAAAATCTCATTCTCAGATCTTAGATTCATAATTTCTTCATTTGCATTAGTTAACTGAGTTACAAGATTTTCAAGCTGAGAGGATTGATTATTCCTTACCTCTAAGTCTTCAGCTGCCTTGTTCCTTTGCTCCAAGATTTCGCATAGCCTGATGGACTGGATTCCTTGTTCCCTTTTGAGCTTTCTTACTTCTTCCTGCAGAGATCCATTCTTTTCTAAGAGTTCTTTGATTGCTTTGTCAACTTCATCTGAACTATTTGATGGTGAGAGATCTTCAATCTTTTCTTCAACATACTGATGGTCATTCATTTGCATTGCAAGTTCTTTTCTTCTTTTTAAGGATTGTAAAAGATGCTCTTTTGCTTCATTGAGTTGAGCCATGGCCATTTTCAGATCTAGCTTTTCATTCTCAATAGTTTTGTCAAGTTTGAATATCTCCATTGTCCTTGATCTTTGCTCAAGCTGTGAAGCTTTTATCTTGAGAACCTTATAGCTCTGATACCAATTGTTGGAAATATTCAAGATATGACAAGTTACTGAGAGGGGAGGGGTGAATCAGTAACTTCTAAAATTTCAAACAATAAATCTGTATACTGATATATTCATCATTCATCCAAGTAACCTATTGTAAGCATGAAACAAAATCATTTGCAACACTTGAACACACAGATTTGGTGACCCAAAAACCTTCCAAATAGAAAGTAAAATTGGGGTGGGGATGAAACCCACAAGCTTCATTACTGCAGTATGAAGTTGGCCGGTTAAGGCTTACAATGACCACTTCTGGTGATCTTCCCTGTTAGGAGCACAAAGGATCGCTAGATCCACCTTGTTAGAGGATTTCCAAACATACAATAAAGTATGCACTCTGTTAGGAGATTTACAAAAGACTGTTAAGTCTACCCTGTTAAAGGATTTGCAAAAACTGATTCACCTGTTAGAATGAAACAATGGATCTGATTACAACTGATTGCTGATAAGATCCGCTATGCTCTGATTCACCTTGATGTGATAGATAAAACTTTTCTGCTTCAAAACTAGCCCTGCTGAATATCTTCACAATTCAGCCCACATACTTTCGCACGCATGTATTTCTTTCGCACTTTCACATATTCACACTTTCACATTTCCACTCATTACCATTGCCATAACTATTTTTTGAATGATACAATACATTGCATATATATACTATCCATATAAATAATACATGCAAGGTCGGCTAAACAATACATGCAAGGTCGACTAAAACAACAAGTGAAAATCTCTATACAAAGTCGGCCCAAGGTAAAAACTCAAGTTCACTGAACTGACTCGGTGTCCTTTTGATACTCGGCGTCCACTGGGTTACTCGGCATTGTCATGCACTCGGTAGAAGTGAAGGCATGGTTCATACTAAACACTTCGAATAGTTCTGAACTCGGTAACCACTGGAGACTCGGTAGAAGAGATGTCACTCGGTGAATACTTCTATCTGAACTGTTGCTCGGTGATCAAAGGAAATACTTGATAGAACCTTGTGACTCAGTGATAGTTAGTTTCCTTGATATCCGTCTGAGCTCGGTAATCATGAAGTTCTCGGTTACATCTTAGTACATCTTTACTCGGTCAAAACTGATTCCTTTCTTTATCTTGAACTCTCGGTAAACACTGATTGCTTTGTTCACCTTGATCACTCGGTAAACACTGATTGCTTTGTTCACCTTGATCACTCGGTAAACACTGACTTCTTTGTTCACCTTGATTACTCGGTAAACACTGACTTCTTTGTTCACCTTGATTACTCGGTAAACACTGAGAACTAGGTAAAGCTTGGTTTCCGGTGTGAGCTCGGTAAGCATTCAGAATCCAATAAGTGTTGTAACTAATGACAAAAATGTATCATAATGCCAACAGGACATTTCTATGCTAATAGTTTGTTTTTCTAGAGAAACCCTTTTTTCAAGGCATTTTGTGAATAGACAAAGAAAACTATATCACGATATTTTAAAGAAATGAAAACTATCACTTACTCAAAAAAATTTCATCACTTCCTGGCCGCGAAAAATCATAATTTTTCTTAGTATTGAACTCGCCTTTCACTTATGCCCTATTCTATCTCTTCAATTGACACTTTTGTAGAGTAAACATTATTTATCCATTATATTTCCATATCATAAGTACATTAGGAGCCTTCAATTTTCCATCAATCCTTTGAAAGGAGTAGGGATAGATTCTTCATAATTTTTTTAAAAAGAAACCATTGATTTGTGTTACATCTAATGAACTTGATCTAACCTTATTGCTAGATCATTTTTCTACAACCTGATGTGGTAGTCAAACTAATCATATCTTGCTAGCTAGGAATCACCTAGCCCACCTTTACATGTGTCTTCATGTCATTATGTTGCTATGACTAAGAGGCTCACACATTTCTTTGGCGAATATGCAACCACCATAAATTTGATCAGTAGCCAATGTTTTCCATTCAGACCTTGATACTACTGCATCTATGGAAACCCACTAGACATGTGGCTTCTTGTTGTTATATCACATACTTTATCTATTGAGAATCTTTTCACACTAACAAAGAGACTATTAGAGACCCATCTCTGATCTGACAATCTAGAGGTCTTGGGTTGTGTTCCTTAACTTTGGCCCCACTGGACACATATCACCATGTCATCTAGTCACCATGATTAAGAAACTCATATCTTATTAATTCAACACAAGGATGATCATTGATCTCCAAGCTACTTAATAATTGAGATTAACATTTGAGAACTGCTTATATTGAAACCACAGTGGACCATAAATTAACACTTGTTCACTCTAAATAATGATGTCTCCTTTTAAAACTTGTGAACCATTGGGTCCCACTTCATCCACATATCTCCATGTCATTATCTCATGGTGGTTAAAAGGTATGTACCTTCCTTTGGTGACAAAGCAACCATCATGGATTTGATTTGCATCTAAGGGCTAAGGAATCTTAATCAAAAATGAAATTAGACTGACCCACTAGATGTGTGCCATTCTATCTCTATCTCACTAAGTTTAAAATCCTTTCTTCTTTGAATAACAATATAGCAATAGTTATTGATCTCCAATAGATCAAATGGTTAAGGAAGATGTCATTCTCAATTTCTTTTTGAAAGGTGAAACATTGAGAAAAAAGGATGAGAACACCCTATTAGAGAAAATAGCAACAAGGCAACACATAAAATGGAAAACCAGGACACCACCGTAATTCAAACTAGTAAAAATTGAGGAAAACCCTAATAATATAATTTTTAATGTTATTTTTTAAAGATTTATCCTTTCTTTTTCAAAACCTATATTTTTTTGACAAGTCTTCCTACTTTGAGAAAATTCAAAATAAGGGAATTGTCGACATGATTTGAAAATTCAAATTTTAGAGAGAAACCATTTCAAAAGAGGCTAACAATGGCTCTTTCTAGGGATGACGAATGACTTCCATCTATATAAGGGCTTAGAAACTCTAAAAAAATTAGACCACACAATTGACAACATTATAGAGAGTGAAACACACACAATAGGAAAAAACCACACCTATACACACACAAAATAATATGCACAACCCAAATTATTGTTCATGGAAAAGATAAGTATCTTTTAGAAGAAATACCTATTAAATAACTGTCCACAAGCTAGTAGTTCTAGAATATCTCCACTGAGATCTTTCAAGATGTATGATTATTCTCCCTGTTGGGACTCACAATTGAAGCCTTGATTTTGAGTACCATTGAAAAAGTCAAGCCCTATAAGAACTTTTTGATGCATCTATACTTGGTTATATTTATGAGGCCTAAGAGTTGTTTAATGTTTCTGGAACCTTACAATTAGTATATCTATACATTTCATAAAGATAAATTTCCATTCTGAGTCACTTTGCAAAGTTGTGTTTTGAGCAATGTTCAAATCTGCATTTTTTCCTAATTGTCAAACAACAACAGGAGGCCTTATTTGCATTTGAATATCTCACATCCACTAACATTTCATGACTCATTTCTTTGGGAGTGTTTAACTTCCATACCAAAGAGCCTATGTTTCATATTTTGATTCATTTCAACATGTTTTGACTAGGTTTTGAATACTTCAAAGTTGGTCATTTACTGTTGTCATACTGATGCAAATTATTCAAAATTCTAGGAGGCCTTGTTTGACTTGTTATAACTTTGAACCTATTGACCAAAATGAGAAAATTCATTTTGCATTTCATTTTAGAGGTCAGAGATTTTCTATGATTAAATTTTGAGCATTTGATCAGTTTTCAAACGCGATTCCAATTGCAATTTGTAACTTTTTACTAGTGTCAGTAAATGTAGATTAGTCAGTACCCCTGTTCATGATGTCATATCTCTGAATCCATTATAGGTGAGATCAAATGGATTATACCATTTCATTCTCCTCTAAAAATATTTTAAGTGTGCCAATTTTAAAGTCTTGATGAATTTGCTTGCATAGTTTCCTAGATCCATTCCATTTGCAAAAAATGCTTTTCTGCCAGTGTTTGTAGTCTGCAAATTTGAGTAGCCCATTTTGGCCATTCGCCAGATGTGTCCTATTATTAATCATGAGCCCTAATCCTAGAGTTATATTGTCCTCATGAAAATGAATCCATTCCCCAGTTTTTGTGCCCCCAAGTGTTAGTTTGTCATGTTTTCAAAGCTAAATCCAAATGTGTTTTATGGTTTTCTGACATATTTTCTTGTAGGAAGTTCTGAGAGGGAAACTTTGGTGGTCAATATCTTTTGACTAAGAATTCTTCATGAGATGAGATTCAACATGGTACAAGAATGTGGAATAGAGAATTAGTATTATTGATTTTAGAGCTTGGTTAGTTGTTTTTGTCAGCTTTTAAAGCCAGTCAAAGGACCTCCTAGCATGAAGTTGATAATTTGTAGATCGGTGCAAAGTGAGTTGCAAATTTTTTTCTAGTGGTTGAATTTGGTTCAAATCAGTGCTATGTAGTAAATGGGCTAGTTTAAAAGTTTAGGTGTTTGAAAATGAAATTTTTTTAACCGGACCCACTTGGGGACCCAATTGAATGGCTATTAGATTACTAAACCATGGTTCACTGCCAGACATAGATCTTGGAATAAAGAAATTATTGCTGGGAAAGAAGCCTATGTCTCAAAAAGGCCAGGAGCAATAGAAATATCCCTATCTATGCATACAAGAATCTCAATGGTCATCACAATCAAAATGGGAGCAAGAAAATTAGCTACCTAAGACATAGTGTGAAGCTAAGGTTATTAAGTCAAGTACATGAGTAACTTCAATGACCAATTCTCAACATGTTTCTTGTGAAGATATTCAACTTGTGCAAAATTTGATAGAAAGGTGCCTATAGTTATATATGAACAAGGCTAAAGTTAAAGAAATATATAACACTATTCAATCATTTGCTAGAGTGGCAGTACTAGCTTTTGAAAATGGGGATAGTGACTGCTCTATTTAGTTCAATGAGAAATAGCATGCATCCTCCAAATCTATAGTTTAATATCCACCAATTGGGTATTTGGTCTTGCAACAACCCCTTCTTCTAGTGGCTTGACATCATCATATGATTCCCATCAAAAGTGGAGCATGTAGTCCTATAACAAATGGACATCCTTCTCAAGGCAGTGTTCAATCAATTGTAAAAGCCCTATAGAAGATAACTTGGGAGAGAGTTCCATGAAAGTATCATGTGCTATACCTTGCAATGGTGTATCATCTATGACTGACATATCATCAAGCCCAACTTTAGCCATGTCAAGTGGACCTTTTTCCCTCAAACCATTCGATTAGCTTATGAGCACACTTCCTGAATGGCTAATTCATATAAAAAAATACACGTGATCACCATGAAGATTAAGCCATGGGAAAGGACAAAGTGAAAATCAAATAGTCATCCTATTATAAAGAAAAATTGCATGTTAAGTTTGGTGATATTGTCAAAGTAATCAAAAGGGTAAAGAAGATAAGGTAGGACAAATTATTGAGATTGAGGGACTTGTCCAAAACTCAAATATAATGCTATACTCTAAGACGTAGAATGTGGCAAGCCAAGTGGGACATAAAGTTTTGGTAGATGGGAGGAAGGTTTGATATCTTCTTAAAACAGGGGAAATACTTGACAATCCAAAACAATGGAAAAATGTTTTTTTAAGGAGAAGGATGACAAGACAGCTTAACCAAGTCTCAAGTAAATAAATTATTTTGTGGCATACACTTTAGTTTTATTTATAACATTTCCTTTGAAGTATGAAAAGTATTTATGGTCTTCACGAATATTGTTTTAATCATTGTGTTTTACTAGCTAGTGGTAAACCATTTTAGAAGTAGATTCAAGTTGAGAGAGCTGCATTTCTACATCTATGGTGTTGGAGGTGTAGAGATCCATGACCAGTAGGATGAATGAAATCTTAGATTCCAAATGACATTTACACCATTGAGTATGCAAGGCAATCCAAAGTAAAAGAGCATTTGAAGAGATAATCCCATATCCACCATGCCTAGGTTCTTTTAGCTATTTAAATACTTTTCAATGCAATAGAAGTAATGTCTCAAGATGATAGCCTTTTGTAAGCAACACAGTAGATGAGGAGGGGCCCACTTAGCTAGCCATGGATGACAAATGGACAATGAAGGTCAGCAATTTTCAATAGAAGAGCTCACTAGAAAGTAGCCAAATTTTGGTGGTCACCATGTTGCCACTAGAAAATGGGAAGTTTTACTAGTGGAGACATGGCGACCTCCCAGAAAACTTAGAAATCTAATAGAGTTGTTGGGCCTACCTAGGTAGTTTGAACATTCAAAATCTAACATGTGGCACTGGTGGGTTGGGAAAAAAATGAAAAAATGATAAAAAATTGAGTTTTAGAGGTTATTCCAATGCTCATAAATTAAAAGTTCAAAGATTCAATTGATTTTAAGATGTTAAATCATTTTAAGTATATAGTATTTTAAATTTATCAATTTTAATGTTGTATTCATAGTCTTGGGCCATTTTTTCAAATGGCTACTAGAGGAGTGAGATTGAACCAAAATATGTACTCCAATATACTATTGGAACTAGGAGGAGATGAATTTTCCATGTATGGGATCAAAATTTGCACAAATGTTTAGTGGTTCAATTTATAAGCAGATTTGGATTTTTTAGGGCATTCTCAGCAAAATAGGAAAAATTCATTATTAAGCATCAAAATTTATTGGAGGGAAGATATTGAAGTTTTTTGGAACTTGAATGTGGAGAAAATTATCCTGATAAGTCTATCTTGCCTCTAGAGGTCATTTAACTATTTTTTTGCCTTTTCCTTGATCTCAAATCTGGCATCAAAATCAGTTACTCTTTTCAATAATTTTGGAGATATTTTCCTAAAATTCTCAAGTGGCAATGAAAATATCTGATGTGTAGTTACAGAGGGAGAGTAGAAAGATGTTTTGCATCTATAGATGGAAATTTTCCAAGGAGACACATGTCAAACACACAATAGATCTGGGAATTCATTCATCATATATCTTTCTTTCTCTCTTTCATTCTAGGTTGTTGGCAATTTTCTCTATGATACCAATAGGGTTCTAGTTTTCACTATAAGACTAGGTTGTTATTAGTTTTGCTTCTTGTCTAATTGAGTAGAGCTCTAGCTATGAAGGCCACACATCCACTCTTGTGCATATTTCATTTCATTTTATGTCTTGTTTCTCTGAGATAAATGGGAATTGATGATAGATCATGTGACATAGCTTGAGTTTCATTTAGTATTACTAGTTTAATTTATTTGGTCTTTCCAAGGATAAATACAGAAGGGAATTTACAATGAATTATTTGCATTCTCTTATTCTATCTCCTAATTCTTCATAAGCTACTAATTTTGTGATTGAATAAATAAGGTTCGTTGAATCTAAGGCAACTTGGATGAGTTGTGTATCAGATCTTTTGTTGCTTTTAATTCAATGAGTTAAGTAAATGCTTCAATGGAGGGGAAGCTAGTAGGAATGGAATTTGGGGATTTCAGTTTACAAATTTAATTATAAGGCAATCAAGTTAGGTCATCTTGTTGGTAGTGACTCTATGTTGTAATGGATAAGACATTGATCACTAAATCAGATGCAAGCTAAGATGAAGGTCATTTGCACAAATCTCTTTAATCAAAATCAATTCAGTTTTCCATGTTCAGTAGTGGGCTGATAGGTTATGGGTTCATAGGTTATGATTTGTAGCTATTTCATTCCTATGTTATTGCATAAGTATCAGAAGATATAAAGGTTTCATTTGCTACTAATAGGTTCAAATTATATGTTTAATTGCACTGGTACCATATATTAGAACCTCAAGGTTAATCTGCCTAGGTTTTGCAGAGCTTGAAGTGAAGAAGGAGTTATGCCTTATAGTTGGCCCAAGATTGATAGTCAAGTGCATCCATCATAGGAATTTTCTAGCCTTAGATGTATTGGTATGGTTTCTTATTTATTCCTAAATTTATTAAATCAAGAGCCAACAAAATGGTGACTCTGCTAGGGACAAAGATTGTAAATGCCTAAATTATGGAGTAGGAAACCTCTGATATATTGTGCATATTCATTTTTCTATGCAAAGTTTTGTGTTCCCCAATTAATCTTTATGCTTGGACAATAGTAGCTTTAAAGGATTAAATGCAGATTGTATTGCTACTAAGTTTTATTTTCAATTAATTCAACCAGTTTTGGGTTTCAAAGTGTTGTTATAAATTTAGAGTTAGAATCATTCAAAAGTGTTTTCTCTCTTCGAAGTGTTTGATGATTTGCAATTCCCATAAGTTGAAAATTCAGTTTAGATTTGTCATGTTGTAAGTTATGTTTTAAATCTTTCTCACAATTATGAGTGGAAACTCTCTAAAAGATCTTTATACCAATCCAAATTGGTTCTATATAATTACTTTCAAGAGTTTTCAGCTTGGTTATGTAGATTTGAATGTTATGCTAAGTGTAAGAAAGAAGAGAGAATATATGAGTTCTTTAATAATAAGTTTTAAAGTGTTATGTTTGATCTGCTATCATAAGAAATTTGAATGTTAAAAATGAATCACAAAATGATTTAATTTTCCTCTTCAAGGAGGTGGTGACTCTATAATGGTTTCATATATGGTGTGAGGAAGTTCATGTTAGCACTAGTGCCAAACTAGTTGATCATTGTTTTTACCATCATCACTTGAGGCATTTTTTTTTCATGATGTTCTTGCCATGAAAGAAAGTGATATATGTATGTGTTCTCCATCAAGAGATTTTTAGCACTAGGAAGAGGAGAATAAGGTGATAAGTTTTATACACTTCATTCTAATAAGTTTTAGCTTGTTGTATACAATTTTGTGAAGTCTTTGAATAGATTCATTTGGCAGAAGGTTATAAGCCTATTACAAATTTCAAATCAGAATTATTGTTGATGAATTCAAGGCTTTGAAGAATGACAAGTTTCCTTTCATCAAGTATGCAGCTAGTTAGTGATGTTTGTAGATCTTTTTAAGCCAAGAGATACATGCCATTAGTTTTTGGTGGCATTCATGGTTTATTGAATACTCTGCCATATGATCTTAGAAAGTTTGCCTAAGTTGGATGGGAACCATGAAAATTTAGCTAGGCATAATGTTTAGATGTTCAGTGATTTGATTGGTGATTCTGTGATTGCTCATGAAGATGTACATATGAATTTTTTTGTTCAAAATTTAGAAGGTAATGCTAGGGATTGGTTTTCCTTTTTGTTGACATGTTCTATTTCATCTTGGGATGAATTACATTTAGCCTTCATGAAGTAGTTTGGGGAAAGAGTAAGCATCTCTTATTATTTTGATAATTTCTTGATGATCCAAATTAGGAATGATGAATTAGTTCTTGAATTTAATATCAGATTTACAAAAGTTGTAAATGAGATTCTTGAAAATGGTAAGTTGAATGATCAACTTTTTTTAGAGGTTTATCTTGATGCATTTTATAAAAAAATGAGTTATCTATTGAGAGACAAAGAACCTAAGACTTTTCATCAAGCACTCATGACACCAATAGAGATTGAAAATAATGTAAAGCATAGATTAACTAGGAATCATTTCTCTAGAAGTGTGTTCCAGCAAGTTGAGGTTCAAAGGATAAATCAATGTGATGTAGATTGTTCAAATTTAGATCAGCAAGTAGGTACCCCTACTGTGGTGGATAAGTTTGTTGAAAATTCAAAATTAAAGACCTATGCAGATGAAGTTTCTTGGTTTCAAAGAAGAGATGATTATGTTCTTGATGAACAGAGTGCACATGTTTTGTGATATTTCAGTAGTGGATGATAAGGTGGATTCACTTGATCAGTTAGATATGCAAGAAATGATTGCCCTTATTGATAGATTGCATTATGTTGAGAATTCTATAAACTTTGAAATTGAAAGAATTTTGTCTTAGTATGAGGATGAAGAAGTTGAAAGTCAATTTTTTTGTGATGAAGGTAAAGTTGTTGATCTGACATATTATGAAGAAGCATCATGTGAAGACAATGATGAGAAATTTTTCTCGGGTCAAGAAGAGGACATCGATAATACATGTTCATATTCATATGGATCTGATGCAAATTGGGAAGAAGAAAGCAATAAAAAAAGTGACTGATCTTATGCAAGTAAAGTTTTTCTAAGTCTGAAATTGAAGTTCCATTTCAAAGTTATGTAAATCATCTTGAGTTTGAAAGTTGTGAAGAAGAGTTTTCTATACAATATGACGGTAAAGAGATCATTTATAAAGACGAATCATTTAGCTATGTAGATGAATGACTTAAGGTTAAATGCAGTAGTAATAAAAAACTTGTGAATGATTCTAAGATTAATGCATCAACACCTATTGGTAACATAAAATATGATTGGTTTGCAAGACATATGAATCATCTTAGAGAAGATAATGAAAGTAATATTGATTTATATTCTACATGCTTTGTTGATGGAGTGGATGATGTGTCTTCTTGTGATGATTCCAATTTCCCTTCTTCATATGCTAAAAGTATCCATGATAGTGATGTTAGAAATGGTTTCAAAGTTTTCATGAATTTTTTGTATGGTGAAGAACTTGATGTTGATCAACACATCACTTGTCATAATGTCTACAAAGGAGCTTTGCATGTAGTTATCAACCCACTTTTTGAAGAGCACATGGACTGGTCAAATTTAGTTGAGGATGATCTTAATGATGATACATTGTCTTACTGCTATAAGATATTAGATTGTTTTTCTTTTGGGTGTGATAGTGAGAATGATGATGTTGCATCTTGTAATGTTGATAATAAGGTGTTTAATGAAGTTGTTATTGAAAATTAGCATGCACCTTGCAATGAGTTTTACGATGAATACTTTAATGTAAAAAAAAATCCATTTTCTGATTTCAAAGAACCATTGGAGGTCTCAAGATTAGTTTTAGATTCTAACATTGATGACATTTGTAAGTATAAGTCTGATTGCTCATGTGAATACTCTTTGGTTATGCATAAGTATACATAATTTCAAGGTATGCATGACCTTTTTCCCCATGTTGAATATGAAGCTTTCATATTCAAGAGTGATAGTATGCATGATTCAATTGATGAAGAAGAGTTTTAGTTTGAGTTTGATGTTTCTGGGCATGCTGATCAGAACTTTCATAATGAGCAAGTGGTTGAGAATGAATTTAGTTTTTATATACATTATGAAAGTGAACATGTAGACTCCATTTTGCCAAGTGAGTTGATTCATGATGCTAATCTGATTGGTGAAACTGATAGAATAAATATTTCTAGTTTACCTCATGAAAGTTAAAATGAAAATTAGGTATATGATATAGGCAAAAGATTTAGTTGAAGTTCGCTAGCTTGAGGCCATCATTTCTACAACTTAGGAGTAGTTGTTTTTGCTTTCAATAAAGATGCTCGAGATAAGTTTTTACTATCAGGTATGTATTTTTCTTCTTCTAGAGATTTGAATCCTTTCCATACCCACAATGGATATGCATCCCCAAACAAAGCCACTGTTGGGACTCAAAATTGAAGCCCTGATTTTGAGTACCATTGAAAAAATCAAGCCCCATAAGCACTTTTTGATGCATGTGTACCTAGCTGTACTTGTGAGGCCTAAGAGGTGTTTAATATTTCTAACACCTTGCATTTGGTATATCTATGCATTCCTTAAAGATAAATTGCCATTCTAAGTCATTCTGCAAAGTTTTGTTTTGAGCGATGTCCAAATCTGCATTTTTACCTAAGTGTCAAACAATGATAGGAGGTCTTGTTTGCATTTGAATATCTTGCATGTAGTAACATTTCATGACTCACCACTTTGGGAGTGTTTAATTTCCATACCAAAGAGCCCATTTTTCATATTTTGAGTCATTTTGACATGTTTTTCCTAGGTTTCAAATCCCTCAAAGTTGGCCATTTACTATTGTCATGCTGATGCAAATTGTTCAAATTTTTGGGAGGCCCTATTTGACTTGTTATAACTTTGGCCCAGTCAAAAAAAATGAGAAAATTCCTTTTGCATTGCATTTTATAGGTTAGAGAATTTCCATATTTAAATTTTGAGCTTATGACGAATCTGTTTGATCAGTTTTTGAATGTGATTCCAAATGCAATTTGTAATTTTTTACTAGTGTCAGAAAATGCAAATTAGTTGGTACCCCTGTTCATGATGTCATATCTCTGAATCTATGATAGGTGAGATCAAATAGATTGTACCATTGTGTTCTCCTCTAAAAATATTTTAAGTGTGCAAATTTTTAAGTCTTGATGAATCTGTCTGCACACTTTCCTAGGTCCATTCCATTTGTAAAAAGCACTTTTCTTCTAGTGTTTCCAATCTACAAATTTGAGCAGCCCATTTTGACCATTCACCAAATGCATCCTGTTGTTCATCATGAGCCCTAATCCTAGATTTATATTTTCCTCATGATAGTGAACCCATTCCTTATTTTTGTGCCCCCAAGTGTCAACTTGCCCAATTTTCAAAGCCAAATCTAAATGTGTTTAATGGTTTTCTGACATGTTTTCTTCTAGGAAGTTCTAGGAGGGCAACTTTTGTGGTCAATATCTTTTTACTGAGAATTCATTATTAGATGAGATTCAACATGGTACAAGAATGTAGAATAGAGAATCAATATTGTTAATTTCAAAGCCTAGTCAATTGTTTTTATCAGTTTTTAGAGCCGGACAAAAGACCTCCGAGCATGAAGTTGATCATTTGTAGATAGGTGCAAAGTGAGTTACAAATTTGTTTCCAATGTTTGAATTTGTTTCAAATCAATGCTAGACGGTGAAAGGATTAGTTTAAGAGTTTAAGTGTTTGAAAATGAATTTTTTTTATTCAAACCCACTTTGGAGACCAACTGAATGGCTATTAGATTACTAAACCATGGTTCACTACTAGACGTAGATCTTGGAATAAAGAAATGATTGCTAGAAAAGAAGCCCATGTCTCAACAAGGCTAAGAGCAACAGAAAAATCCCCATCCATGCAAACAAGAAGCTCAATAGTCATCACAATCAGAATAGGAGCAAGAAAACTAGCTACATAAGACACAATGTCAAGCTGAGGTTATTAAGTCAAGTACAGGAGTAACTTCAATGGCCAATTCTTAAAATGTCTCTTGTGAAGATATTCAACTTGTGAAAAATTTGATAGAAAGGTGTCTATAGTTATATATGAACAAGTCTAAAGTTAAAGAAATAGATAACACTATTCAATCATTTGCAAGAGTGGCAATACCAACTTATGACAATGGGGATACCAACTGCGCCATTTAGTTCAATGCAAAATGACATGCATCCTCTAACTTTGTAGTTCAACATCAAGCAATTGGGTATCTAGTCTTGCAACAACCCCTACTTCTAGTGGCTTGACATCGTCATATGATTCCCATTACAAGTCGAGCATGTAGTCATGTAGCAAATGGACATCCTACTCAAGGTAGTTTTCAATCAATTGTAAAAGCCCCATGAAGATAACATGGGAGGTAGTTCCATGCAATTATCATGCACTATACCTTGCAATGGTGTATCATCTATAAATGAAATATCATCAAGCCCAGCTTCAGCCATGTCAAGTTGACCTTTTTCCTTTGAACCAATGGATCAACTTATGAGCACACTTCCTACTTCAAGTGCAAAGCCACTTCCTGAATGGCTAATTCATATAAGAAACCATGCATGATCACCATGAGGATTAATCCATGGGAAAGGAAAAAGTGCAAACCAAATAGGATTCCTATTCTAAAAAAAAAATACATGTTAAGCTAGGTGATACTATCAAAGTAATCATAGGCCATGAAAGGGGTAAAGATGGCGATGCAGGAAAAATTATTGAGATACCTATCCATAGTTCAAATGTAATGTTGTACTCAAAGACATAGAATGTGGCAAGCCGAGTGGGACATAAAGTTCTAGAAGATGGGAGGAAGGTCTGATATCTTCTTAAAATAGGGGAAATACTTGACAGTCCTAAACAATGCAAAAAGGTTTGTTAAGGAGAAGGATGATGAGACAGCTTAGCCAAGTCTCAAGGCAATCAATTCTTTTTTGGGATACACTTTAATTATATTTGTAACATTTCCTTTGAAGTATGAAAAGTATTTATGGTCTTCACAAAAATTATTTTGATCATTGTGTTTTATTAGCTAGTGGTAAACCACTCTAGAAGTAGATTCAAGTTGAGAGAGCTACATTTTTGCATCTACAATGTTGGAGGTGTAGAGACCCATGAAAAGTAGGATGAATGTAATATTAGATTTTGAATGACATTTACGCCATCGAATATACAGGGAAATCTAGAGTAAAGGGCATTTGAAGAGATAATCCCATATTTGTCATGTCTAGGTCCATTTAGGTGTTTAAATACTTTTCAATGTAATAGAAGTAATGTCTCAAGATGAAAATCTTTTGTAAGCCACATAGCGCATGAGGAGGGGCCCACTTGGCTAGCCATGGATGATAGCTAGATGATGAAGGTCAATAACTTTGGATAGAAAAGCTCACCGAAAAGTAGCCAGATTCTGGTGGTCACCATGTCACCACCAAAAAAAAGGAGGTTTTGCCAGTGGAGACATGGTGACCTCCCAAAAAATTTGATGGAGTTATGGTACCTACCTAGGTAGTTTGACCATTGGGAATCTAACATGTGGCACTCGTGGTTTGGGTAGAAATGAAATAATAATAAAAAATTAAGATTCAAAAGTTATTCCAATGCTTAGAAGTTAAAAGTTCAAAGATTCAATTAATTTTAAGATGTTGAATAGTTTCAATTATATAGTATTTTAAAATTTTCAATTTTAATGCTTTGTTCATAGTCATGGGCTAGTTTCTCAAATGACTATCAGAGGAGAAAGATTGAACATAAATATGCACTCCAATATACCATTAGAACTAGGAGGAGATGAATTTTCTAAATATGTGATCAAAATTTTCACAGATGTTCAACATTTTAGTTTATAACCATATTTGTATTTTTTTGGGGCATTCTTAGCAAAATAGGTAGAATTCATCATTGAGCATCAAAATTGGTTGGAGGGAAAATATTGAAGTTTGTTGAAACCTAAATGTGGAGAAAATGATTATGAAAAGTTTATCTTGCCTCTAGAGTTCATTTAACTAATTTTTTTCCTTTGCCTTGATCTCAAATCTAGCATCAAAATTAGTTATTCTTTTCAATCATTCTAGAGATATTTTCAAAGCATTCTAAAGCAAAAAATAAAGTATCTGATGTGTAGTTATAGAGAGAGAGAGAGAGAGAGAGAGAGAGAGAGAGAGAGAGGTTTTTTTACATCTCTAGATGGAAGTTCTCGAAGTGGACACATGTCAAACATATAACAGATCTAGGAATTCATTCCTCCTATATCTTTCTTTCTCTCTTTCATTATAGTTTGTTGGTAGTATTCTTTGTGATACTAGTAGGGTTCCAGTTTTTACTATGAGACTAGGTTGTTGTTAGTTTTACTTCTTGTCTAATTGAGTAGAGCTCTAGCTATGAAGGCCACACATCTACTCTTGTGCAGATTTCATTTCATTTTATGTCTTATTTCTCTTAGATAAATGGGAATTGATGATAGATCATGTGACATATCTTCAGTTTCATTTAGTATTACCAATTTAATGTATTTGGTCTTTCTAAGGATAAATACAAAAGGGAATTTACAATAAATTATCTGTGTTCTCTTATTCTATCTCCTAATTCTTCACATGCTATTAATTTTTTGATTGAATGAATAAGGTTCATTGAGTCTAAGGTAGCTTGGATTAGTTGTGTATCAAATTTATTGTTGATTTTAATTCAAGGAGATAAGTTAATGTTTCAATGATTTGATAGGGTTTTTGGGTGTATGGAGGGGATGCTAGTAAGAATGGAATTTGGGGATTTTAGTTGACAAACTTAATTGTAAGACAATCAAGTTAGGTCATCCTACTAGTAGTGACTCTATTTTGCAATGGATAAGACATGGATCACTAAATCAGATGCAAGATGAGATGAAGGTCATTTGCACAAATCTCTTTAATCAAAATCAATTCAATTTTCTATCATCTATAGTGGGCTAAAAGGAATTAACCCTCACTTAGCTTATGGGTTCATAGGTTATGATTTGTAGCTATTTCATTCCTATGTTATTGCATAAGTATTAGAAGATATAAGGGTTTCATCTACTACTAATAACTTTAGATTATATGTTTGATTGCACTGGTGTATGCCTAAAATGTGGGCACACTACTATGGGTCATTTTATCCAAGATTTCTCAAAAGTGAGGTCTTAAATGGAAACTCATAGCTCTCTATTCATGGAGTGCAAGGGTTTGCAATGGAGGCCCTCAGTTTGACCTAGTTCATGCCCATGCAAGTACACCATGAAATGAGAGATTCAAAGAGGAAAAATAAGAGTGCTAGTCTCCATGATCATCAAATATTTATGAAAATGAAGATGCAAGCTAATCTAAATGATACAAATGCAAAAAAAAGAAAGATCTAATCTATGAAAGCAAATTAACTATAAACTAATATGCAAATGCAATGATAAAAGCCCATGATGAAAGCCATGGGTGCAAGAGAGAATGAGACAAGAAGATAGAAGTTCTCCACAAAAGCTTTAGCATTCAAAACTCCTTCAAAATTTGCTCTCCAATCCTGCAGCATAACAATAGCATAATCATGAGTATCCAAAATGAGAAGAGGGCTCTCCCTTATAAAGAAGATTGGATGATCTAGATTGAGAGGAAAAAGATTTAATCAAGGGTGGAGAAATAATGATCCATGTGAAATAAGGATCCACCAATGAGAAAAGAGGAGTGGTTGAGAAGAAAGTGGAAAGATAAGTCCCACTTAAAAATATGTGCATTTAAGTGTAGAGAAATTAAATAAAAGAATTTATTTTATTTCCTTTTTCATCAAAAAGAGATATTTAAGTGGGATTTTCATTTAATTAAAAGGAAGTAAGTTCTTTTAATTAAATAGGAGATATTTAATTAAATTAAAAGAGGGGTTTTTCTCTTAATTAATTAAATGTGGATGAATTATTTAATTAAAAGAGAGGTTTTCTTTTAATTAAATGGGGACTTATTTTATTTAATTAAAAGGGGGATTTTCTTTTAATTAAATAAGACTTAGGATAAAATGATCAACCTTAGAAAATAGAATAATTGAATTTGATCAAGGAAATTGATTTAAATTGATTTAATAAAATATTACACACCATTGATTCAGGAAATTTGATAAATTGATAAATTGAATAATGGGGGCCCATAGTCTAGGCAACCATTTTAGGGTGCATACATTTGCCCCTCTTTAACTAATGTGTGATTGATTTGGGAACACATGTAGTCAAAGAAAGAAATTGAAGTGTGAGGTCGATTTGGGATCACAAAACAACCCAAATGTGTGGTCGAATTGGGAACACATCAGGACAAAGAATACAAATAAATTTTGACTTGAAAAAGTCCAGGCTAAAATTGATAGAATTGAATCAAAGATTGAATTTGATAATTACTACCCCCTCATGATTGAAATCAAAATGGGATAGAGGAGAAAAAAATAAATTGATAAATTTGATCAAATCGAACAAAAGATAAGGTTCTTGATGTAAGATGAAAGATATAAGAATCATAGAACCAAGGTAGATCATCAAGCATGAAATATTATGCCCCAAAGGTGATTTAGAAGAAAAGAAGTGGGGAAAAAGAAAATGGAAGATAGAAGTTTGAAAGATATTGAAAGAAATAGAAAGAAGAAAAGAAAATGCCCCAAAATCAATCAACTATTTAAGATAGAAATTTTGTTTGAGATCATGAAAGAAGATAAGGAAATGAAGATCAAAACATGACCACATTTGATTAAAAGTCCACAATAAAGATGAAGGGAGAACCCTCTCAAACTCATAATGCAACCTAAAAATGTAAACTAACATGAAGTCTAATAATGCAAGGTACATGAAAATGCAAAGGTGTACATGCAAAAGAGAAACTGTAACATAGGATTTGTGTGTTCATCATTCATTAGAGAATGTAAAAGAACTTATTTTCATCATGGGGCCATTATTAACGGACATCAAAAAATCACACAATCATCACTAGTCACAAGTGTAACTGTGAAGATATGAATGTAATTTATATCTAATTGGAATGTAGAAAAATTCTAACATAAGCATCAAAGACATAAAGGTCAAGATGACTTCAATGTTAGCTTACCCAATTTAATGTAGCAAAACCATGCTCACATCAAGGCATAGATGCCAAGATGACCAGAAGAATGGTTATGCAAAAACAATCAAGCATGATGCTTCAAATCTCCTAAGTGTTTCAAGGGGATAACAAGAGACACTCTAGAGTTTCAAGACCACAGCCACAAGCAAAAATAAAAATAAAAACATGTCCCATGCCCCAAGTCCTCTAGCGATGTATCATGGATAGACTGATCAGACAAGGACACTCAACAAAAATCAATAATAGTCAGCACACAAAGAAAAAATCATGACATAAGTCAAGCATTATGTATTGCATTTAAAATTTAAATGTGTTAACTGATACTGAGTTCTGAGGATAAGGATCAAATGCTTGCAGGAAGGGAAGATCACATGATGATACTAGGTAAGAACAAACCAATAAGTGTTAAAAAACACTCAATGTCAACAGTTGTATTGAAAAATACAATTGGGGTGGTGTTGAAAAACATCGTTTGCGAGGTGTCCTAAAGACTAACACATCCAAGAGACCAAAGCTAACATAGTTATGCCCCCTAGACAAAGACCAATTCCAAACCAAGGCAACAAGGACAAGGCATGATGGAGAAAGGCTTAGTGTCGAGGACATGCACTAAGAAATAGGGGTACAAAGGCCTCAAGTAGCGCTCGTTTCCAGGTTTTTACCACTTGGATTTTTCTATTTTCTATTTTTTTCAGGACTTTTAATATTTTTTTGTATTTTTTGCTACCAAGGTGCCATTTTCCAGGTTTTCACCAAGGCACTTTTTCAAAAAAAAATTGATTTTTTGAACTTTTGAATTTATTTTTTTGTATTTTTGGAATATATAATTTTTTTGGAGATACATCAAAGTGCCTATTGCTAGGTTGTCACTAAGAAGATCATTTTTTCAGGACATTTTTCAATTTTTAGAATTTTTGCATTATATCATTTTTTAGATTTTTGAAATATATCAATTTTTTTTTGAGTTTTTAAAATATATCATTTTTTCATATTTTTTCAGGATCAATAAATATGTACAAATAATATACAATGCCCCCAAACAAAAACAAGGACCAAACTCTCAAGCAGGATCACATTGTGTAGTCCCAATGTTTAGCAAGGTAGAGGACATGATGGAGCAACACGCTATTAAATATGATGGATAAGGAAGGAGTGTATGAAGTAAGTGAAAGTGATCTTCAAAGATTGACTCCTCAAGAGTACCCAAGCTAGGGAAAAAATTTCATGTAAAGAACATTTGGACAAGAAATGAAAGGCTAGTATAGGATAACTCAAGAAAGCATAATGTAAAAGTGGGAAAGATGCAATCCAAAGGAGTAGACATGTCAAGGGACTTCATAGCATCGTATTTTACTCTATTCTATTAGATCAAGACCAAAGGGGTAAATGGGGGAAAAGACTAAACATGAAATGAATGAAAACAAGATCATCATAAGATAACTCACAAGATAGCCAAATGTTTGTGTATAGGTCAACATTGTCAAGATCAAAGAGAGAAGATGAAATGGATGAAAGATGTAGAAGAACTATGCATGATGCTTGATTGTCAAGTTTTCATCATGGTACTTATCCAAGGTGCCAAAAGGGAGTGGTTTTCACTATAGGACAAATTTATTTCTCTATACTTTTGCTACCATGGTGCCTGATTACTAGGTTTTCACCAAGACACATTTTCAAAATTTTCTTTTTTTTCTTTTCTTTTTTTTTCAATTTTTTTTCTCTTTTTTTAATTTTTTAAATTTTTAAATTTTTCAAAAATTTTCAAAATTTTCAATTTTTTTGAAGTTTTTTGGAAGAAGTCAAGATTTATAGATAATGCTTCTTGAAAGTTTAAACCATGACATGAAAAGGAGTTGAAATGGTATGCTCAAAGATGCTGATATGGAAAGGAAGATGGAAGACAAAAATGGAAGATATGGCTTTACGCAAAGTAAGTGAGAATGGAAGATGGAAATGAAGGAAAGATCAACGTCAACACACACCTTGAAGGGTGGTGAAAGGATGGAGAAAATGTGAATGAAGGAATACATGAAGGAATATGGGGATTGGATAGAAGAGGTTGTGGTTTAGGTGCATAGAATGGAAGAATGCTTTTTAAAGAAGATGAAGTGGAATTCTTTGGAAGCTTGAATGTCAACTTCAGTTGTTGTTCAACATTAGACCCTCTCAATAGACACTTTGGAATCCATATAGGCATAGGCCTCTTTTCATTTCTTTTTGATGATTTAGAGATAATATCTTTAATGATAGATTTTGGAACCCATACTTTTCTTATAATTTTTTTTCTTACATATCTCTTTTGACTTTATGCCCCCATGTCAATTAGAGGAGACATGGTGGTCTTCTTTTTTATATGGATTCTTAAATTTCTTTTTTTTCTTGCATTGAACATTCAGGTTACTTCCAAAAGAATTAGGAATTGTGGAAGAAGAAGGATGATATGACTGGTTTAGGTGAGTGGGTGGATGAAAATAATTCAAGGATATGCATCTGTGTTGATCTTGAGGAAACTTAGGAGAGGGAGGGACATAAGGACCCAAGATGGATGATGAATTAGGAGAGTTGGGAGGGGAAAGTGAAGGGACATAAGGACCCAAGATGGAAGGAAGACATGAAGCATTTAGTATTGGTGGGGGAGGTCCAAGGATGGATGTGGAAGATGCAAAAGGATAATCAATAAGTTCATCAACATCTATATGACAATCAAGGATATCAACATCTTTAGAGTGATCATTAGAATTTTTGATAGGAACATGAACATCTTTAATAGGAGCAACTTATTTTATAGGAGTAATTGAAGCTTGAGAAGACTTAGGAAGAGTAGAAAGTGGAAGGGAACATGGAGTGGTAGAACAAGAAGATGGAAGACTTTGATCTTGACAAGGATCTTTGGATAACATAAGCATAGAATTATTCTCTTGATTTTCAATAGGCTCAACATTGGAAGTAACAACATCATTTTTAATAAGCTTAATGGGAGTATCATCTTTGGAAGGAGAAAGTGTACTAAGGTCATTTTTACTATCAATAAGCTCAGTGGTGCAAGCAGTATCTTGATCTTGCTTAGGAGAAAACTTAAGACATGGTGGACTGAATGAGAAAGGGTGTAAGGGATCAAAAGAACCATGAAACATATAAGAGACATAGTGAAAATAATTGGATGACATTGAGGGTTCTCGATCTTGATCTTTCATTATATTCTTTTCTTTATCATTTTTAGAGTCCTCTTGACATGAAGCCACTACTAAGGAGAAGGACACATGTTGGAATTGTATGGAAGACTATGGAATAGATGATGAAGGACTAGCTGAAGTAGGCATTATAGTGCATGAAGGCTTGGGCTCTATAAGTTTAGCATTATTGGAAGTATTTTTACCCAAGTGAAGGTTAGTTTGAGTTTATTTAAGAAGGTAGACTTTGAGCATAAGTATAGGGAACTACATGAAAATCATTAGGATCTTTCTTGGATGAAGGATTGGTAGAAGATTTGAGAGACTCAGCATCTTTAGGGGATGTATGGATAGTGGAGAAAGTATAAGATGGAAGGGGAGCATCAAAAGAAAAAGGTTCAACATTAACATGATCTTGCTCAAGAGTGTAATCTTTATTTTCAACATGAGGATTTTGAGAAGAGAAACTCTTGTGGCATTGATGTTTTATTTTAGCTGAAAACAATGCTTTCTCTTCCTCAAAAAATGCAGATTTATCATTTAGGTATTGTTCACAAAATTTATCAATGTTTTTTTCAATATTTGAGTCATATGGATTACCATCAATATCTATATGTGACTCATCCCCTTTAAGCACAAGCATAGGACTAGGAGGACTTTTAGGATGTGTAGGAATATAATAGTCATTGTCATCATAATAATGACACTATAGGCATTATAGATAGGCATATACAAGACTTTTCATGTTGTTCATTATGGTCTATCTCAATAATAGGAATAAGACTCTTGGTAGAAGTAGAAGAAGAATGATATCATGAAGAAGATGTAGGTGAAGACCTACATGAATGATCTTTAGAAGAATCATCATAAGACTTGGAATATAAAGAATGAGAATGATATTTAGAAGAATCATGATAAGACTTAGAAGATGAAGAATCTGATCAATATTTAGAAGAATCATGATAAGACTTAGAAGATGAAGAACCTTAATGATATTTAGAAGAATCATCATAAGACTTAGAAGATGAAGAATTTAAATGATATTTAGAAGAATCATAGTGAAACTTGGAAGATAAAGAATATTTGGAAGAACGATATGGTGATCTAATCTTGCACATGATCCTAGTAAAGGTGTCTGATTTATCCCTTTTTTAAATCATTTTTGTTGCAATGTTAGCATCCATGTATCTATTGGAGTGACAACACTTTTCAAATTCAAGAAGGAGGTGGATTTCATTTGAGCTCAAATGAGGATCCCTAAAAAGATATCCAAGATCCATGGTTCTAGAAGAAGAAGAATCAAGCATGAAAGAAGAGAAAGAATGAATAAAAGAAGGTAGACTTTAGGATAATAAGAGGAAAATAATGAAGAAGAGGAAGAATCGAAATGGAAGATTAGAAAGACATGGAAGATGAAGAAGAAAAAAGACCAAGAGTCATTTTGGGAAATTTGATACCATTTGAGATCATTTGAATGTTGAGCAACATGTAATAGCACTTGTAATCAACATGAAAGAAAAAGTACTAGTTGATAGGATAACCCTAAGAAACGTTGGTACCAAACTAGGATAGTAAAAGCACTAACTTGTCCAAAAGAGATGTGATAAGATAAAATTTTTTCAATAGGCATAAACCAACACTGCCACAGAGGTGCTCACAACTTTGGGTGAATACCCTAGCACATATGGACCAGGATGATGATTTACCCAAATTATAAATAATTAAAATTGATTTTTTATGAAAGTAAATAGACAAGAGATTACTAAGACTCTCCAAGTGTAATATCAAAGGATCCAAGTGTATATTTTTCTCAACAAGGACGGTTTCTAACTCACCACCTCTAAACAAGGTCTCTTGTAAAATCAATGACTACTAATTCAAGAGGTCAAAGCACAATAACCTAAGGTGCAAAAAGGCTTCTAACAATGGGGTAAGTAGCCTAATCCAAATAGGATCAACCTAGGGAGACTAGAAATAATGGGATAACAAAGTTATTTGATCATAAAGTCTTGACTCAGGAACTCAATTTTTTTTCTTTTTAAATGTCCAACTAGATGTATCGATAGATTTTTAATCATGAACCAAGCACACAAGACAACAACCAGGAATTTCAAGAAAATGTCTTCAAACAATGAGCAAGGGATAAAGAAACATTGCACATGAACAAGAATAGTGTCATAGTATCAATCTAATCCCTAGAACCACTACTGTGTATGTTCTCAAAATATTTTCCAATCACATACATAGTCCTAGAAAAGAAAATTTGGTAGCACTATGGTCCTTAGTCATGTTCAACTTTGCAGCTTTTGCAATCTAGAGTGGGTGAAATCCAATCCTAGCGCACTAGGGTTTTGACATATTCTGAGAATTTAATCAATCAGAGATATTGTGGAGATCTGACAGCGCAACAAAAGACTACACCTGTGAGAATTTTACCCACAAGGACATTTATATAGTGGTTGCTACTACCACGTCAAAAATGACTATTACCACTTGAGGTACCATAAATGTGGTTGACCTAATAAAGGGAATGTCCACTCTGGTTTAACCCTCTCTAATCAAGATAGACTCACAAAATTGTACCACATGGGGACTTGGTTTGGATTCAAGAGTTCCAAGTTTCTGATGTGCCCAAAAGGGAACAGAGCATACTCCTCTAGCCTCTTCACCTTACCCAAACATAGCAAACAATATTTTTTGACATGCTAATTTAAAATTACCATACCAACTTTTGGAAAATCCAACAACAAACACCACCAATCTCAAAAGGGAGAAGACTAATGGATGTTGAGGACAAATCCAATCCGAATAGTAAGATAATAACAAATATCCTTCCCTACCTACAAGAGTATCTATTATCAAGAGGAGCTTCGCATGTAAAGAAAGTGAATAAAAATCAGTCTCTCAAAATCTCTAAAATAGTATTCATAGGGCCTAATTACTATGTGAAACAAAAATGCGTGAAAGCAAATCTAGATTCAATTTTAAAGCCCCAATTGAAGTGTGAATCTATGAAAGCATGTAAAAGCACTCAAGCCAAACACATGAGATGTTAATTTTAGTTCCAAATCCAAATATTTTAGAGATAAAAAAAAATACCTGATAATCCTTGCAACATGTCTTTTCTTTGTTGTACCTTTGATTTACACTTGATCGCTCGCTCGCAACGAACAAAGCAACAAACAAAACAGGCAAACACAAGATATGCAATATATGTCCAACTCATGCAAAACTAGGTTAGATCTGAAAATCTAATTTTTAAGAGGCATAATCATTATCAAGTAACCCAAATGAAAGCTCACATCATCCATTGATTTATTATAAAAATTAAACCCAAGTTATTCATTAAATGCCCTTTTCTTCAATTGATTTTTGACCTAGTCATAAAGATTGGACCTACATGATATGAATTCGGATCCAAAACTCAAAATATAGAAAAATATCCCCTATCAAAAATCAGAAGGCTTTCCAAAAATATAAAATTTTTGAAAAGATCTTTTAATTTGTGCCCTAGGGAGTCATTTTATCAAAATAGACCAGTTTTTATAAATCGAATTATTGACCCCTAATATGACCTCTAAAATCAAAACACAAAGAACCAACTCTATTTAAAATTATGAGAGATTTTTGAAACTGTAAAGTTTTCCAAAAAATGTGCTGATTTACTCCCAAAAATGATTTTTTATGAAAAATCAAGGAAAAATCATAAAAAATCGAAAACGTTTCAAAAAAATCTAAAAATTGGATCAAAGATTTTTGGATATATCACCACCCTAAAAAAAACATTTTAGATCAAAATATTTAGCCATTTGAAAGATATGATCAAATCTTTCAAATCTAGGGTTTTTTTGAGTCTACAAACAGATCTGCATAAAAACCAGCAAGCAAAGGTGGGTTGCCCCATGGTGGGTGCCAAAAATGTATTCCTAAAATGTGGGCACACTACTATGGGTCATTATATCCAAGATTTCTCAAAAATGAGGTCTTGAATGGCAACTCATAGCTCTCTATTCATGGAGTGCAAGGGTTTGCAATGGAGGCCCTCAGTTTGACCTAGTTCATGCCCATGCAAGTACACCATGAAATGAGAGATTCAAAGAGAAAAAGCAAGAGTGCTAGTCTCCATGATCATCAAATATTTATGAAAATGAAGATGCAAGCTAATCTAAATGATACAAATGCAAAACAAAGCAAGATCTAATCTATGAAAGCAAGATCTAATCTATGAAAGCAAATATGACTCTAAACTAATATGCAAATGCAATGATAAAAACCCATGATGAAAGCCATGGGTGCAAGAGAGAATGCGACAAGAAGATAAAAGTTCTCCATAAAAGATTTAGCATTCAAAACTCCTCCTTCAAAATTTGCTCTCCAATCCTACAGCATAACAATAACATAATCATGGGTATACAAAATGAGGAGAGGGCTCTCCCTTATAAAGAAGATTGGATGATCTAGATTGAGAGGAAAAAGATTTAATCAAGGGTGGAAAAATAATGATCCATGTGAAATAAGGATCCACCAATGAGAAAAGAGGAGTGGTTGAGAAGAAAGTGGAAAGATAAGTCCCACTTAGAAATATGTGCATTTAAGTGTAGTGAAATTAAATAAAAGAATTTATTTTATTTCCTTTTTCATCAAAAAGAGATATTTAAGTGGGATTTTCATTTAATTAAAAGGAAGTAAGTTCTTTTAATTAAATAGGAGATATTTAATTAAATTAAAAGAGGGGTTTTCCTCTTAATTAATTAAATGTGGATGAATTATTTAATTAAAAGAGAGGTTTTCTTTTAATTAAATGAGGACTTATTTTATTTAATTAAAATGGAGATTTTCTTTTAATTAAATAAGACTTAGGATAAAATGATCGACATTAGAAAAATAGAATAATTGAATTTGATCAAGGAAATTGATTTAATAAAATATTACACACCATTGATTCAGGAAATTTGATAAATTGATAAATTGAATAATGAGGGCCCATAGTCTAGGAAACCATTTTAGGGTGCATATAGTTGGTACCATATATTAGAACCTCAAGGTTAACCTATCTAGGTTTTACAGTGCCTAAAGTGAAGGAAAGGTTATGCCTTATAGTTGACCCAAGATTGGTAGTCAAGTGCATTGATCATAGGAATTTTCTAGCCTTAGATGTATTGGTTTGGTTTCTTGGTTACTCTTAAATTTATTAAATCATGAGCCAACACTCCCCATCTAAAATCTATTAAATAAGGGCCAAGCCATATAGGGTGAAACTTTCCATGCTTCCCTTTATCCTCCATTCTTGCATTCCACATTAACACCAGGTCTTCAAGCTCAACTTTTCTCTCCATTACCTTTTTATCAAATGATTTTTTCATTTGCAACTATAATTTAGCATTTTTGATAGAGGCTTCTCTTCTATATTCATTTAACCCAACAAGATCATCCATCCATTCTTGCATATCATCTCTAATAGCCTCATCATACTTTTGGATGAATTTGTATAAACTAATCAAGTTGTTTTGAGGCATTCTCACTTGAATTCCATATACTAGATCAAAAGTTGACACTCTTATTGCCTTCTTTATTGTTACTATGTTAGCATAGACTACTAGAGGTAGCCTAGAGTCCCATGCCCTTTTTTTGTCATATAGTGTCATTTTTATGATCTTCAACAAGCTTTTATTTGTGGATTCAATCTTCCCATTTCCTAGTGGATGATATGGAGATGACATTGATCTAGTGATGCTATTTTTAACACAAAATTGTATGAACTCATCTAATCTGAAGCGCATGGCATTATCAGTTACAATTCTTTCTGGGTATCCAAATCTAGTGATAACATTATTTAGTAGGAAATTATTTACCACCTCGCTAGTTGCATTTCTCATGAGGATGGCTCTACCAACTTTGTAAAATAGTCAGTTGCTACAAGGATCTATTAATAGCAAGTTCTAGATTTATTCTCAATTTCTCCTATGAAATCCATTCCCCATGGCTGAAAAGGTGTATGAACCTCTACTAATTTTAAATGGGTGTTCCCAAAAAAATTCAACTTGCCAGCAAAACTCAGATAAGAGTCACATTTTCTAACTGCAATCTTGGCCACCAAAAACCATATCTCATCACATTGTGGGCTAGTTTCTTGGCCATGTAATGTCCTCCATAGGTTACAAAATGCCTTTCGGTTAATACCTTGATTAACTCATCATGATTAATGCATTTCAACAATACTCTTTCAAAATTTCTCCACCATAATTTACCATCAATGATGATGTATGTTATTGCATGCAATTCCACATATCTTCTCTCATTATTAGTTAAATTAGACAGAACTTCTACATGTTGTAGATAATAATTAAAAATTCTTATATGACCACAATAATTCATATCACAAGTATAGGACTAATGATCTTCATCAACAACATTTATTTAGTTGGAATCTAAATTTCGATGAGCCATTAGCTTTGCTAATCCCTGGCCTCTCATCAATTTTGTAATTTGGACATCTATGTTGAATTCCTAGATTCTTTTTCAATCTACATCTTCTACCAGATACCTCTTGCTAAGAAAATATTTCTTTCATAGAAACACTAGAATCAAAATCTATACTAATAGCACCAACCATATAACATCTAAAATCTTTGACTAGTTTTACTAGAACATATGCTTGCTTCTCATTTATATCATATTTTAGCTCTACAACCTACAATAATTTTTTGAAGAGTGCAATAGATTGTTCAAAATCCTCTTCATTTTTATGGAGCAAGATTGCTACAATTGTATGGAAATATTCAAATGAAAAAATATGCATTGGGCTTGTTATAATCTAGAGTTCTAAGTATAGGGGATTCATTGATTTCATTCTTTATTTCTTGAAATAAAATTGAAGGTTCTCCATCCCATTTGAGCACTACTCCCTTTTCGAGCATGTTGGAAATTGGCCAGCTAATTTCCACAAAATTTGTTATAAATCTCCCTAAAAATTTGACTTGGTCAAAGAATAATTGGATACCTTTGACATTTTTTGGTTCAGGAACTTTTTCAGTAGATGAAACCCTTTTTTGATGAATTTTTACTCCATCTTTAGACCTTATGTGGCCCAAAAACTTGCCCTCTATAACTCTAAAAGCACATTTCCTTAGATTCAAGTAAACTCCATATTCCAAATCTTTCAACAAAATTGTCTCCAAGTGTTTATAGTGATCCTCTTCTTTCTTAGAATATGTTGTTAAATCATATTGGTAAACCACCATAAACTTGTCTATATATTCTACAAAGGAAACATCCATGGTTCTTTGAAAAGTGGCCCCTATATTAATAAACCCAAAAGACATTCTAACATACACATAGGTTACTCATGGTGTGGTAAAAGTGGTTTTTTATTGTTCTACTTCATCAACTAGTACTTAGTTATAACCATAAAATCTATCCATCATAGGCATTAGCTCAAAATTAGTAACTTGTTGTGACATAACTTCCATATTGGGAAAACCATAATTATCCTTTAGAGTGGCAATATTAAGATTTCCAAAGTCCACACATATTTTGATATTACCATGTTAATTTTTGACTGGCAAGAAATTGGATACCTAAGTGGAATGTCTTACAATCTTGATGATTCCCTAATCCCCAAGCTTCATTAGCTCTTCTTGCATTTTTGGAGCTACTGTGGGATTAACAAGTCTTTGTTTCTACCAAAATTGTTTAATATTATCTTTTAATGGGATGACATGTTTGAAAAAATCTTCTCTATAAGCCTTTAGATTATCATATGATCATGCAAATACATGTTTGATCTTTCTGAACAAGTCAACTAAGGATTTTCTTATAGTAAAGTAAAAAGTCTTAAATATGTAAAACTATTTGGGAGATTCATTTGTCCCAAGATTAATTTTTTCCATCTCTTTTGGTTTCTTATCTTTGACTTCTAGTTTGACCCTGTCTTGATTGTCAAAAATACGTCCAATACTACTAACCCCTTAGCCACTTTATTTGTCTTTAACTACAAAATTTCTTAACCAAAAATGATATCCTTCCCATTTATTTTTTCAACTAGGTCACTACCATACAATTCACGAGCATGGTATTTGTCTTCATTCAGAAGAAAATTGAGAATTTCCTTGTCATCTTCAAATACCTACCAATTCTCTATGTTATCAGGAATTTAAGGCTTATTTTGCACCTCAATCTTTGAAAACCTAGCAAAAGATATATCATCAAGCTTCATAACCATATTGGCAAGCATATCAACCATTTTATTGTTTGTCCTATTTATCCAAGTTATCCCAAAAGAATCAAATGCTTCAATATCATCCAATACAACATTCTTGTATTGTTTCAATCTCTTATTCTTGGATGCATAAGCCTATCTAATCTGAGATAATACTAAATTAGAATCACCAATAACATGCAATTTTTAATACTATGAGTAGCAACTACTTTTAGTCCAAGTAAACATGCTCCATAGTCAGCTATATTATTGGTGCAAGTGAAGTTCAAAGTAAAAGAGTATTTCAATGTGTTCTTTTCCTGTTAGATAAAAACTACTACAACCCTTGACCCTTCTTTAGAACTAGCCCCATAAAAATACATTGTCCATATCTTATGTGGTCTCTAGAATAATAATCTTAGCCCTCAAATAATTTATCTCTATGTCTAGGAAGCATGTAGCATCAATATCTACATTATCATTAATCATATGAATAACTCTAGGCTCTCTGTTAACCTTGATAGCTCTATCATTTATGTGAAAAGTAAAAAATGATAAGTCAAATTGTAGGTTTTATCCCACTATAACACTCCATTTTCTTTAGAGTAACATACCATATTAGTGGAGGGATATCAACTAGAAAGACACTCATAGTTAAATCGATATTAGAACAAGCAACTAACCTATATGGTAATGCATTGTTAGTGCCTATAATAGGGACTTCCCTTGCATCTATGGGACACTATCTACCCTGTTTAGTATCTACATTTAGAACAAGGTATTCCATGATTTTAAAAAGCATGCCAATATTTGAGGTCCTTGAATAAATCATACCATTATTTAGATTTTTTCTATTTATGATTAGGCCGAGGAAGAAAGGGTCAATATTTTTAATAAATGCTACTAATGAACTATCTAAGTAGATTTGGGGTATCTAAGATATCACTCCTCTATCTTCCTTTTCCTTTGGTTTTACTTGTACCTCTAGTCTTAATGACAATTATCCCTTAATGAAACTTCTATTTCTAATTCCTCCTAACCAAGAGAGGGATTTACTTTTATGTCCTTTTATTGTAAACATTTTGGACAAAGGAAATTTCATAATAATTTGTGACAACATAGCTATTATATCAATAGGGTCATAAAAAAGAGTTTCACCAAAATAACCTTTAGTTTCTTATAGTCAAGTAGTAGGATCCTAATTTCTTTTGACAACATCAAGTATTAATTTTCTTTCTTTTGTATCTGTCTTGACTACATCTACATTTTGATTTTTTACCTTCTTCTTGGGTTCCCATTACTTAGATTTAATATCTTTGATCTTGACAACCATTTGATCTTCTTCTTTTTCTTCATTATTCATTTTTGGTGTTATATCTTTAATGAAGATACCTAAAGCTTTTTTGGTAGTGTTATTTAATGTTTTGTTCCTTAGGTTATAAGCATTGTGAAATTGAGAAACCATCTCAATAGTTATCTTGTCAATTTCTTCCATGGAAGGTTTTCTCAAATTCATATGTTCAACCCCTAAGATCATTTCACATGTCTTTCCATCAATTTCATCTTTATCATTTGGAAATATTTGGTAATGGTAGATTTGTTACATATCTTGTTGATTACTAACATCCATCCCAGATTATTTACTATTAAATTCTTTACAGTCATCACAAGAATCAATCATATTACATGCTACATAGTCATGACTCTTTTCTTCTTCCCCTCTTCAGGTTGTGTCCATTGAGGTGTGGAAAATGATTGGGAAAATACATAGAAATCAAGATAATGTGGAGATTAACAGACAATACACCAAGGCATTTCTTCAATCATATTTATAGAATTTCTCATTAGTGGATCTAGTGTATTATTTTCATTTATTCTTTGTACAGGATTATTAATGCACTTACCATCTTTCCATTTTGTGTTGTATGGGTAATATTGCAATTTGGTTTACTTGTTATAATTTTTGTTGAATTGTGACTTCTCAACAATATTACTCTTGTTTGCATTGTTAACTAGAAGTTTCAATTGTTTTAGCAAGTTCAATACCTAATCCATTTTGTCTTCCTCAAGCTTTTTGGATGTGATAGGTTTATCTCCTTCTTTCTTGTTCCCTCTAGGACTAAACAGTTTAGGATCATCTCTCCTCCCAAGCTTTCCAAATGCTTTCCTATTATTTGTAATGTTGATAGCTATCTTAAAAGCATCCATTAGTGTCTTAGGATCCTTATCTCTTAAAATATAGGCTATTTTACTATCTAAAGCATTGAAATAGGTAGTCAAGCATACACTCTCACCTAATCTCACACCTTAGAATAAAGTATACATTCCTTTTTGGAACCTAACATTAAAATTAAAAGTAGACTCATTCTAGTTTCTTTTTATAATGTTAAATTTGTTCAACACAAAACTGGCATTAGTATTGTCTCCATATTGCTCCTTGAAATTTTTTTCTAAATCATCCCATGGACCAATGCTAATATTAGTGAGTCTCCTAAACTAATCTTTGGCATCTTCTATGAGTGAATTGTGTAATGCCCCACCTAGAGATCCCTAGAACAAGGATAAATAAAAGAAAAGATATTTTGTTTTAAAATAAGTATGGATGCACACGAAAATCAACATACAAGGATCACAAAGATCACAACAAAATACTTAACCATCAGTCCTAATAATGAAAGAATCTCTAAGTGCCACTACTAAAATGACATGCTCAATTTGAAAGACAAGAACCAAGGATGTCAATAGAACTTAGAATTTATGATCTATCAAAGTCTAGAAAAAAAATAAAACCTAAAGGGTACTCGAAATACCAAAATGCATTCCCCAAAAAATAGTGAAGGTACCTCCTATTTTCTACTCGAGGAAAGACACCAATAATCTTATGCAAGGAAGTGCACCTTTGTTTGAGAAAGTGTGCCATGTCACATGAGGAACTACCCTCTTGTGTGAGGAAAAGCTTTGGTACAACTAGTTCAAATATCTTTTCTCTACTACCAAGGTTTGCATGAGAGATTTCTCACATGTGCATGAGGAAGTGCCAGTCTCACATGGGGGAGAGTACAATCTTACATGAGCTTCCTCTACACTTTACATGTGAGAATGCCTTCTGGCACAACATATCACATTATCACTTGAGAATAAATTTCTTTGATGTGAGGAAGTATAACAACAAATAGGGAAAACAAAAAAATGAACAAGTAGGAAAAATAATTCCTCCAAAATGGTAAGTACTAGATCAACAAATCAAGGCATGGACACTTGAACAAAAGAGAAACAAGATGAAAAAGGAAATAACCATCTAAACCATAATAGTAAAGAGAAACATACTAAAAGAAACATCACAATGTACAAAAAAAACTAAAATCTTGTGTAGTTCCTCCCAACCATAATAGCATCATGAGACCTTGAAGGCCCTATTCATCCCTCATGCGTAACATCCCAAACTAGTGATTGGATAGTCAAAGCCGTCTTATGAGGGTGTCACTACTAAAGTATAATAAAATCATAAGAAGAAGAAAATCTAATCATGCTACCACAATAAAGTAGAAGATATCCTAAATAGGTAAAACTCATCATCTAACCATATTATAACATCATAATAAAAGAATGTGTCAATTGACTAACATCATCTAAACATGATATCCAAGCATCCTAAAAAAATCACAAGATAACATACTTTGTAACCTAAAGTATGAAGTGAAAAAACAAGCACTGGTCATACTAGAATAATATACCATCTCTATAAATTGGTCCCCAATAGTGGTATAGGTACCTACACCTTTGAACCATGTGAAACCAATAGGTTCACTTCCCCATGCTGATGGAGATAATGATCCAACCACAAACACACATAAAGAAAACATCCATGACTAACTCAAATGCCAGAAACTAAAGAGAACTACAACAAAATCATGAGACAATGAAAGTATAGTAGGTCTTGGTGAGACACTCAAAGGGTCAACTATGCAGGGACTTTCTGGAGGGTAAATCACTTGGCATTGCATAGCCCAAGCTAGTATCATGCAACATCAACTCCCCAATAGAAGGCACATGCACTATGTCCTCAGACTAACAGCAAGTGCTCACACATCATTTTATTATCTTGAATTTATTACCCAATATTTTCTTTAGTTATATCACTTAATTAAGCCTACTTCATGCCAACCTAGGAAATAGTCACCAAGGTTGTGATAGAAACCCCGCCATGGTGCTACCCTACCCTACCCTACCCTACCCATACTCATCCAACAATGAGCTCCTGTAGACATGCATATTCCCAACACAACTCCAAATTAGCATAACTCAACCAAAATAAAAATGGGAGGTTGGGCCTCACAAGTCTCTCAATAAATGCACACACATGTGCTTGTATATGGTGCACCACCATCACAAAGATCATAAAATAAGAGCTAGATGAGAACACAAGAAAAATAACACTCAACCAAATACAAGCTCAAGATTATGGATATGACACACATCCTAATACAACATAAATTTGTAGCAGTGGCTTAACTGAAATCCTATGGATAATCCAAGTCCACAACCAAAATCATGCCAAGAAAACCTAAGAAAACTACACAACACACAAATTGAGGTAAAAACCTCAAAACTTAAAAACTTCAAAATTAGAACACATTTAGTTTTAGGGAAAAAAAGCCACAAAAATTCAATAAAAATTTAGGTTTAGAAACTGTATGCAAAAATGACTAGCATAACAGTATGAAACCCCAAACCCTCATCCTAAAAATTAGGAAAATGTTCATACTCATCCAACCGGGAAAAACTAACAAGAAAAAACAGAGTGGAACACTAGTTCTAAGATTCCTAACATACAACTACCATAAACAAAAGAAGAAATGGAGCTGAAATAAAAATATGGAAGAGTCGTACCTGATAGCCAAAAGGGCTAAAATAAAAATTAGCCAGATAATATAAATATCCCATAGAAGCTATCAAAAGTAACAGAAAACCAAGGTCTCCCCAAGTTGGATCCAATGAAACTAATCTCATGAAGATCACACACCCATAGAACTCACAAAAAATAGAAATGCAATCCTTTAGAAGAGGATTTTGGAAAAATCTCTCAAAATTCTAATTTTTAAAAGTGAGGAATAAATTTTCTTTTTGGATACTTATTCACTTTTCAAGTAAATAATTGATTAGGTAAATAACCAGGTATCCTAGTTAAACCCCAAATCAACCCAAATGAAAATAGGCTATTCTAAGTAATTGGAATCCATCTATGGAAAATTTGTGAGAAATTAAAATAAATTAAAATAAAGCCTAAAAAACCTTAAACTAAAAACACAAAATTCCTTACTAACTTTTGTGACAGTGTGAACTTCGAAATGCACATACATGTTCATAGGTCTAATCACATAATGCAAATGAGTCTTGATTTATTAAATCACCAGAAGGTTTAATTTAAACAATTAAAAGATATGTCAACAATATAGGGATGGCATTGGTTAAATATGAACAACCAAATCACTAACTCCATGTGCCACTTATAGGGATATAAATCCTACACACTAAAATACATGATCAAGTGCAATTGCATATAATAACATAGTCGAAGCAATAAATGAATTAAATAAACTAATTTAACAATTTATTTAATTATACTAAAATATTCCATTTACATAACTTATGTTCACATACAACATAATAAAGCAAGAATGAAGTAAATTACCATAACATTAAATCCAACATACAACATAATGAGAGATAAGTCCAAATACTAGATAACTAGATATCATCATATAATATATGATCATCTCAAAATGGCATCATCATGCAAATATGATCAATTGAATGACATAGTAATTTAGCATCTATGATACTAGAAATCAAATTATAACATATGACCCTTGGGTTATCTCAAATGTAAAAATAACACGAGTACAAGTGTCTCTTGGATAAAAATATAACAAGGTACATACTACAAACATGAGAGACACTATAACTACACAAATAACTTCATGATGTAATCACCCAAAAATGGTCACCTAGACTATTAGCCCCCTTTTCAGTATTTTGGCTAAATTATTTAAGTTCCTAGGAAAAATCTTTAAAAATCAATTTAATTACTTTTATCCTATAGTTTGACCACTTTATCCTAAGTTCATATTTAATTAAAAGGAACATGTCCCCCTTTAAATAAAAATGCCCTTTCACCCTCTTATCCTAAGTTGCACACATAAAGCATTTTCCCCAATTTAAAAATGAAAGAAAATACTTTGTCTCACATGGAGATGTAAAAGTCAACTCTTTCTTAGTGGTGGAAATAATCTTGCACATGGACCATGTTGGAAGTTAACCCCCACCCTTGCTCATTCATCCACTAGTACATTTTATAAATTTTGTGACTATGTGACTAAAACTTTTAGTCATGCCACTTAAACTTTTAGTCACATGACTAAAACTTATCACATTCCACTATTTCTTTTCAATTTATAGGTATACGTGACTAAATACTTGACTAATTTGGTCATTAGGTAAAATCACAAGATCAACCAAATTAAAATAACTAAGTGTACTACCAAATGAATGACTAAATAAGTGATTGGATAATTAGTCACCTTAAAACAAGTGATTAAATATGTAATGCCCTGCCCAGAGATCCTTGGAAACAAGGATGAATTATAAGCAAGATAAATTTTTTTTAAACAAGCATAAGTGCACATGACAATAATATACACGAATCAAAAAGATTGCAATGGAAGATTGACAATCATCCAACACAAACGGATCTCCAAATGTCACCACTCACCAAAACATAACAAGGAAACATAAGAGATCCACTAAGCTGAAAGAAAAAAGATGACTTCTAAAAATTGGCTAAGTCTAAAATCCTAAAGCCCTAAAATTTGGCTAAGTCTAAATTTTTGAAGCCCTAAAATTTCCTAGAATCTTTATCTTAGCTCATAGAGGTCTGGAACCTATCAGAAAAGATTCCTCACCTATATTAAAATATATCTTTAGTATAAGTTGACTTATATTTAATTCCTTATGTATAAGGAATTAAATATAAGTCAACTTATAAGTCAACTTATACTTAAATGATATATTTTAAACCCTTAGGAAATCTATTTTGAACTAGGAAGGTGAAAAACCAAAAAGGGTATCCAAAACAAACTTTCAACTTTTTCTCTGATAAGCCAAGATAGCCCCTATTTTTTCATGTGAAGCCAACATAGTGACAATTTTTGTGCAAAGATGTGCTACATGCCTCGTGAAGAAGTGCATTTTCACACAATAAAGTGCATTTTTATGCAAGGAAGCACCTTTCTAATAGCATAAACTATTGTTGGGTTTCAAGCAAAGAAGTGCAAAGTTGTGTGAAGAAACCCAACATGCCACGCAAGGACTTGAATTATCATGCAAGAAAGTACAATCTTGTGTGAGATCTCAAATCAGCATGCAAGAACAAAAAGTAGAAAAAAAGCTAAGGAAACTACAAAACAAAGTTCCTCCAGACTGGGGAGTACTAGATCCACATTTCAAGGTAAGAACACTCATACCATAACTAAAGAATGGAAAGCTAGAAATAAAATCTAACCATCTAATCAAATAGAAAAGGAAAGAATAGAAGGAAAATTTCATAAAACACTGGAATCAACATCTTAGTGAATGGAAATAACAAACTATGTATGTGGTTCCTCCCAACTATTAATAGCTTCATAAGACCATCATGGGTCCTAGCCACCCCCCACATGTAACATCCCAAACCAACAATCAGATTGTTAGTACTATCATAATAGGGACATCACTACTAAATCATGCTACAATCATAAGCATAAGGAAATCTAACATCCTAGTGGAAAGCATAAGATAATCCAACAAAGTAGATAACATCACCTATCACATGATACACATAAATGTAAGGAATGTGTTATTAAATAACATCATCTAAACATGATATGCAAGCATCCTAGTGAAAGCATAAATCATAAGGAAGCATACTCTAGAACCTGAAGTACCAAGTGACAACATCTAACAATGGTCATGCTAGAACAAAAGACCACCTCTATACACTAATCCCTAGTAGTGGTGAAGGTAGCTACACCTCCGAACCACATGGCACCCATAGTTCCACACTTATCATGCTAATGGAGATAATGATCCAACCACAAACACACACAAAACAAACATCCATGGTTAACACACACGCCAAGCAGTATGATTACTGAATCCAAGACATAGGTAATGCATAAACTATAGGTCTTGGTCAAACATCTTGATGGGCTACTATGTAGGGATAGACATCATGGAGAATCACTTGGCATTAACAAGCCCAAGCTTAGATCACGCAAATACTACATCCCTCAATGAAAAGGCTCTCACACATATCTTTTATTATGTTTAATTTTATTACCACCTAATATTTTCTTTAATTATCACTTAATTAAATAGTCCCTCTACCATACCCATGGCATCATGATTTCTAGGCTATGAGATAGAAGCCCCCTCCATATGCTACCCTACCTTACCCATGCTCATCCAATGATGAGTGCCCATAGGCATGCAAACTCCCAACCCAAACCCAAAGATCATAACTTCCAAAAATAACATGGAAGATCGGGCCCTACAAGTCAATTGATAAATGTATGTGTATGTACTTGTGTATGGTGCACCACCATCACAAAGATCATAACACAAGGATTGGATGGGAACACAAGCATAATGTCACACAACCGAAATAGACTCGGGAGGATGGATGCTACACACATCCCAATGCAACAAAAAGATGCAACAGTGGTCTAACTGATATCCAAATAGATCATCCAGGTCCATGAACCACATTGTGCTGAGAAAACCTATGAAAATTGGGTAGCATGCTAAATGAGGTAAAAACCCCAAATTTTGGAAAAAATTCAAAATTAAAACCCATTTGTCCTTTGGGTGCAAAATCTCAAAAATCCAAAAATAGATGAAATTGAAAGACATATACAAAAGCAACCAGCATAATGGCTCAAAATCCCAAACTGCCATCTCAAAAATAGGGAAAACGTTCATACCTGACAAATCATGTAGAACCAACGTACAAAAATAGAGGGGAACACTAGTTCTCAACCTCCTAAAATACTGCTACAAGAAATAGAAGCTAAAACAAAGTAAAAACAATAAAATAGGTACAACCTACCTGACAAAAAAAGGGGTAGAAACCAAAACCTACATAGTAAAATAAATAACCCGTCAAATCTGTTGAAAGTGAAAACAAAGCATAAACTCGCCAAGCTAGATCCAATGAGATGGACCTCATGAAAAACCCATGCTCATAGCTCCTAGAATAAATATAATTTGAATACTTCAGAAGAGGATTCTCAAAAAGCTCTCCAAATTCTAAAATCCAAATTAGAAAAGTGAGGAATAAAATTCCTCTTTCAACACTTATTCACTTTTTTTTGAGTGAATAGTTGATTAGGGAAACAGCTAGACTCTAAGTCTACCCAAATGAAAATAGGTTATTCTCTATAATGGAAATTCACCTAAGGAAAAGCTACCAGAAATTAAATTTGAAAAAATTTAAAACCCAAAAACCCAAAATCATAGAAGATTACTTAACACATTCACAACAAATGCGAACTTATAAATGCATAGACATGCTCACTGGTCTAATCACATAATGCAAATGAGTTTAGATTTACCAATCACCAAAAGGTTGTAATTAAAACAATTAAAATAAGGATACATCGACCATACAAGGATGACATTGGTAAAATATGAACAACTGAATCACTAACTCCATGTGCCACTGTCAGGGATATAATTCCTACACACTAAAATACACGATCAAGTGCAATTGCATATAATATCATAGTTGAAGCAACATGTATTAAAATACTTATTTAATCCATTTACATCACTCACATTAGAAAAAAACATAAAGATAAAAGAATGAATTAAATAACCATGGCATAAAATTCATCTCATAACATAATCAACAAATATGTCCAATAAACCATATAACTAAATATGATCATAGATCAACTATCATCTCAAAATAGAATCAACATGCAAATATTATAAATTGAATAGTATAGGAGTAAAGCATCTATGGTATTGAATCAAAGTATAATATTCAACCCTTGGGTCATCATAAGGTACAAAATAAGAGTAACACGTATCTCTCAAATAAAAAAAGACAACAAAGTGCAAATTGCAAACACAAGAGGCACTACAAAATAGACTACCAAATAAATCGCTAAATAAGTGACCAAATAATTAGTCACTAATAATTGGTTATTTGTACTTTCTCTAAGATTTCTTTAATAAAAATAAAGGATTAAGTTAATTTTATTTTTCATAACTCATTCATCACCTTAGGACCTTGTCATTCTCATACTAATTGTGGTTTCACTTTACATCTTCCCAAATATAAGATGCTTTATTAAATGTCTTGGAACATTTTATTTGCCATTTTGGGGTCTTTGATCAGTATTGCAAACTGATTCAATTTTCCATTAAGAGGCATCTCAATAAATGAGTGAATTATTAACCTTTTTCTTAGTTCATCTCTCTTGTATTTATATTACTCATTTGTATTCTCAATTATTTATTCTAGTATTCATAAAAAAAAATTAATTTATAACTAATATATAATGTGGTTTTTTTCCTAGAAAAAAATAGAACATAATTGATATCTAAGATATTATTGGAATTAAAAAGTTAATCTTCTAGAAAATAATTTAATGTACAATTAGAAACTCTAAGTAGTATCATAACTTCCCCTTCTTAGTGGTCACCCTTAATTCACTTGTAATTCCAAACATAGAGTTGTGAATATTGTGGATAAGATTAAGATTTATTTCTACTAAAAATACAAGGTTTACAATATATGTTTACCTACAAGTATACAAGTTCTCCTAATAAAAATATATATATAAAAGATAAATGTTTCATATATAAGAGCTAAATATATGTAAATTTGTATCCTTCACATAATGTCACTTTATGATAACCTACATACCACTTTATGTCCTTAATTATTTCTTTGATTCACACTCTCTTCTAGTTATTCTTCCCCATAACTATTAATGCATTTATGTCATATGTTTTCCATTTTTCTTTCTCCTTTTAGGTTAATTCTTGAATTCAACTTATATTAGAATTACTTATATACTTGTAATAATATGTCGAGGATGAAGTGATCACTACTTTACATTAACTTGAACAAATTTCCACAATCATTTGTGATGACTACTTTACATTAATTTGAACAAATTTCCACACTCAGGTGCTCTCTAGGGAAGATGATTTCTTCAAAAGGAAGCTCAGGGAAGCAATTGAAATACACAACCATCCTTCCAACCTAAATCATGATGATGGATGACACATTAGTGCTTCGTGCATCCTCTTTTAGCTATGATAAGATAGCCCCTCTTTTTTCTTCCTCTCCACACCCCCTCCCTCCCTGCCCCCCTACCCTAGCACCTCTTTTTTCTTACTCCTACTTTCATGTTGCATTGGTTATTGAGGTACATGTGCATACTTCCTTATTTCTGCACTTTCTTATTCACATTTTTTTCTTTTATATATATATATATATATATATATATATATATATATATATATATATAAGCTTATATATACTTGTATACATTTGTATGTATTTTCTTATTTTTGTATTCCTTTACACTTTTTACGCTCTCCTTTTTATTTCAATTTTCATTCATCTCTTTACCCCTCTTTTCTCTTTTATTATTTTTATCTATATTATTTATTTATAAATGATATTATATATATATATATATATATATATAATTATCTCTTTGGTATATTAATTAATTTTTCTAATTAATTTTATTTTTTATTAGGCATATATATACATTGATATATGTATACATACACAAATATAATGGAAGATATCTAACTCTATCACACACACACACACGCACACATATGTGTGTGTGTGTATATATATATATGTGTGTGTGTGTGTGTGTGTGTGTGTGTGTGTGTGTGTGTGTATGCATATAGATATATATGCATATATATATATATATATATATATATATATATATACATATATGTATATAGATATATATGCATATATATATGTATATATATATATGTATATATATATATATACACACATATATATATGTATATATATGTGTATACACACACACACACACACATATAAAAGTGTACATATAGGGATATGTATACATATCCATATTATTATTTTTATTTTTATTATCATATTTTCCATTTTACCTCCCACTTCCTTTTTACTTTTATTTTATTTGTAATTTTATCTTTCAATTTCATTCTTTTCCAAAACTTTTTACTCCTCTTTCATTATTACTATTATCTTATATATATATATATATATATATATATATATATATATATATATATATATATATATATATATATATATATATATATATATATATATATATATATATATATATATTATGCCTATATTTAAATATTTGTATCCTTTTTATTTTTATTCATTTTCTATTATTATTTTTTTCATTACTATCATTTTTATTACTATTTTAATTTTATATTTAAATCAATTATTCAATCCATTCATTATTAACTTGTGCTTTCTTCTTAGAACACCTAGTGTTCAAGCTCTCTTATATTTTTTCTTTTTCATGGTGACCCCCTATTTTATTGTTAGACTGATTTCCCTCTCCGGCTTTTTATTCTATTCTTTTTGTTATTCATTCTTAATGTATTTTTTTTCCTTGCTTAGTTTAGTTCTATTTGTATATTATCTTATGCATATATACATGTAGATACACACACACACACACACACACACACACACACACACACACACACACACACACACATGTACAAACACATTTTCATCATGATTACTCTAGTTATATTATTACTTTCACCAATTTTTTCAAGTTTGCCACCACCTTCTCTATTTTTTCTTTTATTAGTTTTGATTCTTCTTCATGATTAATATATTTTTTCTTCATCATCATTTTCATTCATACCTGTCATTTTCTTTATCTTTGTTGACCTTGATGCATTGATCCTTGTGCCCCCTTTTTCCCCCCTTGTTTTTTCCTATTGGTCTACAACTAATAATTTTTTCCCTCTAGCTCTTCTCATCCTAATGATGGATCACTGAGTGTGACCCAAAATGTCGATGCAAAAACATGGCACATAATCAAATCCAGAATATGCATCCTACTACTTTACATTACTTTCCTTACACTTTTTTTTGGCTTCCTTTAAACCCTCCTTTCTGCTTCTTATCAAATATGGTATTAACACTTCTAACCTTTATTCCCTTACACCCTTACTTCCCTTATCTCCTTTATATCTAGTATGTTCTCTTGTTAATCATCTACTACATATAATTTTGATAATATATGTTGTTAATAATTGATTTTGAATAATGAAATATTAGAAGTTATAAAAAGGATTATGTATAAATATTAATATATTTTTTGATAATATCAATGTGATTATTTAATGTTGCTTCCTTTCTTCCCCATGCATGATAACTGGTAATGGTCTTATGACATGTAATAAAGGTGTTTTGATTTCTTATAACATAATCAAGGGCTTTTTGCTACTCTAAGTCATTTCTTGTAAGTTTATTGACTCATTAAGATAAAAATAGAATTGAATAATGACAATCATATTATATTTATGTTTTAATCATTCAATATATTATAGTGATATTTTTATTTAGTATTTAATCATTTATAATTGTAAGATTTTATTTTAGAAGGGGTCATATGTAGTATTTTACAAATTGTTCTCTATATAGAATCATATTTTTATAATATTAAAAATGTTAATGATTTTTATAGTAATTTAATAATAAGATAAAAATGTACATCTAAATAATATATTAATATTATAAATAACTAAATCAATGAAAATTATTGACTCTCATTTTAGGTGCCAAAGTAAAATGAGACAAAAGTGCCAAAAATGAAATGCGGATAATCAAAAAAGTCAATGAGATGGGTTTTTTTGGCATTCCATTTTCTATTTCTCTATAAAAACTCATATCAGATGATGATAATGGAACTTATATTGGATCAATACTATCACACAAGGAAATCAAGAAGTTCCAACTAAACAATGCCTTGCTATTACCATAATCATTATGGTTTGTGCATTTTTATTTAACCAAGCTCACAGTTCCAATTTAATTAGATTTGTTTAGTGGAAATTTTCTTTTTTTTTTGCTGTAGTTTGATCTTTTCCTTCTAATTTTTTCCAACTACACTTTCTTGCAACACTATTGTAGATATGTGGTGTGGATTTTTTGGCATTGTCTACTAAAGATACTAAAATGAGTAAGATCTTCTCACTAATAGTTGTACATTTGTCATTTCCAATCATGTTCAATTATTGTAAGTCTAAAAATTATGCACATTGGTCACTGTATGTTGATTCAACATTTTGCAACTATAATAAACTTATTTTGAAGGTAACAAATTCATATTTAGTACAAATTTGTTGCAAGCTTAAGACCTAAGGTGTTATTTCTTAAATTCTTTTTGGCTTGTTAGGTTTAATTCATTGATTTTTAGTTACATTAGCACTTGTATTTGAAACTAAGTATTGATTATATAGGTCTTAGTGCAATTTCATATAAGAGGATGTTAAGTTGGCTTTTTGTTACATATCAGTCCTTAATTAACATTTTTATTTGGATTATTTATTATCTAGATAAGTAAATTTTTCTAGTTTAGTGTGAAGTTGAAGTTGTTTTTGAGCATGGAAGGTTTGTCAACAAGTATCTAATGACTGGTTTCATTTTGATTTTTGATTCTAGATTATGTTATAATTCAGATAATTAAGTCACAATAACTTCAGAAAGCTAGCAAAATTCCTACTTAGAGATAGCTAAAACACTCTCAATCGATGTGCATAATCCATAAGAACAACTAAACAACTTGAACACTAAGAGTAGGCAGAATTCCACAAGTGATAACTGATCTTCTAAATTCTAGATTTGATGTATAAAAATATTGACATAATCAAATCCATAAGAAATTTGAAAAACTTTAATAGTGTGAGCAGTTGTAATCCAAGCAAGTCAAACATATGTTGTATAGTCATGGATGAGAACATGTCAATCATTGAAGGGGAAAAACATAGTTTAGAAGGTACAAAAAATTAAGCTAAGGCACATGTGAGGGTTTTTGGCTTGAGATTGTGTAAGATTTGAAATGTATGGAAGGTTGAAATTGAGGGAGATCCACAAATCATGGTCATCATGTTGAATTCAAAGTCTTCTTCTAATTGGAATTTGGAGAATATCTTGTTAGAAGCATGGGACTCTCTTGATAGTATTGAGTTCTACATTATCTCTTATGTTTCAAGAGAATCTAAGCAAGTTGTGGATCATTTGGTGATTGTGGAGTTGGATAGTTTGGAGGAATGCAAATTCTGTATGCCTTTCTATGCATTTCTAAGCCCTAGCATTTATATTGACCAAATACCTTGGGCCTTCACTCCTTTTTTCTGGTTTTGATTTCCAAAATGTAGTGATTTCTGGAGTGAGGTTTTGATTTATTTACATTTTTTGATCATTATTCATTTTCTATGACTAGGTTTATGTAAGCACCTTAAAAAATATGTATTTGGAGTCCCTTTTCTAGCAAGAGTTTCTTGTAGTGCCTTTTAATTTTGGTGTAGAAACTATTACTATTTTTGTACCCTCTCATCTTGATGATGGATCACTGAGTGTGATCGAAAATATTGATGCTAAAAACACACACAATCAAATCCATAAATGAACTAATATTTAAAAAGGGATGTTTATAAATTGATAAGTTGAGTAACAACTATAAAAGTCTTATTTTCTTAGTCTATTTGATCATGTAAATAACTCATCTTATTAATTTTGAGTGAGTTACTTAACAAGATAATCTCCTTTATTAATGTATTATGTAGGTTTAAATAATTTACAAGCATTCTTTCTTATTGTCCTTGTTCATAGTCTTTCAGTAATAGAGCACTATGTGCTCCAAATTTGTAAGTTTTTCATATTTATTTATAATAATTAGAAGATTATTTTATTTCAAAAACTATTGAAGCTTGTCTCCTAGCTTTAGATTTGTCTATAGTCTCTGTTCTTTAATATTATGTAATATCTCTAATATAGTTTCCTGCATATTTAGTTGGAAAACTCAACAAGAAAGGTAGATTACTCAAATTTTATGTTCCATAAGGAAAGATGTATGAGCTAAAGTCATGAGAAGATATTAGCTACATTTCTTTTTAAGAGTGCATCTAAATTTCTCTTTCTTGAAAGAGAATACCAATGACTAATTAATGGAAAATAAGAGACATACATTTGTAGCTAGAACTAAAATTTTGTTTGTTGGCAGGCATCAAATGATCAGAGTTAGGTGAACCAAGTCATTCCTTTCCAACAAGGATTTGTAGCTTTTATATTTATAAAGCTTTCAGGGATTATTGCAGTCATGTCCCAGGTTGCTTGATAGGTCTTTATTATGTTCATACATGTGCTTACAATTAGTATACGGTATCAAGAATGGTCTATATCTCTAATGGATTTTCACCATCATATAAAATAGTTTTCTAGATTTGATTGTGTATGTTATTTAAGTAAATCTTGTTCTCCATTTTATAGTAATTTAGTCAAGTCTTACATAAATCCCACTTATTTAATGAACATTGAGAAATATCATTTTTTTGCATGCAAAAGCAATGTCAAGTTTCCAAAATTGTAGGTTTTTTTGGGTAAATTAAAGTTAAATGGACAAAGAATATCAGTTTTCCACCACCCATTGGAGTTATAACTTTTTTTCACTATTTCTAGTTTCAATTGTGTTTAGTTTTTGATTCAGTATTTTAGATTACCATCCATGATCCATCATTAGGACAATGAAGCATATTAAGAAAGCTCAAAAAGATCCATAGTCATTAGCTTTAACGTTAAACATATTAAGAATATTAGTTCTCCACAATCCATTGGAGTTATTTTCAATGTCTTTGGTTTCAGCTATGTTCAATTTTATAATCCATGTTTTGGCTCACACTTTGTGATCCATCATTAGGAAAAAGAATCATAAATATAAAGCTAAAGAAGACAAATATTAAAATAGACTACATATTTTTTTTCTCATTAAGAATGTTCATTCATATGATAGTTAGCACCGTAGGAAAGACCAAAGGCACAATGGTATTCTCCCTAGCTAGCTAGTCTTGGATAAGGGGATGTTATGTCCAAGAAGACACTAAAGGGGCACACTCTAGAGAAGATGATAGAATACCTAAGGGTAAGGAGATGTGATCTGGAGCTGTCTTTAAGGTTTGGGGCTTATAATTTGGGTAGAATATTATAGTTAGAGTTATTTTTTATTCTAACATTTATTTTTCAAGTATTGCTTGTCCCAACCTAAATGCTAATATTGGGGATATTACACAACTGCACTTTTTCCTTTGCATAATCATGAGATAACAACAATTACATAAGGATGATGGAAATGAGAAGTTTCCCAATATGGACACTTACATTTTGTGTGAAGTGTATTGAATATGTACCATAGACATTGGAGAAAGTGAAGAAGTCACAAGGATATATGATGGATAGCTACAAAGTAATAGGGAGGCTAAGTGGTTGACTACACAAGTAGAACAACCATAGTTACACTACCCTGGAGGAAAAGGAGACATGGGAATGTGGGGACCAAACCAAATGAATTTGAGAGCTTATTCTCCAAGGAATCCAAAAATGTTGAGCATGCCCTTGTCCCAGACCATAGATGTCTATAAAACCTCTGAAACAATAGAATTTTGGACAAAAATATGGTATTTTAATTGATTCAAATGAGAAATTACATATCTGTACCTTCCACCCACTTGTTAGGGTTATTTTAAGGCCTTCCACAATGGTTATGAGTAGTTTTCTCAAAATCCTTAGCTATTGGAGGGTCAATTACAAAAAAGTTGTCTAAATGCAAGAAAAGTTTCTTAAGCAACTTTTACATTTTGTAGCAATTTTTCATTTTAAGAGAAAATTTTCTCATTAGGAGTCCTAATTCCCTCATAAGGACCAATATGAAGTAAAAGGACTAAAATAGTAAAATATTTAAAAATATATCTCTTGGACCCTTTGACCATAGTTGACCAAGTGGCTTATAAATGCCAAATCCTGGGACTAGGTCTCATAATTGGGTTAGAAACATGCAAAAAATACTTTATCTTATTCCTTAACATAAATTTGACCTCTCAAATGTATGAACAAGGCTTGAGGGTCTCCATCCTTCATGTGATATCTGTAGTTGGTGGTAGGTGCTCCTACACCAATTTGTTTTGCATGATAATGGAGAGTTTGAGGAACTCAAAAAAGTACCCTACCTGATGGCTCATTAGTAGCTATCAAAAGGATAAATAATTCTAGCTTCCAAAGTAAGAAAGAATTCTTGTATGAGATTGGAAGGATAGTACATCTTTGTCATTCCAATATTGTAGCTATCAAAGGATGTTGCTATGAACATGGTGAGTGGTATATTGTTTATGAGTTTCTAGAAAATGGGCCTCTGGATAGATGGTTACATCACCTTCCAAGAGGAGGTAGAAGCCTAGACTGGGGAATGAGAATGTAAATCACAACTTCACTTGCCCAAGGTATTTCCTATGTTTCCTTTAGCCAATCTAGTTCCTTTTTAATTTGGCATTCAAGGGGAACATTGAATAAATATTTGTAAATGTAGTGTTGTGACAAGCTATAGTTTTATTTCTATTAAATTTCATTCATTCAAGCAGAGTACGACAAAGCTTGAGAAAAAGTCAATTTTGATTTATGGAGTGAAGAATTATGGCTTTAACAGAGTGGTAGATGGAGACTCTTAATTCATAAATTTGTTAGCTATATAGTATAAAGAAATGCACAATGATCTATTTATGTGCAGACTTGTAATGGGACTCATTTCATTTGTTGTTAGATAAATGCAATGTATGGGACAGTATTGAAGTATTCTACAAAGCATGCACATAACCATTGAAATAAAAATATATAGAACATAAAAGAAAAAACATAATGATAAAGTGTAGGTGAATTGTATCATTACAAATCTTAGTATAGGAAGTATTGGAAAAAAATATGGAAGTACTTCATAGGAAAAGTAGTTTGTTTTAGACAAAAGAATTGCCATTTGCACTATCTCTATTTCTTTTATCCTCATTCCCTGTCATGTTTCTCTTTGGAAATAGAAATGTTAACTTTAATGACATAATAAAATGGAATTTTTTAATCCAAACCCTTCTTTTTTATGTCAATTGGCATGAATAACTATTTTTGGTCAAGATCATTATGGTGTATTTCCTCTCAGAGGCAAGCTACTTAATGCGAGGGAAGCCTCACATAATAGATTGCAAAAAATTAGGAAACTAAAAATATTATAAAAATCCTTGGTATATAGGAGGATAAAGTATATGAAAACATAAAATCTTTAAGATATGACCATTTGATGACAATGATAGATTAGGTACATTGTGTATGTCTGGGACTATATACCTTATGCTTAAATATAGTAGATCAAACTTGAGTGAGGTTCTTTTTAAATTTTTTCTTTGGCCAATGTAGGATCATGATGATTCCCACATCAAGGGATTACTTATCAACTTCATACACCATAATTGGCCATCTTTGCTCAAAATTCCTTTATTTCTTGTGGAATTTATCAATACTATTGTCAGGGTAAATGATACTACTCTACCTACTCGAATATAGATTCTTTGTATCTATTGCAATGATTTGTGAGCATAATATTATGCATCCCCAAACATTCATCTTGTTGATGTAGGCAACAAACAAGAATGGAAATGTACTATCCTTTTACACCCTTCCTGAGTATGAATCTTGGAGAGAGTTAGTAAATGGATCAATATCAGGTTAGACCATAAAGTACCATAAGGTAATTTTGTATTATTTTTTGTTTTATGTTCTCAAATTTGGCTCTTTAATTAGATGTCTTACTAAAATTTTACTTGTTCCACGGACTACATAGGGTTCAGATACTAGTATGTTTAAATAGGGTAAGGAGTATTTTGATAATCTAGAAAAGCACAAAAATGATTTTATATGGGTTAATGACAAGGATGGAGATGTGATTGACCTAGCCTTCAAAAAGAAGAATATTGAGGCTAGGAAAAATTGGTCAAGAGAATTTGAGGTGATGAAGGTAGTGTTGAGCTACTGGGATTAAATTTTTAACTAAATGATGTTGTTTTTATTATAATACTAATCATGTGTTTACCACATTATTAGGTTGGGATGTATTTGGACCAGAATGAAAAACTTATCTTGTATAAATATTTTGTCAACAAGGAACTCATTCTATTTTTGAGGGTTGATCTGCAAAGATCTATTCCATCAATAGTTGGTTTCTTAAAGCTAGGGCAAAGGAAAATTTTATTTTTCTATTTCAAGTAGAATTTTGTCAAACAAGCAAAGGTTGCTCTTCTAGCACATTTTTTTCTTACTTTTCTTCAATGTACTAACTGGCACTTAATTTTTCACATGACATTTTTTTTCTTGTGTAGGTTTCCTAATTCTCTGGATATGTCTTAGAGCTTTCTACTTACCATCATGGTGAGTAGAACCTTGCAAGCACATTATTGGAATGGAACAAGACTTTTTTGGAAGTAAAAACTTCAACCTTTTGCTTTTGGTTAGTCAATTTGGAACTAGGAATGTGGTAAGAATTTTAAGAGAATAAGTATGCATCTTTTTATTTTGAACAAACAATGACTGGTTATGATTTTATGCTTTTATTTTTAATAGGGTGGTAAGGATGTAGCATGTCTGGAATATGTGTATACATTCTTTTCACCTATAACATGCTTCTTGTTACCAAAAGAAGATGATGTTCTGGTGGATTATTTAGAAGAAGATGGCCAATCTGTTGAACCAACATGGTAATAATAATTTTTTCTATCCTTCTATCTTTATTTTGATTATGCTTTGTACATCTAGTGGTGTTCAACCATGGTAGCAAGGAATAGAGTGTTTTTTATCTTCTTATTTAACTTCATCTTATCACCTATAGGTTTTGTTTAACTATTATTTCCTTTATTTTTCAGGCATATTCCAATCATACCAATGGTACTTGTGAATGGAAGTGAAGGGAGTGGAATGGATTGGAGTACCTTTGTGGCAAATTAAAATTCTACTTTTAAAGTCCCATTTGATTATATACTAAATCTATAGTAGTCATTAGATGATGATCGTCCTAATGATCAAGATCAATGCTTTCCCTTGTTAGATATTGCTCTAATAATGAATATCCAGAGCACGAGGTATATAATTCAATAAAATTTGAACTATGGTTTATGTCTATTTTTAAGACCTCATGACCAAGCTTCTTAATAATTTGAAAAATCTATCTTCTTCTTTATACTAATGCTCACCAAAGAATGAGATAGCATTCCACTTTGATTAGTTATTTTAGTAAGTAACAATGAAATGCAAAGGTTATAACCCATAAAATCTTTTGAGTAATTTGAAAAGAAAAATCATCGGGGTAAAATGAAAATCTGGGGTTTAGATCTATTCATCTATTGAGTTGAGATCTCGATAAGATAATTCCTATGGATCATCTATACTAGGTGTTCTCTAAGTGATTTATCTCATATCATGAATAGGATAAAAGATCTTTCAAAAGACTTATAGCGATTTATTTCACATAAGAATGAGCCAACTTGAAATTTGAGCATTAATCACTATGATTTTTTTTCTTCTTGTTATTGAAAGAAATCATGGATTATTCTGAATCCTCTTCCTTCATTTAAAGAAATGAAATATCTATCATATATATATATATATATATATATATATAACAAACCATGTACTTTGTTCAAAAAAGTTTTTTATTTGAGTGTTCTAAGTAATCACTCTAGTTCACTTTGAGGCTTCGTTTGTGCATAAATGATGATTAAAAAAGTAGTGGGTACTACAATGAATAATAGAATAGCAATAAATTCAAGGTTATTTACCTCCATGATTGATTTTCACTTCATTTTAAAATAACTCGAGATTTGATCTTATAGAGTATCTCTTTTTTTTTTTTTACAAAAAAAATTTCATTAATTTTTGTCTCAATCAAATATTTTTTTTAATGTTAATGTCTATTACATATTAGAACATGATCAATCTATATAGAGATAGATGGTTTTGATAATAGTCAAAAACTAAAAAGGGTCTAGTAAAAAATTGATGAGCAAACAAAAATATGAGAGATGAATGCAGAGTGTAAATCTATACACGACATTCTTCCTAACACAGATCTATCTTACTACACCTTTTTTTATTTCTCAAGAAAAAAAGATTGTGAATCTAATAATTCAGTGAATCCACACACAAAATGTGTAAAAAAAGATGTCAAATATATTCTAGTCTACTCTATTTCCCTTTTTTGCTCTTGTTTGGGGTAGGAATCACTCAAACAATTGTTCAATTTATTGAATCGGGACTGATGGGGCTCGAACCTACAACTTCTATCTTGATAGGATGGTACTTTAACCAATTGAACTACAATCCCACTAGGTATAGTTTATTAACTAAACTGTCATAAAAAAAACTATGCCAAGTCATATTTGTAAAACTTTTATCTTTCAAATTTATATATCAAAATTGTTCATTCTGAATTTTTCTCTATATAGTAGGGTAGGGGATTCAAAAACCAATTACCTTTCTTATCTGATAGATAAATTTCTATCTCAATCTATCAAGTTGGTATTGGGCTGAGCTGGATTTGAACCAACATAGGCATATTACCAATGAATTTACAGTCCATCCCCATTAGCCACTCAGGCATCGACCTAGGGAAAAATGGGAAGTTGATTATAGTACCTAATTATGTACTATAATGACTTTCCTAGCCTACCTAGTACCCCTAGGGGAAATTGAATCCTTGTTTCCTCCTTGAAAGAGAGATGTCTTGGGCCACTAGATGATAGGTGTAATGCCCCACCAAGGGATCCAAAGAATTAATCTAAAATTTCACTAATTTTGCTAAACAAATTTTTTTTTTATTTAACAAGAAAGATAAACCATTCACAACTTATACATAGTAACGAAAGCATTAGCATCAATTCAAGTGACCATGACATACATAACAAGTTACATTCTTTAGGGATCCCTTAACGTTGAATCACATCTAACATAAATAATTATGTTCCATCTAATACTACATCCACATAATGAAAAGTCCTACATTCTTAAACAATATACAAGTGTCCTTTTTGTAATTACATTTTAGATTGCTCAATCATCCACTGTACATGTCACAGGGTATAAAAGGTTTAAAAGAATATAGATCCATGTAAATAAAGTACATCATCATCCAATATTAATCCATGATGCAATTAAAGTAAATGAAACCACATATCATACATGATACATCATCACAAAAGATATAAACATCCATCATAAAATATAACCATATATCACAAACATAAATAACTAAGTGCACGGTTCCTCCCAACCATTAATAGCATCATTAGACCATCATGAGTCCTAGCTATCCCTCTGTGCATGACATTCCAAATCATCGAAGAGATCATCGGTATTAACATGGTAGGAATGTCACACCTAACATACTACATCATATGCAAAAATTAATCTAACATGCAAAGTAAAGCATAAAATAACATCATCTAACATATGCTAATCATCAATGAAAGGATACATATCCACCATCATAAAGGACACATTAGCCACGATGTCTCAAACGGATCTCAAATGATAAGAGTGGAAAAACACTACCACCCGACTGCGTGGAACCTAAGTGGTCCACTCCCACCATGCTGAGGAGATAATCTCAAGTCCTGAACAGGCTATCAAAACCACATAGCATAAAAAATCTCTAAGTTCAAGAATCCTAAAAAGTATACTAACTCAAAGGTTTTAATCACAAACTGACATCTAATCCCAGAGGCACACAATGAAATGTAGGAACCTACTATGCAAGCAGGAAAGTGTCATCACATATATCATGTAGAAGTTACCTTGGTAGTTAGATAAACTCCACGGGTCCCTACTGATCCTCATGCGGCCACTAGTATCCTCTCATACTGACGAGGCATACTATGGAATGCAAGGTTGCAACCAAGCATTCTCTCTACTCCCATCCTAGTCTGTACAAGCACTCGAGGCATGGGTGAGAACCAAAAAAATTATCTTTTTAGGTTCATTTAATCCCCATTTAGCGTGTAAATGTTATCACTTATTAACAAAACTTACAATGAGTTACTCTGGCAGCCACTTAGGGCCCTGGCCCCCATTGCAAGCCACTTCTCAACACTACAAGTAGATAACTTACCCTAAGCTCATGGAATCATAAATCACCAAAATCACCACAGTCCTATACAAGCAACTGGAATGAAATACCAAAAGATAATCCACAATAAGAATCATCAAATATCCATAATAAAAGCATCAAATCTCCATGAGCATCTGAAAAGCATCCATAGAAAATCATGACCACAATAGTTCACTATTGGCAACTGAAGGTATCACTGATAATCAAAAGTATCCATTGGTTCTCAATAACCAAAATATATCTCAAAATCATACTGATCGAAGACTCCAAAAAGGTTGAGTCAAAACATGTCACAACATGACATCATCAAGAAATAAATCAACATTTCAACCCCAACATGGTGACTGAAAAATGATCTAAGGATAACTAATTGATGACTCAGAAATGGTTAAGTCAAGTGTCTCATTAAAATACATCTCAGCTTCACACATGAAGACTGAAAACCAATAACAATCAGTAAATACAAACATTTCATAAAGCATACAATCACATTACCATGGTTGGGTTTAGAAAGATTGAGACCAAATAAGATCAACATGCCATCATGTCTCATAACCCCTGAGCCTCTAGTAACAACCTAAGACTGGTCAACACTAGTCAATCCCAAAAACCCAAAATAAGAAGCATAGAGAAAACACAATGCAAACACATGTTTTTGGTTTGCTAAAATCACATAGTTGAATTAAGTATCGAGGTTTTAGTTTCTGTTTGCAAGTATACTTCAAGTCTCTAAGTTTAATCATTTGACCTATAAGTCAACCCATTTGTTTCCCCGATAGCATTATTCTTTCCATTATTTAAAATAATACTCTAGGAATAACTTAAGGGTAAATACTTTATTCATTAAACTGATCATCATTGACCTTTATTTAAATTGTTCTCTTTATTTAACTAAGATCCATATTCTAATTGATTAACTCTTCTTTAATGTTATTTCAACTTTTCAACATAATTAAAGGATCATTATTCGTTATATTATAAGAGAGCTAGTTATCAATCTTTGAATAAGAAGATTATAACTTTATTAAAATGATCATTTAAATCAATCAATTAACATAGATACACAATCCATGACCTTTTTAACATTCTACTAGCTCTCAATTAAATATTACTAAGTCTCATCATTAAAATATCTAAGGTCATTATTCAAGTCATTAGAATAAGACTTATCAACTTCGATGTAGATAATTCACATCTTCACTAGAAGGATCGATATTAGCATATCCATTAAAAACTTTATTCTAAAACTTAATTATTAATTAAATTTAATCAAATTAATTAATAATTACAAATCCATATCAACGACCCAATTAATAACTAGTCATAATTTGTAAGTTAAAGGCCAACCATAATCCAATTCTCTAATATAAATAACAAGTTATATCTTATTAAAAAATCTATATAATGACCACATTCATCATTCTTTCAAAGAATGCTAGCATTTCCTTAACAAACCCGTATTACCGATAATCATTTCAATTAAGACTCTATCGCAAAACTTCATTATTAATAACATAGTTATATTATCAACTCAATGAATATCAATTAAAAATCAGCTATACTCCAAATCTGAAAATTAATATCTTTTACAAAACTTTAACCATTAAATAATCTCTACTAGATTAACTCTAATCGGATTTATTGATAACTATTTAAACCATTTATACTATTACTTATTAATAGTTTGTTAGACCCAACAAACATTAATAACTAATAAACTCATCAAAACTATTATTACTCGATCTAGAGAACCTTCCATAAACTTCATTAGTTAATATTTAACTAACTCTTAACACCATTAAGGTATATCATTAATAATACATAACATATTCAAATCATAGCAATGTTGTTATAATGTAACAATGACTCCTTGTCAATTAGATCTTAATCCCATATCATTAAATTCTCTTAATTTAAATAATCATCATTAAACATCTTTACATAATATAAATTACCATCTCTTAATTATTTAATATATATTAAATATTATTTAATATATATTAAATAATATTTAATATACATTAAATAATTAATATTAAAAGTCAACCATTAGACTCAATTTTCTAATCCCTCAATATTCAAATTAATAATTCAATATCTCTTCTCTTTTAATAATAAATCACAAATTATTTTTAATACTTTTAAATCATTTATCTTTTCCAATCAATCCATTTACAATTTCAAGAACCCCAAAAATAATTGATGACTTAAATATTATAACATTTAAACTCATTTTAATAAATTTATAAATTCTGAATATACAACTATATGTATTTTATTACTTAAATAATTTTTTTATTAATGTTATACACACACACACACACACACACACACACACACACACACACACACACATATATAAACTCTTAATATAATATGAAAATCGATATATGCATAATCAAATTCACAGCATTCATATCACATAACCTATTTATATCAATAGTTGCCACAGTACATAGTACACTGCAGACTATATAATAATCAAATATTGATCCCAACACTCATAACACTACGATAATAAATCACAACAGCACCGTGCGCCTTGGCCATGTGACCTCTGCCCTCTGACGTAGGGCTTGTGATGGCAATCGCAGTACCTACATCAACAGGTACAGGCGACAGCTGGCGGTGAATAACAAAGTGGAGATGGGGTGGGGTAAAAACCCCCCCTCCCAAACATGTATAAATTTTATAACATTTTCAAACATTTTTTACAAAACGTGATTCAAATTTTTAAACAATTTTCTTCATTGCATTTTTTTTAATATTCAACTTTTCAATGAATATATATATATGTATGTATATATATGTGTGTGTGTGTGTATATATATATATATATATATATATATATATATATATATAAGTGTGCAGATTTGTAAATATGAATGGGTAAATTTCTATGGAGAACATACACACAATATTTTCCTTTTAAAATAATTGATCTCTAGCTTTATTCAATATTCCACCTAATAGGTTTGACTATTAGTTTTGAAAACATTTTCAAATCTATTTCTCAATTCGATTATAATTCGAATGCAAGCTCGATTTAGATCTAATTTCTTCTTAAATTGAAACTAGGGTTTTCTATTGTTTTCTTCTCAACCAATTAAAATTAACATATATATATATCTAGATTCCAATTTCAAAATTGAAGATTCATTCATGGAATATAATCAGACACGATGAAGATAGGAAGAGAAAGAGTGCAAATGGAATATGCGAAAATCATGAGTTCATTTGGACATTGATGTTAATTTTCCATCCCTCAGAAGTCCATAGAAAATCCCTTCCTTCTCCAACATTCACAATTCTTCCAAGATCCAAGCCAACCGAAACTTTCCAGTGACTAGAAGTACTTGAAGAAGCATATGAGCATGTAGAAGCATATGAGCTTCTCAAATGCATATAAGCTTTTGAAACTTGTTCAAACACACTAGGAGAGCCTCTATTTAAATGCCTCTAAGATGCATCTAGAATGCATCTAGAAAGAACTAGAAGATAAGCATGACAACTAAGCATGAGTCTTCTCCAACCTTCTAGATGAGTCATAAGGTTGTAGACACCATGTGCTCAAATAATATGCTAACTCCTAAGTGTAGAAAACTTGTACATACTTAGAGTGCAAACTCCTATGTTGTCTACATGACAACTCCCAATAATTTGCAAACTTCTATGTGAGCAAATACTAAAATAATGCACATTAATTAATATAATATTTACTTTACTCTTTGCAATTTAATTTATTTATTATTTTTAAATCTCATGCACTAATTTTAATATCTCCACTTGTTTTATCTTAATATATTTATATTTTAATCACATGTACACATCATGCAATTTAGAATCTTTTAATAATTTAATATCTTTTCCACTTTTAAATTCATTTCCAAAACTTAATTGCTAAAATATTTATTAACTTAAATAAATATTATCACATTCCAACTTTAAAATTATAACTTTTATCTTCAAATTTAATTATTTTATTTAATTAATTTCCTAATTAATTAAATAAAATAAATATTAAAATATCATATTAATTTTCCATTAAATTAAACCATTAATTAAATCTTTTAATTAGGCTTAATTAATAGAAAATACTCCAAAGACTCACAAGATAAAATATTAAAACCCATCATAGCTAAAATACATACAAAATCAAACCAAGGGTTAATATCACGAATTACGTCATTTGGCACATTCGGAGGATACTCAAGTCAGATACTTTTCCTAATTTTCAATTAGAACAAATGGCTTAAAGGGTTTGAATTTGGACTTGAGAATTTATCTCCCCTCTCTTACCATTGTGATAATGCAATAGGGTAAGCTCATCTTGGCATTTTAGGGAAGTCGATACCTTATACCTACAACCTACATAAAAACCATGCATGTACAAGCACAATATATACTAAACTAAATAGGCAATGGTAGGAAGTGGTGCATCGTGTAGATCCCGACTAGCAGGTGACTACGACTCCCTTTCTTAACCACATCAGACACACCATACATAAGAACAAACACACACACCATACACATTCAAGTATGGGGTAAGTATCCATAAGAAAACACATATGATAATCAATCATCTTACTGATCATCATTAATAACTGCAAACACTGAAAATAATCATCATGCATACATGAAATGTACAGTCTAAGTGATCTCATCACATATCAACTGAATCCATAGCACAATATCTGATAGTCTCAAAACAATGCTGCTAACCATCAACATAAAACTAGCCCCAAAAGAGTTTGACAATGTTTAAAAAAATGCGAACTAGGGGCAGGCACTACAACAGGGGCCTACTTATTGTTATAATATTCAAATCCCTAAGAATTTGTCAATATAAAAGAATCTTTCTTCATATTTCATTATTGAATATTCTTCTTGTGTTGTCAGGATTGACAATATAACTATATTCAATTAATTTCTATTATTGACCCCATTATTTGGCATCTATCGAGTATGTAATAGACTTCTCCATTGGTAATGAAATGGTCAAAATCCCTTTTAACTTAGGGGTAGAGTAATGTCATGGTAAGGCATAAGTCATCAGTTCAAGCCCGATAAAGGGCTCTTGCTTGCAATAAAGCCCAATTGTTATTTTAAACATTTATTTGATTAAGAAAAAAAAGTTGCAATATACCTTTTTTTGTTATAATGGAATAGAGCATGTTAATATAATTTAGCACAACTAACATATATAATTTTGGTTTTTTTAGATAGAACTTTTTTTTCTTATATCTCGCTACTAATAAGATGAGGAATAGTATAAGATTAGGCATAATATACTTCACTTTCGTATTTTTCATTGAAGAATGACTGATTTCAATTAGTACGTATTACTTATAAAACTAAATAAAAATGAGAAGTAAGTGAACCTAACTCATTGACTAATTAATAATATAAGTTATTCTTATATTGAAAATTGAGGTAGATTTTGAAAGTGAACCTTCATGAAATTATTCAAATACTCTCATATTTGGTTGTTAATTGGATATTCTGTCGAATGATTTTTTTCTTTCAAAAAAAAAAAAAAACAAAAAATGGATATGTAAGTCTGAATTCTAAATGGAAGTATTTTCCTTTTATCTTTAAAAGGATAATTCAATTATGATGTACCAAACATTCTTACTATGTTTGTACAAGACATTTTATTTTGGTCATTCTACCAGTGGAAAATAGATTGGAATTGAGATTTAAAAAAAGATAAGAAAAAAATAAAATAGAAAGAACTTCGAATTATCATGCATTTACTATATATAAGTAATTCGATTTCAATATAAAATTCATGCCAATAAGGAATCTTTGAAACCCGATTTATTGAAAGGGATGATGGACGAAACTTTTTTCATAAATATTTCAATATAAAATAGTGTATACCCTTTGATTCTATTGAATAGGGTGTTCGAAAAAGGTTGAAATAGTTAAATAGGAGGATTACTATGACTATAGCCCTTGGAAAGTCTTCCAAAGAGGAACAAACTTTATTTGATATTATGGATGACTGGCTACACAGAGACTGTTTTGTTTTTGTGGGTTGGTCTAGTTTATTGCTTTTTGTTGCAAGTTTCGATCATCATATTTTCCTATTCCTAAAAACTTAATAAGAGATAGTTTCTTTTCACTTCTTCTGTCCCTTACCTTATTGTTTTTCTTTTACTCTTACAAGAAAAAATCTCAATCAATATTGTAGGGAATATTCCATGACTAATAGTATGGTTTTCTTTAGTATGTAGTCTATTTATAGATAGTTGTTATGATTATTAACACATTCTTTAGAATAATTCAAGTAATTTAGAATTAATTTTTCTTTATGACAGATATAGAAAATAAGAATGATCCACTCTTAGTCTTTGAAATCTCTTTTAAACCCTTCAATATGATCTATACATTTTCAATCCAATCTAGAACATCTCATCCAGATTATAATCTGAAATAGTTGGAATTAATACATATACATAGATATATATATATATATATATCAAGTGCTTATCTATTAATCTTATAATAAGAGATAAAAATGTAATACATAAAAGGAAATATAAGAAATGACATCACAAGGTGAAATTTTGATAGCCCTTTTTATTGTTTTTACTTTTATAATAATGATTTTAGCTTTTAGATTAGGTAGAGCACTATATTCTTCATAATTTAGTCAATTAATTCCTTATCTAGGAAAGATAATGGCCTAGCCAGATATTGGTTGGGCTAGGAAAAGCAAAATATTTTTTGAAATGGAATAAAAAAAGAAAATTGGATTCTCACAAATGTTGTTCTTTATTTAGTGAAATGCTATATTCATTTTAGATCTGCCATCTAGGAGAGATGGCTAAGTGGACTAAAGCAGTGGATTGCTAATCCATTGTACAAACTATTTTGTACTGAGGGTTTGAATCCCTCTCTCTTCATTTAGTTTGAGATTACTCCTCAAAACCTATAAGGGATTTTGACAAAATCTACTTTATAATATTTTTTTTCTATTATTTACGCCGAGGATTTCATCCTGGATCATTTGATAGGAATCCAAAGATAAAAAGAGAAACAAAAATTATCACTACTGTATAAATGAACAGCTTAAGAGTAAACATTATGTAATCTCCAAAATTATTCTTATTAGAAAATGGAATAGATCATCAATTTTTGTATCATATATTGGCTATTGGCATTGAATATATTGCAAATAGAATCCAAGTTATTAATGCCCAAGTTTCTTTTGGATCCCAGCTCCAATAAGATCCTCATGCTTCATTGGCCCATACTACCCCAGAAAGTATACCTATAGTTAAAAGAGAAAATCCTAGACCAATAGTACGATAAATTAATTGATCTAATTGGTTGGTAAACACCCATTTATGATAATTTCTATGTGGAAGGTAAAAAGTCTATTTCAATTCTTTTTTTTTCTTGGTCATGCGAATACCAATTTTTATTGAAGAAAAAAGAATTTTTCACATTAAGAAAAATCTTTTGATTTATTTGGGATACAATGACCAATAAAGATATGGATAATAGGTATCCACATAAAAGAGTTGCATAACTGAGCAATATCATACTTACATGCATCATTAACCAATAAGAATGTAAAGTAGGTACTAACATTGCAAATTCTTGCATTTCATCTGGAAGACATAAAGTAGCAAAACCATGAGTTAACATAGCACTTGGCACAGTGATTGCACCTAACCACGAAGCATACTGGCCCCATATATATTTTCACTAATTGGATCATTTTTTTTTCTGCATTTCTACATGAATATCTTGCAAATGTGTTTTCGAAGAATCTTCCATCATTATTTCTAATAGGAAGAGTTCCTCTATTTTTTCAAAAAAATTTATAGTGTCTTCTTCTTGTAAATAATTTTTTTTAAAAATTGATTGACCAGTATTCCACTAATTTGTAACCCAAGGTTCTAAACCGTTCTGTAATGAAATTGAAATTCCCCAAGGCAATATTATTAAACATGTAAGATATTTTAGAGAAGTTAATGCTTTATATTTGGCAACTTCCAATTTGTGAATTGTTAATGAACTCAATTGGCTCATTAGCTCTGCCCAAAATCTGAACAAAGTACAAATTATAGAATGAGGTATGAGATCCATAGAATTTTTGCATAATTATTCGACCTTGAGAGATATTTTGATTGGATGAGGGATGGTTTATTCTGAGTGAGAAGTAGAGTAAAAAAGAAAGGATAAATCCTTGAAAATCATTTGGATCTGGACTAATTTAATTTTGAATTCTTGACTTGAAGAATCGCTTCAATTGGCAAATAAAAGAAATGAAAGTTTAAGTCTAATAATATCAATTTTGTTTTCTTTGATACATATAGGAAATTTAATATATGTATTTATTCAAGCGCATATGTAAAAGATGGTGTAAAAAATATAGTCATTTACTTCATTGTATTCTTTTGAGATGTTATATCTGTGTTTATTAAAACATTTTGTCCCTTTCTAATAGATAAAAAATAATACGGAGTGAAGTTTGTACTAACTACCAAAAAATATTATGGTTCCATAAGTAACATTTTGTGTTGGTGGAACATAAAATGACTATATGGTCCTTCCCCCTCATTTCAAAATCCTTCAATGGATACATGAAAAAAATGGGCTATTTCGGCAGCTTTTTGTTCCATTTCGCGCAAGGTCAATTTTTCTTCAGTATGAGTTAAGGGGATGTCTTGTTGGCCCTTTATTTCCTTATAAATAACACAATGAGGAAATATACCTTGTTGAACTTCCATTTTGATTGCCTGAATATCCTTCATAAGAAATCAGAGGAAGATATGACAATTTCTTCTGGGAAATCCCTAGCAAAAAAGGCATACAACTCCTTCTTTTTCATCAAACTTATTATAACCACTACCCACATTGCATAAAATAGTGCACCACAAATAAGAGCTAATGAACAAACCTGTAATCCCATAAAAACACATCACAATTCCTTGTGGAACAAAAAGTATTTGCTAAGATGACAATAATGGTATCAAGTTCCTACCAAGGTAACTTGAAATTTCAACCACAAAAAATCCTAGTGAACCCAAAAACAAGAGACAAGCAAAAAAAATTGCTTATTTTTCTAGACGCTTTCATGAGTTCTATCCAAAGCCATTTTGATTAACGATTCATAACAAAATACGTCCTATTTAATTTAAGGGATTGAACAAATTTTGACTCCCATCCAGAAGTCACTCTCATAAATTGGCTATATACTTAATATAGAAAAGGATTACAATCATTAATTAAATTACTACACAATTGGTATTTACTTTTTTTATAACAGAATATCTTTTTATTGTACATTCCCTCTATGTTTGTTGATAACATGATTATCAGATATTCAATACTAACTTTGTATTTATTTATTTAAACTATTTTTTCTACTCCTAAAGAATAAATTGAGGTAATTTCCTGACAAAAATATGTATAAATCATTATTTTTTAATTGATTTCTTCCATGCTTACTATAATTAGTTATTTTGGTTTTTTATTAGTTTTGCTTATTTTCACCTTAGTCTTATTCATTGGGTTAAGCAGTATAGAACTTATTTGAAATAGAAAATAACCTCAATAGGAATTGAGATTCCAAGTGAATTTGAGGTACTATGTAGATTAGTTACTAACCCTTACCTGTTCTTTTTCATAATAATAAAAAATATGATTGAAGTTTTGTTATCCGAATCACCTGGTTTTAGTGTAATAATAATACATTTATAATGCATTCTATGTTTCATTATTTATTTTCTATTTCCTCTTTTTTCTTTCTTTTGTGGAGGTCGATAACCATTGATTCCTATTACTTTAACATTGAAGAAAAGTTCAATCCAATTTTTGATATTTGTTTTATTTGATCCTGAATCAACATTTAAAATATATTGATTTTTCTCAAATAGATTAACATTTTTCTCTGTAAGTACGAAATCTAGACATTGAACTTCATACATAAATATTTCTCCTCTGCTATCATTTACAAATAAAAATACAAATGCCTATATCCACCTTTATTATAGTTCAATAAATAGAATTAAACTATAGTTATATATGATACTCTAGTTGCATAGAAAATTATGTTTTTAAGATATTGCAACCGAACCGACTTCTATTGAAAAGAAAGAAAAAATAAAATTGATAAACATTATTAAAAATGGTAACATATTTTTTTTCTCTCAAATTATTCTTTTTCTTCTTCCTTATAAATAAAATCATCCATCATTATAGAATCCAATTCCTCTAATTGATTCCTTACTAGCTGTAAGTAAAGAATTTTTGTTATTAGCTTTTGTATAACAAGGCTTAGTGGTTTGAATTTAAATGAGTTATTTCTATACCTCATATCATCTTGATATAACTTTAACTAGGGCAGTTTATAGTCCTTAAGTAGATAGTATAATTCTACCTCTATTCAGGTTAGGTTCTATTACAATTACTAGAAATGTGCTTGGATAATATCCTATTTTGATTGGGTATGGTGCTAACTATTCCTGAAGCTAGATGATTAGTCAACCATAGGCATATCTTGGAAAATGGTTGTATAGTAGATATACCAAGTTATCATTGCAAATCCAAGATTTAATTTCTATAAAAGAGAAACAAGGATTGAGAAATATAGTGAAGAAAAATATAGATATTTTTCAAAAGGATAAAATGAGGGTGCCCCCCCATTTAAATTGGATTAAACAAATTTCATAGTATAGTGGATTAGTAAAAAAAATAGATAATAAGTGTATTGGTTTGAAAATTAATTAATTATTGGTCATAGAATACTATTCCCATCGAGTTTCAATTATTCCTAGTTTAAAGGGAATGAAAAGAAAGGATTTTTGCACATTTGTTCCTTTGTATGTTACATAACAATGTCATTGTCATTTAATTAAATATTTCTTTTTTTTCAATATTTTTTCTCTACCCCGAAATGGAAGGAGATTATGGGAAAATGAAACCATCCTATCAGATTTAGATTAATGATAAAATGATGCAAAAAAGAATACAAATATATGGAAAGAGAGGGATTCAAACCGCTGATAAATAGAAGCCTGCATAGCAGTTCCAATGCTATGCCTTGAAATCCTCAACTATGAGGCCTTTCCTTGACCCTTCGTAGCATAGTCGATACCTTATTATGTCATGCTTGACCCTACTTCTTCCAGTTTCTCTTAATTCACTTCAGATGTTGTTTTTGACACAAGTTCTGTGGCTGTGAGATTTTATATTTGGATACTGCTTTTGTATTTCATCTGGACTGTTTTCGGGTTTATAGCTGATCAGTTTTAGTTGTAGTGTTGATTTTGAAATACATCACTTGATCTCTAAACTGAATCAGGTTTTGATTAGAATTAATGTTAAAAGGATGTTTGTAAAACTATTTTGTGTTTTATGTAACTGTGTATATGTTTACGTAAATGTTAGTCATTATCTTATTGATGAAAAGTATACATATTTGGTACATATATGACAAATGCATTCTGGTATTATTAGGAATTTCTCAGGTATATTGCTATCTTTATTATTTTCAAGAAATTCATTTCATGCCTTTAAGTTCTTGACTTGTGGATATATTTATATTTAGGTATAATTTGTTAAGTCACACACTAGAATTCATATAAATTTAGGTATGAGATTTTCGCACATCTATTTGCATAAACTCAAGTGTGGTGTGATGGTTTTAGGAGTTTGCAATGTTTAATACCAATGGAAATAAACATGGGAGGTAATTATGTTATGCATTTATTATATATTTATTTGAACTTAAAAAAAAAAACCATTCACCCTAAAAACCCTAGAAGGTTTCGCATGATTTGAATAGGTAAAAATGTTTATTGTTCTTGAGGCCAAAATGGTGGAGGCTATAAGGAAAGCCGTATGCACAACTTTATGGGAATTGTAGATTTATTAATTGCTCTTTAAGGAGGCTTTACTATCCTTGATGGAATGTCAGCCATTGCTATTTGTAAAGAGAATTTCAATGGTTATGACCTGAATTTGGGCCTTTTTCCTCTAACACTTGGATGTTGTTGTTGGGTTTCTGGCAAGATGTGGGGTTTCTGTTGGAAGGATTTTCTTGCTTATGTATTAGAGGAAAAAGGGAACTCGATGGAAGTTTTATTTCAGTTAGAAATTGGTTTCAGTGCTATTCACTGTGGAGATTTTGTTCTGATTGGGGGCTTGGAGTCGAGCAAAAATTTGGAGCTTTGTGTTGAACGTTTTTCTTCATCTGCTGAGTTTTGAGGTAGGGGGTAGTTGCTAACCTTTACCCTTTACTATTTTGGGTGTTAATTTTGTTCTAAGGAAATTGTGGGAGTTCAGTTTTAAGTTATTCTTGTCGATACCCAAGTGTGGGTATATGTAGGGTTTGACAAATGGAGTCGAGCTCTGCATGTATCCGTATTTGGATAACAAGCAATATGAGTTTTCAATCATTGTCTTTTGGATTTAGATGTTGTTTTAAGAAGTATTATATGTATTCAGATTTGAGATGACTGTGGTCAACTGTGTGTTTCAATTTCTTTTGTTATATAAACATTTTGTCATATGAATGGCTTGTGATAAGAGAACACCGTTACTCTGTGACATGGGTTTTACGATTTTGTGGTATAACCCAGATTTAATTTGTAGGCAATATGTGTTTACGGTTTCGTAGATTTATGATTTAAGGATTTTGTGGTAGCATTGTATAAACTATTTTGATGTTAGAAGCACTATCATTATTTATAGAGGATTTTGATTTTGGAGGAAAATAACCGAACTTGATTTTTGAAATATAGGCTTGGGTTTGAAGTACAGTCTGACCCGCGGTGATAATATTAAAACATCAGTAGTAGAAGCTTAGATGGAAATTCGAGTTGCAGAAACCAATCACTCAGTCTAAGTATCATATCATTGTTTGGATTTATAAGTGGACATTTTCTCGAACAGTTTCATGATATGAGGGTTGACATTTGGTCATATATAAAGTTCGAAACATATAAAATGTTGCATCAACATTTCTTGGAGTAGAATTATTAGGACATAAAAGCCTATCTAACAGCCGATACTCTGTGTGAGTAGGCATTATGATTCTATTTCTGTTTGGAATTTGTATGCTGTCGACTTTTAGTTATCTTGCTACAATGAGATTTGGAACTGTGCAATGACATTATTTTGTTAGCTAGATAAAACTGGAAGCAGGTAGATGCATCAATTCAATAGTATAAAACTGTTTAATACTAGTTTGAACTTTGTTTTCATTAGAAGATAGGTATATAAGAATATAAAAAAAAATACTTGTATTATGATAGTGAGATGACAGTCTTATGTTGTGAATTGGGTCATCGACGGTAGTATTGTATAATGTTTTTATTTGATACTCAGGTTTAATAGTGGTGAATAGAGATAGATTATTATTATGTTCAGTAAATTTTGATAGATATTGAGTCATTACTCATTGTTATTTTTGAGATGTTACTCGCAACTGAGTATGACAGTATTGATAAACGAAAACATTGGTTATCTTTGCTGATTCATTGCCAAAGAAGTTATCTATGAACAGCTAGGATGTACATTTTAGATTAAGAATGTTATATCATAAATTACTTTTGAGTGTCGGGATGCTGAAAGTCACTTTGCATATTGAGAATTATGTTCTAAATTGATTTTAAACATCACCTCTTAATATGTTGCTATGGTTATTTTGGTGGTGGCATATTGTCAAAATAGAGGTGTTACTTTTATAGACACTTGTTTATCTTAATATCTTAGTTAACGATCACTTGTTAAGATTTGGCTATAATTAGTTTCTACTATGAGTATAATGTGTTCTATTAGCATTATTGGATTGTTTGAGATTAGATGCTTAAGACAGAATTCTTTTATTATGTAAGATGAATTTCAGTTCTTAATAAAATGAAAGTAGTATATGAATTGAGGCAGATTTTGATACATGATTGATGATGTGAATATCATGTGCATTTTGATTCATTGTCTTGGTCAGTTCGATGTTAAGTGTAGATGATTGGGTCAGTAGGGAATTAAGAGTATAGTATGAAGATTTTGTAAGTATCGTTGAGCGGTGCAACAGTTCAATTGTATCTATGCAATCTTGATATTATAGGTTTTAATCTTGTTAATGTAATTATCCATATTTACCTTTGAACTTGGCAGTATAAGATGTGTTACAGATGGATTTAAGGATGTAGTATCATGTTGTAAACTGATTTTATTATTGCCACATGTTCATTCTTAGTATATCTGTTTGATGTGTATTTTTAAGGATATCTGTGATGAACGTATATCAAGGTGGCTGAATTTGGTTTATCCTATTCAGTTAATTAATTTAGTGATAACTTCAAAAGAAATTGGGTGGGTTAATTTCACATAAAACATAAATAGCCTTACCTATGACTTAAACCTATATGGTTAAGTACGGAGAAAAAGGCATGTCTCTATTCTGTCAATGACAAGTAAAATAGAGAATACTGTTACGTGATGACTATGAACATACCATATTTGGATGCAGAAACTTAGTGCCATCACAATGACACCTCAAAATATATATGTTTCATTTATGAGTTATTCTTAGTGCGAGTTTAATTTTTGCAATGAAAAGTAATTGTTTACTTCTTGCATATTATTATCAGGTTTGCACTATATTAGATGGATTAGAAATCTGCTTTTGGATATCTATATGTTGGTACTAACATGGATGCAGATGGATTTTGCCTTTTAACTCAGTGTGTACTGAGCCCCTGTTTGTGTTATGTTGTATTCTGTGTGGTTTTTAGGTACTTCGAGATTCAAGTAGCTAAGGATGTTTATTGAAGTTACTTTTGAATCAGCATTTAGGGTTCCTAGGTTGGACGTAGGTGTCAAGAATTGAAATTGTATTTCATTATAGTTCTGAACTATTTATGTATTCTTATTGTAATGAAAATGTATTTGGACGATATTCTATTTCATTGGGGAATTTTTCTTTATATGAGTGATTCTGTCCTTGTAATGGAACTTATGTTGAGATGATTTTATAAAAAAAAAATTATTGCATTTATGGAATTGTGTTTTGTTTTAAATTCTTTCGATTATGTCTTGTGTGGCATTACATTTGGTATCAGAGCATAGTTTAGAATAACCAGGACTCTTGGGTTATAGGGTTTATCTCGTCATCGATGCGTTATTAATAGATTTCTATTTTAGGTTGCTTTCATGCCTCCCGTCACTAGAGGAATTCAAGGATGCGGTATCCCTAAGGATGACCTTGCTGGAAGAGGCAGAGGCAGGGGCCGTGGTAGAGGTCCTAGGTACCAGAATGATGCTGGAGATGATCAGTTTGATCAGAATGCTGGGGTTGGTAACAACCAGAATAATCAGGGAGACCAGGCTTTTGAACTTCAGAGAATTCTAGAACGTCTTGATAATATTGAGGCTAATAACCATATTCCTGGTGGGGGAGCGTATGATAGGAGACCTCTTGTACAGGGCATTAATCTTCCTATAGAAGAAGATCTAGTGGCAAGAGCTCAACTCAAGGACCTTTCCAAGATGAAAGGACCATTTTTCTATGGTACGAAATAGGGTACAGTGGTAGAAGCTTTGCTGCTGAATATCAAGCAATGTTTTGTCTTACACCATTACTTGAGTAACGTGAAGGTCAGATGGACAGTTATGCATTTGAGAGGATTTGGTTCCTTGTGGTGGGAACAGGAGTTGGAAAAGCTTGGCATTGACATCTCCCTGGTCACATGGGAACTTTTTGTTGAGCGCTTCAAGGAGAGATTCATGTTTGAATATTGGCGTCAGGCCCATGCTGAGGAGTTCTTTCAGATCATGCAGATTGGCTCTACAGTGGAAGCCTACAAACAAAGGTTCTTTGAACTTAAGAAGTTTTCTGGGTGGGCTAAAAATGATAAGGCCATGATACAGCATTTCATCAGAGGGCTTATGCCCAAAATTGGGGAGGAAGTGAGAACTTTTCGACCTCTGACTATGCAAGAAGCCTCAGAGCTAGAAAAGTTAAGAGAGATGAAGTCTAGTTATCATGGGGCTACTTATAAAACAACCATGAATCCACATACTCCTGATGTCAATAAGAATCGAAAGCGTCCATAGAGTAGTTCAAAAACTAGATTTTCAGGTGGAAGATTCAAGAAGAGGAAGTTTGATAAGAACTCCAAAGGTTCGAAACAGCCTAAGAAAACTCAATCACCTTTGAGTGTGTAGAGTAACAAGCCATCTCCTAAACCTTCTAGTCAAAATTTGGGATTTAGGAAATTTGTTGAGTGATTTCATTGTGGATAGTTAGGGCACTATCAGTCTCAGTGTCCTAATTGGGATAAGCCAAAGGTTGGACCTAAGCTAGCTAGGTCTAAAGTGACAGTTGGTAATTCTACCAGGAACCATCATATCTTTGCAACTTTAGATTAGAAGCAGGCCGAACACCAGAACTCGGTTATAGAAGCTCAAGGTAATACTCGAGGTATGAAAGTTTCTATCTTATTTGACTCAGGAGCTATAGACTCATTCATTTCTTCTGCTTTAGTTGCACATTGTGATATACATGTGGTTAAGGCAAGGAGTAGACGGCAAGTGGAGTTAGCGTCAGCGTCCTGGGTAAATGTTGATATTATTGCTCCTGACTGTAAGATTTGTATGAAATCTTTCTCAACTTTAGTGAACCTTAGGGTTATACCTTTAGGGTCGTATGGCATAGTTTTGGGTATGGATTGATTAGAATAGCATCAAGCTATTTTGGATTGCAAAGATAATTCAATCTATTGTGTAGATGATTCTGGATCAGCCAGAGTTATCACAAGAATCAAGAGACCTATCTCTTTGCAAACTATTTCTGCCAAGCAATTGGTAAGGTGTGCTCAAAAAGGCTGTAGTTTGTTTGCCATTTTGGTAAACCACTTAGAAGATTTTGTAGTTAACTCGATCATCCAGTTTCATAGAACTTTTCAGATGTTTTTGTTAAGGAGATTCATGGGATACCTCCGAAGAGATAAATAGATTTTTGGATCGATTTAGTGCCAGGAATAGAACCAATTTCCAAGACTCCTTATAAAATGACAGCTCAAGAGCTGGTTGAACTTAAGATTCAATTGGAAGAGCTTTTCGAAAGAGGTTTGATTCATCCTAGTATTTCACCTTGGGGTACTCCAATGATCTTTGTCAAGAAGAAAGATGGTTCTTTAAGGCTTTGTATCGATTATAGACAGTTGAACAAAGTCACTATTAAGAACAGGTATCCTTTGCCTCAAATTGATGATTTGTTTGACCAGGTCAAAGGTGCCTGAATCTTTTCAAAGACTGATTTGAAATCTGGATATCATCAGCTTAGAATCCAGGAAGCTGATATCCATAAAATAGCTTTTCGCACCAGGTATGGATACTTCGAGTTCACAGTGGTACCTTTTGGGTTAACTAATGCACCTTCTGTGTTCATGAGTCTGATGAACGGTGTGTTCAGAACTTACCTTGACAAGTTCGTGGTGGTTTTTTTGGATGATATTTTGGTTTACTCCAACACTATTGAGGAGCACAAGCATCATTTAGAGCAGGTTTTGGAATGTCTTCATAGGAACAAATTGTATGCCAATCCTGAAAAGTGCAAATTCTTCAAATAAGAGATTTGTTACTTAGGGCATATTATTTCAGGAGATGGAATCTCAGTAGATCCATCCAAAATTTGAGCTATTGTTGATTGGCCAGCACCTACAAATGTATCCAAGGTTCAAAGTTTCATGGGCTTAGCAAGCTATTACCATAGATTTGTATTAAATTTCTCTAGTATAGCGCATCCTATCACATCCCTTTAGAGAAAAGGAAAGAAATTTGTGTGGACAGAAGCGTGCGAGGCAGCATTTCAAAAACTTAAGGAATGTTTAACCAGTGCACCAGTTCTAGCAGTCCCTGATTCTACTAAGGAGTTTGTGGTTTGTACTGATGCATCATTGGATGGATTAGGGGCAGTTTTAATGCAAGAGGGACATGTTATAGCTTATGAATCTAGAAAACTTAAGAGTCATGAGGTGAATTACCCAACTCATGATCTTGAACTTGCTGGGATTATGCATGCTTTGTCTAAGTGGCAGCATTTTCTTTTAGGTCAACATTTTGAGTTACATTCTAGTCATCGAAGTCTTCAATATCTTTTCATGCAACCAGACCTCAACGCTAGGCAGCGAAGATGCTGATCACGCAAAGAAGAACTATGAGTTTAAGAGGAAGAGAAATAAGGCAGGTAAAAGTCTTATGGGACCCCAATGATGAAACATCTGCTACCTGGGAGTATATTTAAATGATGAGAACCACTCATCCGCATTTATTTGTTGACTTCCAGGAGAAAGTTGAACCCTAGTGGGGGAGGGTGTCGTGCCTGACCCTACTTCTTCTTGTTTCTCTTAATTCACTTCAGATGTTGTTTTTGACAAAAGTTCTGTGGCTGTGAGATTTTATATTTGGATACTGCTTTTGTATTTCATCTGGACTATTTTTGGGTTTACAACTGATCAGTTTTAGTTGTAGTGTTGATTTTGAAATACATCACTTGATCTCTGAACTGAATCAAGTTTTGATTAGAATTAATGTTAAAAGGATGTTTGTAAAACTCTTTTGTATTTTATGTAACTATGTATATGTTTACATAAATGTTAGTCATTATCTTATTGATGAAAAGTATACATATCTGGTACATATATGACAAATGCATTCTAGTATTATTAGGAATTTCTTAGGTATATTGCTATCTTTATTATTTTTGAGAAATTCATTTCATGCCTTTAAGTTCTTGACTTGTGGATATATTTATATTTAGCGATAATTTGTTAAGTCACACACTAGAATTCATATAAATTTAGGTATGAGATTTTTGCACATCTATTTGCATAAACTCAAGTGTGGTGTGATGGTTTTAGGAGTTTGCAATGTTTAATACCAATGGAAATAAACATGGGAGGTAATTGTGTTATGCATTTATTATATATTTATTTGAATTATAAAAAAAAACCATTCACCCTAAAAACCCTAGAAGGTTTCGCATGATTTGAATAGGTAAAAATGTTTATTGTTCTTGAGGCCAAAATGGTGGAGGCTATAAGGAAAGTCGTATGCACAACTTTTGGGGAATTGCAGATTTATTAATTGCTCTTTAAGGAGGCTTTACTATCCTTGATGGAATGTTAGCCATTGCTATTTGTAAAGAGGATTTCAATGGTTATGACCTGAATTTGGGCCTTTTTCCTCTAACACTTGGATGTTGTTGTTGGGTTTCTGGCAAGATGTGGGGTTTCTGTTGGAAGGATTTTCTTGCTTATGTATTAGAGGAAAAAGGGAACTTTATGGAAGTTTTATTTCAGTTGGAAATTGGTTTTAGTGTTTTGCATTGTGGAGATTTTGTTCTGATTGGGGGCTTGGAGTCGAGCAGAAATTTGGAGCTTTGCGTTGAACGTTTTTTTTCATCTACTGAGTTTTGATGTAGGGGGCAGTTCCTAACCTTTACCCTTTACTATTTTGGGTGTTAATTTTGTTTAAAGGAAATTGTGGGAGTTTAGTTTTAAGTCATTCTTGTCGATACCCAAGTGTGGGTATATGTAGGGTTCAACAAATGGATTCGAGCTCTGCATGTATCCATATTTGGATAATGAGCAATATGAGTTTTCAATCATTGTGTTTTGGATTTAGATGTTTTTTTAAGAAGTATTATATGTATTCAAATTTGAGATGACTATGGTCAACTGTATGTTTTGATTTCTTTTTTTATATAGACATTTTGTCATATGAATGGCTTGTGATAAGAGAACATCATTACTCTGTGACATGGGTTTTATGATTTTTCAGTATCACCCAGATTTAATTTGAAGGCAATATGTGTTTACGATTTTGTAGATTTATGATTTAAGGGTTTTGTGTTAGCATCATATAAACTATTTTGATGTTAGAGGCACTATCATTCTTTATAGAGGATTTTGAGTTTGGAGGAAAATAACCGAACTTGATTTTTCAAATATAGGCTTGGGTTTGAAGTACAGTCTGACCCGCGGTGATAATATTAAAACACCGGCAGTAGAAGCTTAGATAGAAATTCGAGTTGCAGAAACCAATCACTCAGTCTAAGCATCATATCATTGTTTGGATTTATAAGTGGACATTTTCTCAAACAGTTTCATGGTATGAGGGTTGACATTTGGTCAGATATAAAGTTTGAAACATATAGAATGTTGCATCAGCATTTCTTGGTGTAGAATTATTAGGACATAAAAGGCTATCTAACAGTCGATACTCTGTGTGAGTAGACATTATGATTCTATTACTGTTTGGAATTTGTATGCTGTCGAGTTTTAGTTATCTTGCTACAATGAGATTTGGAATTGTGTAATGACATTATTTCATTAGCTAGATAAAACTGGAAGCAGGTAGATGCATCAATTCAATAGTATAAAACTATTTAATACTTGTTTGAACTTTGTTTTCGTTAGAAGATAGGTATATAAGCATATAAAAAAAAAACTTGTATTATGATAGTGAGATGACAGTCTTATGTTGTGAATTGGGTCATCGAGGGCAGTATTGTATAATGTTTTTATTTGATACTCAGGTTTAACAGTGGTGAATAGAGATAGATTATTATTATGTTCAGTAAATTTTGATAGATATTGAGTCATTACTCATTGTTTTTTTTGAGATGTTACTCGCAACTGAGTATGACAGTATTGATAAACGAAAACATTAGTTATCTTTGCTGATTCATTGCCAAAGCAGTTATCTATGATTAGCTAGGATGTACATTTTAGATTAAGAATGTTATATCGTAAATTACTTTTGAGTGTCAGGATGCTGAAAGTCACTTTGCATATTGAGAATTATGTTCTAAATTGATTTTAAACATCACCTCTTAATATGTTGCTGTGGTTATTTTGGTGGTGGCATATTGTCAAAACAGAGGTGTTACTTTTATAGATACTTGTTTATCTTAATATCTTAGTTAACGATCACTTGTTAAGATTTGGCTATAATTAGTTTCTACTATGAGTATAATGTGTTCTATTAGCATTATTGGATTGTTTGAGATTAGATGCTTAAGACAGAATTCTTTTATTATGTAAGATGAATTTCAGTTCTTAATAAAATGAAAGTAGTATATGAATTGAGGAAGATTTTGATACATGATTGATGATGTGAATATCATGTGCATTTTGATTCATTGTCTTGGTCAGTTCGATGTTAAGTGTAGATGATTGGGTCAGCAGGGAATTAAGAGTATAGTATGAAGACTTTGTTAGTATCGTTGAGCGGTGCAACAGTTCAATTATATCTATGCAATCTTGATATTATAGGTTTTAATCTTGTTAATGTAATTATCCATATTTACCTTTGAACTTGGTAGTATAAGATGTGTTACAGATGGATTTAAGGATGTAGTATCATGTTGTAAACTGATTTTATTATTGCCACATGTTCATTCTTAGTATATCTGTTTGATGTGTATTTTTAAGGATATCTGTGATGAACGTATATCAAGGTGGCTGAATTTGGTTTATCCTATTCAGTTAATTAATTTAGTGATAACTTCAAAAGAAATTGGGTGGGTTAATTTCACATAAAAGATAAATAGCCTTACCTATGACTTAAACCTATATGGTTAAGTACGGAGAAAAAGGCATGTCTCTATTCTGGCAATGACAAGTAAAATAGAGAATACCGTTATGTGATGACTATGAGCATACCATATTTGGATGCAGAAACTTAGTACCATCACGATGACACCTCAAAATATATATGTTTCATTTATGAGTTATTCTTAGTGCGAGTTTAATTTTTGCAATGAAAAGTAATTGTTTACTTCTTGCATATTATTATCAGGTTTGCACTATATTAGATGGATTAGAAATCTACTTTTGGATATCTATATGTTGGTACTAACATGGATGCAGATGGATTTTGCCTTTTAACTCAGTGTGTATTGAGCCCCTGTTTGTGTTATGTTGTATTCTGTGTGGTTTTTAGGTACTTCGAGATTCAAGTAGCTAAGGATGTTTATTGAAGTTACTTCTGAATCAGCATTTAGGGTTCCTAGGTTGGACGTAGGTGTCAAGAATTGAAATTGTATTTCATTATAGTTCTGAACTATTTATGTATTCTTATTGTAATGAAAATGTATTTGGATGATATTCTCTTTCATTGGGGAATTTTTCTGTATATGAGTGATTCTATCCTTGTAATGGAACTTATGTTGAGATGATTTTATAAAAAAAAAATTATAGCATTTATGGAATTGTGTTTTGTTTTAAATTATTTCGATTATGTCTTGTGTGGCATTACATTTGGTATCAGCGCATAGTTTAGAATAACCAGGACTCTTGGGTTATAGGGTTTATCTCGTCATCTATGCGTTATTAATAGATTTCTATTTTAGGTTGCTTTCATGCCTCCCGTCACTAGAGGAATTCAAGGACTCGGTATCCCTAAGGATGACCTTGCTGGAAGAGGCAGAGGTAGGGACCGTGGTAGAGGTCCTAGGTACCAGAATGATGCTGGAGATGATCAGTTTGATCAGAATGCTGGGGTTGGTAACAACCAGAATAATCAGGGAGACCAGGCTTTTGAACTTCAGAGAATTCTAGAACGTCTTGATAATATTGAGGCTAATAACCATATTCCTGGTGGGGGAGCGTATGATAGGAGACCTCTTGTACAGGGCATTAATCTTCCTGTAGAAGAAGATCTAGTGGCAAGAGCTCAACTCAAGGACCTTTCCAAGATGAAAGGACCATTGTTCTATGGTACGGAATAGGGTACAGTGGTAGAAGCTTTGCTGCTGAATATCAAGTGATGTTTTATCTTACACCATTACCTGAGTAACGTGAAGGTCAGATGGACAGTTATGCATTTGAGAGGATTTGGTTCCTTGTGGTGGGAACAGGAGTTGGAAAAGCTTGGCATTGACATCTCCCTGGTCACATGGGAACTTTGTGTTGAGCGCTTCAAGGAGAGATTCATGTCTGAATATTGGCGTCAGGCCCATGCTGAGGAGTTCTTTCAGATCATGCAGATTGGCTCTATAGTGGAAGCCTACAAACAAAGGTTCTTCGAACTTAAGAATTTTTTTGGGTGCGCTAAAAATGATAAGGGCATGATACAGCATTTCATCAGAGGGCTTATGCCCAAAATTGGGGAGGAAGTGAGAACTTTCCGACCTCTGAGTATGCAAGAAGCCTCAGAGTGAGAAAAGTTGATAGAGATGAAGTCTGGTTATCATGGGGCTACTTATAAAACCAACATGAATCCACATACTCCTGATTTTAGTAAGAATCAGAAGCCTCCATAGAGTAGTTCAAAAACTGGATTTTTAGGTGGAAGATTCAAGAAGAGGAAGTTTGATAAGAACTCCAAAGGTTCGAAACAGCCTAAGAAAACTCAATCACCTCTGGGTGTGCAGAGTAACAAGCCATCTCCTAAACCTTCTGGTCAAAATTTGGGATTCAGGAAATCTGTTGAGTGCTTTCATTGTAGACAGTTAGGGCACTATCAATCTCAGTGTCCTAATTGGGATAATCCAAAGGTTGGACCTAAGCCAGCTAGGTCTCAAGCGACAGTTGGTTATTCTAGCAGGAACCATCATATCTTTGCAACTTTAGATCAGAAGCAGGCCGAACGCCAGAACTCAGTTATAGAAGCTCAAGGTAATACTCGAGGTATGAAAGTTTCTATCTTATTTGACTTAGGATCTATAGACTCATTCATTTCTTCTACTTTAGTTGCACATTGTGATATACTTGTGGTTAAGGCAAGGAATAGATGGCAAGTGGAGTTAGCATCAAGGTCCAGGGTGTAAGGAAACTTGGCAACAAAGAATATATCCGTTTCCACATAACCCATAATAGATCTGAAATAAATATGGAATTAAAATCCACATGCAAGAGAATAGACAACATACCCACAAAATTGTGACACAAGATATGCCCTAGGAAACCCTCATTGAGGGAAAAAACCCAGCCTCCAAAAGCATCCATCACTATGTATTATTTAGCAAAAAATACCATTTCCATACAACCATGGAAGCCTTCATGGCCATAGCCACAACCGAGAAAATTATGTGAACAAGAATGAATCCACACATCCCTTGCCATGCTTTCAACCTTCACAAATGCTCCCTTGGCTAACCTGTCAAGCCTTGTCCTGCTTGACTCTTGCCTTTTGTCTTCTCCTTTTCACTCTCACTCTCTTCAACAACAACTACCCTTGTGGCTGCTTATATAGTAGCAAGTCCCACAAAAACACCAAGTGGTATTACATAAACCATGTGCTAAAACCATGTGCTACCTAACTCATTGACCCCACATTTAATATTGGGCATTTAATTCTTTTTTCCCCAATATTAAATAATTACATGAAATATTATCACAATGTTACAATACAACTCATCAAGAATATTTCATGGGAATCTTTACATGTTGCACGTCCATCTAGGTACAACATTACATAATAAAATAAAATAATAAAATAACAATATTATGCAATGTGTGCAACACCCATTATCTCAACAATCTCCCACTTGTTGTATACATTGCATAGGGTCAATCTATAGCCACATAAATGAACAAGGGAACAATCCCTCCCACCACATCCACCATCATGGATCAAAATAAACCAAGTGCTCCATCCTGGTACCTGCAAAAAAATCAAAGTATTTAGCATCTCGAACATGAATGATCTCACCTCCTATTATGCCACTCCCACTGGACATACATAGAAGCCATCGAAAGAGAAAGCCACCCAACTTGTTGCATTAGAAGATCATAAAATCCTGTACCAACTGAAAATTCCAAGCACCAATAACCTGATCTAAAGGTAATCACATATATCTATAGTTGTCAAAATATCCATAGCTGAAATAGCACCCACAGCAAAGTTCCAAACCCATCCAACTATCCATACCTCAAAGGTATAACAAGTGAATCTCATATCACTGACATATCCAATCTATAACCTACAATCACAAGCCTCAGGAGCAATACCTACCACATATATACCAAGAAGCTCCCACTGCAAAAGATAATGTCAAATCTATAACCAATCCACTCACAACATCTCAAAGAAGTGAATCCATGTAGTATCAAGGACATCCACAATACATAAACTAATATCCTACAAGAACAACTCTCATAACAAGTCTCCAATGCTCTCCCAAGTTCACCGCAACCAACAGAGGAAAGAGAAAGAAATAACCATGTCATCTCTCACATGACATACATGAACACAAACCAGTGATCACAATCTCTAACCAATCTCAAATCCAATGTAGGCAAAACTAAACATCCAGGAAGATAAACAAGATCAAAGAAACCATGCAAATCATAACCTGTATCATGACCTTCTACACACACCTCTAGATGTAAACTATGCAAGTATGATCTCCTCCATAAAACCCCAACAAGAAGCCTCAACAACACCCAAACCATACCATATAGCTAATCATGGATGTAAGCCTCTCACAAGAAGATCAAACTCAATAAACCATTCCTAAACCAAGGAATAACCATTCCTAATCCAAAGAAAATGCCCAATATAAAACCATCTCCCAAACTCAACCAGCATAACAACATATGCACATGGAGATAACCAATGCTAAACCATCTCTCAAATGAACCCTCCAGAACTAACTCATGTACCGTAGCTCAAGATCCATATCCATGAAAGACAAGCATAAATATAATGCAATTGAGAGAAAATAATAGGCTATACCTCTCAAGTAGCAAACCATCGGGTAGACCAAGAGTGGGGAATGAGAATGCTCATCAAGATACCCAAGTCTCCAACCAAGACTCATCTAAGAACAATCTCCTCTCAAGTCCATATCGGGTGACTGCCCCTCGGACTTCCTGCTGAAACCATCAACCATCTCAACAAATACTTCTCTAATCCAAGAGAAATCAGCATCACCACCATCTCTAAGTATCCATGAGCACCTGTAACCAATCAATCCATGCCAACTCCAAATGCAACATAGCAATATCATGAAGTATCCAGCTTATGATCAGTGTACTCAATACCAAGAAACTAAACCAAGATCAATGTCCAAGTTCCAACCATGGCCTCAGGAACATAAACATGACAACATGATCTTACCATCTCAACTAAAGAGATAACATGCTCCACATGAACATATCATAACATGTCACAACTCTAAACGCGTATCAAGAGTATACCATGACATAATAATAAAACCATCCTCACACCAAGGATAACATGCCAAATAAAAGCATAAACCTCACCTTTTTCCAAGAACCCTGTGAGTCCTCAAGATGCAACCATCTCCACACACCATGAAGAAAACCATCTCCACATACCAGGAAGAACCATCTCCACATACCATGAAGATAACCAAGAACTCCATGAGTCCTCAAGATCTAACCATATTCAAACACCATGAAGATAACAAGTGCACCATGCAAATGTCAAAGACGCTTCTGCAGCAACAGGATCTAAGACAAACCTCCAACATCTGCAAACACTCAATAAATATATCAATGCCAACAACTCCCACTCAACCATGGTACCAAGTCACCTATGGCATCATAAAATCCATCTCCTATATGAAGATCCAAACCAAACCAGGAACTAATCTTGCACTGTCACCTTATCACTGTCACAAGCTCCCACTAAACCGTGTATCCAAGCTATCCATGACATCATGATGAAAAACCATCTTCTAACCATGAGAATCAACCAAGGCATCAAACCATCAAAGAACTCAAAGTGCACATCATGAGCTCCTCAAAAGAAAACCAAATAACCATGATCCTCAACCAAGAAGATATACCACCATAACTAAATCAAAAATCCAAGCTAATGAACATCAAGGATGTACCTATATAACCAATCATGTCATGCCAAAATCCATGACACCATGATCACATCCATGAACCGAGCATCTGGCTCTCAAAGTGTCCAACCTGTCAGCATAGTCAACCACAATCCTCTGCCATGACTGTACCTGGTAACAACATCTCATCCCTTCTACATGAAAAAAAAATCATAAATCATGTGACTCAGGGCATACACAACCCAAATCCAAGCCACCAATCTGAATATGCATCAATAATGAAGATCAATGGGCAAAGACAACCCATAACCAAGCTATAAATGCAACCTGTAAGTGTAGACTGCTTACAACACTGCACAACTTGTAGACCCAACAAGTCATCATGCATATCCAAACCAAACAATGATAACCATATCATCATGAGACCAATCTGAAATATGAACTGAGTATACAATGACATCAAATCTTAAATCTCCAATGCCATAAACTCACAATGTTACCATAGTCAAAATATACCTATAAAATGTTCAGATCAATATATCAACAAATTAATAATGCCAAACCTGCACCAAATCTAAACCAATGTGTAGAGTTCTCCAAGAGCTTTCCGTTGACTACTCGAAGTCCAAAATCCGACTCCGTATGCCCAAGTTATGCCCTAATCTGTGCTCAAAATAAATAACATCTGACTTTAGGGCTCTTAAAGCCTAACAAAATTTTAAAATCATAGAACCAAACCTACACCATCTTGTAGTGCTCTGAATTAGCTTTCCAACACCTATAAGAACTCTGAAATTCAATATTTTGAGAGAAAGTTACGACCATTTTACTAAGACAACCTTTTTACCATTTTCAGTACGCTTTTTCATTTTTAATTTTGTCAGTGACAAAAATTTCGACGGGATTAAATTTGACGGCCATCACAGGCTGAAACTAAAAAACTCTTTCATTTTCTCTGAACATGGCCAAACTAGGGCATATTATATATCAAATTTTATGGAAATGTCGACCCGGATCCAATGGTGAGGTCTATTTTTACCCAAGAGGTCATTTATGCAAGCTACCCCCCAAAACCTTCATTTTAAATGAAACATCCGAAAAAATATTTTTGTCCAACAATTTCACATGCCCAAATCTTTTAACATCCCATCATAACAGCAAACCCAAAACCCTCCGATCTGCAATAAATCATTCATATATCTTGCCCTTTTCTTTTATCCTCTCATGCATTCCCATGGATTCAATCTAGGGTTACAATAATAAAACCATAGCTCTAATACCACTTGTAAGGAAACTTGGCAACAAAGAATATAACTATTTCCACATAACCCATAATAGATCTGAAATAAATATGGAATTAAAATCCACATGCAAGAGAATAGACAACATACCCACAAAATTGTGACACAAGATATACCCTAGGAAACCCTCATTGAGGGAAAAAACCCAGCCTCCAAAAGCATCCATCACTACGTATTATTCAGTAAAAAATACCATTTTCATACAATCATGGAAGCCTTCATGGCCATAGTCACAACCGAGAAAACTATGTGAACAAGCATGAATCCACACATCCCCTGCCATGCTTTCAACCTTCACAAATGCTCCCTTGGCTAACCTATCAAGCCTTGTCCTACTCGACTCTTGCCTTTTGTCTTCTCCTTGTCAATCTCACTCTCTTCAAATACAACTACCCTTATGGCTGCTTATATAGTAGCAAGTCCCACAAAAACACCAAGTGGTATTACATAAACCATGTGCTACCTAACCCACTGACCCCACATTTAATATTGGGCATTTAATTCTTTTTTCCCCAATATTAAATAATTACATGAAATATTATCACAATGTTACAATACAGCTCATCAAGAATATTTCATGGGAATCTTTACATGTTGCACATCCATCTAGGTACAACATTACATAATAAAATAAAATAATAAAATAACAATATTATGCAATGTGTGCAACACCCATTATCTCAACACAAGGTAAATGTTGATATTATTGCTCCTGACTGTAAGATTTGTATGAAATCTTTTTCAACTTCAGTGAACCATAGGGTTATACCTTTAGGGTCGTATGACATAGTTTTGGGTATGGATTGGTTAGAACAGCATCAAGCTATTTTGGATTGCAAAGATAAGTCAATCTATTGTGTAGATGATTCTGGATTAGCCAGAGTTATCACAGGAATCAAGAGACCTATCTCTTTGCAGACTATTTCTGCCAAGCAATTGGTAAGGTGTGCTTGGAAAGGCTGTAGTTTGTTTGCCATTTTGGTAAACAACTTAGAAGATTCTGTAGTTAAGAGTTCTTCTCTCGATCATCCAGTTTTGCAGAACTTTTTGGATGTTTTTGTTAAGGAGATTCCTGGGATACCTCCGAAGAGAGAAATAGATTTTCGGATCGATTTAGTGCCAGGAACGGAACCAATTTCCAAGACTCCTTATAGAATGACAGCTCAAGAGCTGGTTGAACTTAAGATTCAGTTGGAAGAGCTTTTGGAAAGAGGTTTGATTCATCCTAGTGTTTCACTTTGGGCTGCTCCAGTGATCTTTGTCAAGAAGAAAGATGGTTCTTTAAGGCTTTGTATCGAAAATAGACAATTGAACAAAGTCACTATTAAGAACAGGTATCCTTTGCCTCGAATTGATGATTTGTTTGACCAGGTCAAAGGTGCCCAAATCTTTTCAAAGATTGATCTGAAATCTGGATATCATAAGCTTAGAATCCAGGAAGGTGATATCCATAAAACAGCTTTTTGCACCAGGTATGGATACTTTGAGTTCACAGTGGTACCTTTTGGGTTAACTAATGCACCTTTTGTGTTCATGAGTCTGATGAACGGTGTGTTCAGAACTTACCTTGACAAGTTCGTGGTGGTTTTTCTGGACGATATTTTGGTTTACTCCAACACTATTAAGGAGCACAAGTAGCATTTAGAGCAGGTTTTGGAATGTCTTCGTAGGAACAAATTGTATGCCAATCCTAAAAAGTGCAAATTCTTCAAATCAGATATTTGTTACTTAGGGCATATTATTTCAGGAGATGGAATCTTGGCAGATCCATCCAAAATTTGAGCTATTGTTGATTGGCCAGCACCTACGAATGTATCTGAGGTTCAAAGTTTCATGGGCTTAGCAAGCTATTACTATAGATTTGTATTAAATTTCTCTAGTATAGCGCATCCTATCACATCCCTTCAGAGAAAAGGAAAGAAATTTGTGTGGACAGAAGAGTGCGAGGCAACATTTCATAAACTTAAGGAATGTTTGACCAGTGCACCAGTTCTAGCAGTCCCTGATTCTACTAAGGAGTTTGTGGTTTGTACTGATGCATCATTGGATGGCTTAGGGGCAGTTTTAATGCAAGAGGGATGTGTTATAGCTTATGAATCTAGAAAACTTAAGAGTCATGAGGTGAATTACCCAACTCATGATCTCAAACTTGCTGTGATTATGCATGCTTTGTCTAAGTTGTGGCATTTTCTTTTAGGTCAACATTTTGAGTTACATTTTGATCATCGAAGTCTTCAGTATCTTTTCATGCAACTAGACTTCAATGCTAGGCAGCGAAGATGGATGGAATTCTTGTGTGAATATGACTTCGAGATTAAATATGTGCAAGGGAAGGAGAATGTAGTTGTTGATGCTCTTAGCAGAAGGCAACATGAACTATCTTCTTTGATTCTTTCAGTGGATTTTAAGGATAGGATCTTACAGAACCTTTTCGTAGATCATTGGTTTCAAGATGTTAAGGCTGTTATGGATAGTGGCAGTGTCTTGGAGGGACTTTTTGAGGGGTATTCAGTGAATCCTGAAGGTTTGCTGCTGTATAAAGGGAATGTGTACGTTCTTGAGTTGGGGGATTTGAGAGATCTTATTATGGTTGAAGCACACAAGGCACCATATTCAGCTCATCCGGGTGTCAAGAAAATGCATGCAGACCTTAAGCAGCATTATTATTGGCCTGGAATGAAAAGAGACATAGCAGATTTTGTGGCTCGATGCTTGGAATGTCAGCGAGTTAAGGCTGAACATCAGCACCCAGTAGGTTTATTGCAGCCACATAGCATTCCAGAATGGAAATGGGATACCATTTCGATAGATTTTATTACTGGATTGCCTATGATAGCTCGAAGGCATGATGCTATCATGGTGGTTGTGGACCATTTATCTAAGGTTGCTCATTTTATTCCAGTTAGATCATCCTATAATGCAGCAATGGTTGCCAAAGTATATATGGAACAAATAGTTAAGTTAAACAAAATTCCTAAAAAGATTATTTCTGATAGGGATCCAGTGTTTACTTCATCTCTTTGGAAATCTATGCAGTGAGAGTTAGGTACTCAGTTGAATTTCAGTTTAGCCTATCACCCTGAGATAGATGGACAAACTAAACGTGTCAACCAAATTCTGGAAGACATGCTTAGGATGTACGTAATGGATAGACAGAATAAATGGGAGGAGTATCTACACTTGGTAGAGTTCGCGTATAACAATGGATATCACAGCTCCATAGGTATGGCACCATTTCAAGCATTGTATGGAAGACCTTGTAGGACACCTCTCAGCTGGGACAATTTGGAGGACAAGACTCTTCTAGGACCTGAAATGTTGTTAGATTTGGAGCAGCAGGTTAAGAGGATTAGAGAGCACCTTATTACTGCTCAGGATAGGCAGAAGAAATATGTTGATAAGCATATAATCGACTATCAATCCTTGGTTGGTGATAAAGTGTTTCTCCGGATTAGGCCACATAAGAGTTCGATTCGCTATGGAAAGGGGTCCAAGTTAGCACCACAATTTGTTGGTCCGTTTGAAATTTTGGAACGGATTGAACCTCTTGCCTAAAAACTTGCCTTGCCACTAAATATTTCATGCATTCATAATGTTTTTCATGTTTCAGTTTTTCATAAGTATATTCCTGACATTGCTCACATGCTGGATTTGAAACATTTACAAATTTTGGATGGGCAGGTCATGCGGGAACCAGTGTTGATCACGCAAAGAAGAACTATGAGTTTAAGAGGAAGAGAAATAAGGCAGGTAAAAGTCTTATGGGACCCCAATGATGAAACATCTGCTACCTGGGAGGATATTAAAATGATGAGAACCGCTCATCCACATTTATTTGCTGACTTCCAGGAGAAAGTCGAACCCTAGTGGGGGAGGGTGTCATGCCTGACCCTACTTCTTCCTGTTTCTCTTAATTCACTTCAGATGTTTTTTTTGACACAAGTTCTGTGGCTGTGAGATTTTATATTTGGATACTGCTTTTGTATTTCATCTAGACTATTTTTGGGTTTACAGCTGATCAGTTTTAGTTGCAGTGTTGATTTTGAAATACATCACTTGATCTCTGAACTAAATCAGGTTTTGATTAGAATTAATGTTAAAAGGATGTTCGTAAAACTCTTTTGTGTTTTATGTAACTGTGTATATGTTTATGTAAATGTTAGTCATTATCTTATTGATGAAAAGTATACATATCTGGTACATATATGACAAATGCATTCTGGTATTATTAGGTATATTGCTATCTTTATTATTTTTGAGAAATTCATTTCATGCCTTTAAGTTCTTGACTTGTGGATATATTTATATTTAGGGATAATTTGTTAACTCACACACTAGAATTCATATAAATTTAGGTATGAGATTTTCGCACATCTATTTGCATAAACTGAAGTGTGGTGTGATGGTTTTAGGAGTTTGCAAAGTTTAATACCAATGGAAATAAACATGGGAGAAATTGTGTTATGCATTTATTATATATTTATTTGAATTATAAAAAAAAAACCATTCACCCTAAAAACCCTAGAAGGTTTCGCATGATTTGAATACGTAAAAATGTTTATTGTTCTTGAGGCAAAAATGGTGGAGGCTATAAGGAAAGTCGTATGCACAACTTTATGGGAATTGCAGATTTATTAATTGCTGTTTAAGGAGGCTTTACTATCCTTGATGGAATGTCGGCCATTGCTATTTGTAAAGAGGATTTCAATGGTTATGACCTGAATTTGGGCCTTTTTCCTCTAACACTTGGATGTTGTTGTTGGGTTTCCGACAAGATGTGGGGTTTCTGTTGGAAGGGTTTTCTTGCTTATGTATTAGAGTAAAAAGGGAACTCGATGGAAGTTTTATTTCGGTTGGAAATTGGTTTCAGTGTTTTGGATTGTGGAGATTTTGTTCTGATTGGGGGCTTGGAGTCGAGCAGAAATTTGGAGCTTTGTGTTGAATGTTTTTCTTCATCTGCTGAGTTTTGAGGTAGGGAGCAGTTCCTAACCTTTACCCTTTACTTTTTTGGGTGTTAATTTTGTTCTAAGGAAATTGTGGGAGTTCAGTTTTAAGTTATTCTTGTCGATACCCAAGTGTGGGTATATGTAGGGTTCGACAAATGGAGTCGAGCTCTGCATGTATCCGTATTTGGATAACAAGCAATATGATTTTTCAATCATTGTGTTTTAGATTTAGATGTTGTTTTAAGAAGTATTATATGTATTCAGATTTGAGATGACTGTGGTCAACTGTGTGTTTTGATTTCTTTTGTTATACAGACATTTTGTCATATGAATGGCTTGTGATAAGAGAACATCATTACTCTGTGACATGGATTTTATGATTTTGCGGTATCACCCAGATTTAATTTGAAGGCAATATGTGTTTACGGTTTCGTAGATTTATGATTCAAGGGTTTTGTGGTAGCATCGTATAAACTATTTTGATGTTAGAGGCACTATCATTGTTTATAGAGGATTTTGAGTTTGGAGGAAAATAACTAAACTTGCTTTTTGAAATATAGGCTTGGGTTTGAAGTACAGTCTAACCCGCGGTGATAATATTAAAACACCGATAGTAGAAGCTTAGATGGAAATTCAAGTTGCAGAAACCAATCACTCAGTCTAAGTATCATATCTTTGTTTGGATTTATAAGTGGACATTTTGTCGAACAGTTTCATGATATGAGGGTTGACATTTCGTCATATATAAAGTTTGAAACATATAGAATGTTGCATCAGCATTTCTTGGTGTAGAATTATTAGGACTTAAAAGGCTATCTAACAGCCGATACTCTGTGTGAGTAGGCATTATGATTCTATTACTGTTTGGAATTTGTATGTTGTCGAGTTTTAGTTATCTTGCTACAATGAGATTTGGAACTGTACAATGACATTATTTCATTAGCTAGATAGAACTGGAAGTAGGTAGATGCATCAATTCAATAGTATAAAATTGTTTAATACTGGTTTGAACTTTGTTTTCATTAGAATATAGGTATATAAGCATATAAAAAAAAAACTTGTATTATGATAGTGAGATGACAGTCTTATGTTGTGAATTGGGTCATCGAGGGTAGTATTGTATAATGTTTTTATTTGATACTCAGGTTTAACAGTGGTGAATAGAGATAGATTATTGTTATGTTTAGTAAATTTTGATAGATATTGAGTCATTACTCATTGTTGTTTTTGAGATGTTACTTGCAACTGAGTATGACAGTATTGATAAACGAAAACATTGGTTATCTTTGCTGATTCATTACCAAAGTAGTTATCTATGAACAACTAGGATGTACATTTTAGATTAAGAATGTTATATCCTAAATTACTTTTGAGTGTCGGGATGCTGAAAGTCACTTTGCATATTGAGAATTATGTTCTAAATCGATTTTAAACATCACCTTTTAATATGTTGCTGTGGTTATTTTGGTGGTGGCATATTGTAAAAATAGAGGTGTTACTTTTATAGACACTTGTTTATCTTAATATCTTAGTTAACGATCACTTGTTAAGATTTGGCTGTAATTAGTTTCTACTATGAGTATAATGTGTTCTATTAGTATTATTGGATTGTTTGAGATTAGATGCTTAAAACAGAATTCTTTTATTATGTAAGATGAATTTCAGTTCTTAATAAAATGAAAGTAGTATATGAATTGAGGCAGATTTTGATACATGATTGATGATGTGAATATCATGTGCATTTTGATTCATTGTCTTGGTCAGTTCGATGTTAAGTGTAGATGATTGGGTCAGCAGGGAATTAAGAGTATAGTATGAAGATTTTGTAAGTATCGTTGAGCGGTGCAACAGTTCAATTGTATCTATGCAATCTTGATATTATAGGTTTTAATCTTGTTAATGTAATTATCCATATTTAACTTTGAACTTGGCAGTATAAGATTTGTTACAGATGGATTTAAGGATGTAGTATCATGTTGTAAACTGATTTTATAATTGCCGCATGTTCATTCTTAGTATATCTGTTTGATGTGTATTTTTAAGGATATCTGTGATGAACGTATATCGAGGTGGCTGAATTTTGTTTATCCTATTCAGTTAATTAATTCAGTGATAACTTCAAAATAAATTGGGTGGGTTAATTTCACATAAAAGATAAATAGCCTTACCTATGACTTAAACCTATATGGTTAAGTACGGAGAAAAAGGCATGTCTCTATTTTGTCAATGACAAGTAAAATAGAGAATACCGTTACGTGATGACTATGAGCATACCATATTTGGATGTAGACACTTAGTGCCATAACGATGACACCTCGGAATATATATGTTTCATTTATGAGTTATTCTTAGTGCGAGTTTAATTTTTGCAATGAAAAGTAATTGTTTACTTCTTGCATATTATTATCAGGTTTGCTCTATATTAGATGGATTAGAAATCTTCTTTTGGATATCTATATGTTGGTACTAACATTTATGCAGATGGATTTCGCCTTTTAACTCAGTGTGTATTGAGCCCTTGTTTGTGTTATGTTGCATTCTATGTGGTTTTCAGGCACTTCTAGATTCAAGTAGCTAAGGATGTTTATTGAAGTTACTTCTGAATCAACATTTAGGGTTCCTAGGTTGGGCATAGGTGTCAATAAATGAAATTGTATTTCATTATAGTTCTGAACTCTTTATGTATTCTTATTGTAATGAAAATGTATTTGGACGATATTCTCTTTCATTGGGGAATTTTTTTGTATATGAGTGATTCTTTCCTTGTAATGGAACTTATGTTGAGATGATTTTATAAAAAAAAAAATTATTGCGTTTATGGAATTGTGTTTTGTTTTAAATTCTTTCGGTTATGTCTTGTGTGGCATTACATATTATTTTGATGCTTATGATTCGATACATCGAGACACTATCGGATACACTGAACATATTATGTTATGTTATTTCATGTTGTCTGATGTTTTACTTCTAGATATTTAATTTCATCATTTAATGATTTATGAACATATATATATATATATGTATATATATACATATACATATATATATATATACATATATGTATATATATACATATATATATATATATATATATATACATATATGTATATATATACATATGTATATATATACATATATGTATATATATATATATACATATATGTATATATATACATATATGTATATATATACATATATGTATATATATATATATACATATATGTATATATATACATATGTATATATATACATATATGTATATATATACATATATGTATATATATATATATATATATGTATGTATATATTGATGAAGTGAATGCAAAATTAACATTTTTGGTTATGAAATTTTAATGATTGAGAATATGAATAGAATGAGAGAAACCCTAATTAATTGAAGGATGTATGTTTTAATTTATGTGATTCCTTGATACGTATATACATATGTGCATGCGATTTTATGGGACTACTGAGGTGTGCAATGAGCGTACAGGATATTTTAGCTGAGAAATTTGACGGAGGAACAAAACTGATCCCTATGTGCCATTTGTTGAAACCTTGTTGTTCGTAGCTTAATTTTATTGTGAGATGTATGAATGTATCTTTCCATGATCAGTAAATGTTAATGTTTCATAATTGTGTTCTTATAGTGTCACTTGACACTCGTGAATTTGCTAATGCATTCGAGCATGCTAGTTAAGATTATCTGTATAACCTTTGGACCTAAGTTAGACTAAGTTAGTGACCTTTTTGCTAATTTGTTTCTTAATCAAGTTTAGTTATCCCTAATCAGGATTAGTGCTTAATCTACATTTTGGAGTTGTTAGATGGTCCTAAATTTTCCTAGCATTTGTTTGGTCCCAAATCAATTCCTAAGGCCTTTAAAACATGAAATATTTGTACCCAAGGGGTATGGGTATGGGTTGGGGGAATTTTCCAACCCCTTAGCCCCCTTTGTTGACTTTTGAGGTCACTCAAAAAGTCTATTTTTGCCTTAGTGTGAAAATTGAAAGTTGTTACCATGAGTTGAATAACCTTAACTCCACTTAGTGGATAACATTAGGTTTGGTTGAGTTAGAAACTTCTAGATTTTTAGGTGAGTGGGGGAAGTTATTTCCCTTTTTGGTGGTTGAGTTTGGATCTTATTTAGAGGTCCTTTTTGGAGTGGTTTTGGTTGTTACCCAATCTCTAGTTTTAGAGAGAAGTCTTGGAAGATTGAAGGCAAGGAAGGAAAAGCTCTTCTCAACTTGTTCGTTTTACTATAACATTATTGTGAAGGTAGGAGTTCTTCATCTTCTTTGCTCTTGTTGTTCATGTTGCTCATGTTATTTCATGCTTATGTGATTGTGTTGTTCTTTGGTATGCTTGCATGAATGTTGGGTATGCTTGGGAGGGTTTGAATCATGTTTTCTTGAATGGTTTTCCTTCATGTTTTTGTTTGATTTTTGAAGAGATTTTGTGGGTTTTTTTGGCATTACTCACCCTTGGATAGGGAAGAAGTGGTCATGTACGAGGGAATGGATTAAGTTGGACCCTGATAGTGTAGAGTCTCTTCTTATGATGAGAAGAGGGAAAGAGGGTAGGGTGTTATGGGCCCCTACTTGTCATCACATACCATGTTTGAAATTGTAAAATTTGGAAAAAAGTGAAAGAACAAATATCCTTGTATTATTGGCCTTGAAGGGACATTTGTGGAACAAAAAAAGTTCCTGAGATTTTAGCCTCAAAAGGGCTATGTTATGGTATTGTGGTCAATGTCTCATATTGGAAAAATCCACCTTCTCCCTAGTCTAGTTCAATATTGAACCTATTGTGCAAAAAAATGGGATGGGGATGCATGTTTGTTTTGTTCTTCATGTTTGCTTAACTTATCTCCAGGTCAGTACTTGTCTTCTCCATGATCACCGTGACATATCGAAGCTATTGAAACAGATTCCTTGTTAAGGACTTAGAAAAGATTTCAAATTTTCTTGTAATATTTTGTAAAAAGGTATTTAAACATTTTGTTGAAGTGGCAAGGACATCAGGTTTTCTTACTAGTTCTTTCTCGGTAGAGCCTTGAACTAGGTAGAATAATATAAAAGAGTTTGATAAGTATTCTTGTCTTGAGAATTTTGTAATTTTTCTGTTATATGCATGTTTTATGGAAAATTAGATAAAATGGTAACATTCAATTTTATGCAATCTTGAGTTCAATTATGTTTTAAAAAAAAATGGATATGGTTGATATTTCAATTCAAATTTTGTGCTTTATTGGAGATAAAATAAGTCTTGCATTTTTGTGAAAACAAACTAGTGAGCTCTAAGTTATAAAACCTATTTTAAATATATATATATATGCTGCTTGAAGGATTTCATACTTAGAAAATATTTGCAAAAAGTGCATCTCCTTATAGCAATTTAGTCCTTTGTCTTTTGAATGGAAAAAAAAAAAATTATAGTCTCTTTACAACAGAGAATATTCTTTAAATGATTCTCTTAATTGTAATTTAATTTATAAAAATAATAATAATAATAGAAAAAGAAATAAATTTTAAATATCCTAAAAATATCCACCTAAGTCTATCCCTAAGTCCCACCAACTAACCTTTTTGTAATAACTACCAATGCATTTGTTTTAGCTTACCTTTTTGTCTTTCCCCTTTTTTTGGGCATTGGAAATGTAAGCATGAAACCAAAAGTCAAGGGGCTGATGTCACCCTCCCTTGGCTCAACTTTATGTCATTTTTGTGCAAGGAGGGAGGCATTAAAATCCTTCGATTTAATTTATTTATTTTTTAACTCATTCATTCCCATCACATGGAAGGTGGCTTATTTAATTTTTATGGCATTGCTGCATTTTGCAGGCCTAGATTGCCGTATGGGGATAGTGTTGAACTCTTGTGCCACATAGGTAGAGGTCTAACGTAGGGAGTTAGTGGAGTAGGGTTAGATAAAGTTTAGAAAAGTTAGTTTGTTTCTTTTTATTAGTATTTGTTTTTAGATAAGATTTATTTTTAGTTAATATTTATTTTAAATTAGTATTATTCTAAGTTAGTGTTATTTTGAATTAGTATTTTAGTATTATTTAAGTTAGTGTTGGTTAAAGTTATTTTTTCTTTTAAGTTAAATTTACATTTTTCATTTAAGTTAATGATAATTTTAGTAAGTTTAAAATTATGTTAGTTAACTAGTTAATAGAAGTTAGTAATATTAGAATTTTGATTTGTCTTAATTCGATTAATTTTAAATCAAAGGATATTAGTATTTAATAATTTTAGATTTTTTTTTTATAAGTAAAGTTATTCGATTTTAATTGGTTTTGCCTTTATAATATTATATGATAAATATCATTATAAAAAAAGTGTTGAATTTTGTTTTTATTCATTTGAATAAAAAAATATTCTATGATTGGTACAATGTATTGTTTTAAATGAGTTAGTTGATTTATTAATTTGTGTAAGAAATAAGTTAGAATTCATTATGATAAGTAATTAGTAGAAAATGCATTTTTGCTTTATTTTATTATCTTCTCATCTTTAAATTAAGATATATTGATATTATCTTTGGAAATGTTTTGTTTCTAATAGAATTAAAGATTTAAATAAAATTGTGATTAGAATAAATTTTAAATAAAGTTTAACTAAGGATGAAATGTTATTTTAATTGGAAGTTTTTTTTTCTCAAATGTTTCAAATAATTAGTTTGGTAATTATTTAAATGCCTATTTGAATTATCTAAATATTTTAAAAGTAAATAAAGGTGTTAATAAGTTAAACCTTTTAACTTATTAAAATTAGATTGTTTATTTAAATAATCGATTTAATTATTATTAAATTTTGAAAAAAAAAATTGTGTGTTTTGCCTCAAATTTTCGAGCATGACATCAACCATCTTTCCTACACCTTTATTTGTTGACAAAATGAAAACAACAAGTTTTTTTCTAATTCATGCCCAAAAATGAGATAACTGACTTTTGCATAAATCAAGTATTTTTGAATAAAGACAGACAGAAGAAAGAGTATTTTACCAAAGTTGCTTTTCTTCTTATTTCAAGATATTATTTTCTTTCATCAATCTAATATTATTCTTTTAGAATATTAGAGCTTTTATTGCCTGATCCAATTGTGAAATTAAGCTAGATCTATTGATAGATTCTATAATTATTATAGAATAATTTCCTATAATTATTCTTAATAATTCTTCGGTCGGTAAGTCAATTAATGGTACAAATTATACCATAATGACACAAATTCTATCATAATGATATGCTCAATAGATTCTATACTTATAGAATAAGTATGCACAAACACAATCAATCATTATTTTTTCATTTTATGCCAATTTATTGTTTACTTACTCGTTTGATCGTTGGGGTTGTGAGCAACTAAGCATGAAACATAAACATTTTCTCAAAAAAAAATTTATTGATTGCTATCAATTTGAATAAACTCTTTCAAATATTCCCAATTTTTCTTTATTCAGTTTACATATTTGCGATTGTAAGAAAATTTATTATGTTATTGTGCATTGGCAAATAATTTTGTTCATGGAATCATTTCCGTATGGGAAATGAAAGAAATTATCAAATTTATAAATTGACTATGCCTAGATCTCAGAGAAATGACAATTTTATCAACAAGACTTTCACAATTGTAGCAGATATATTATTACAGATAATCCCAATGGCTTTAGGGGAGAAAAAGGCATTTACCTATTATAGAGATGGTGTGATTTGATTTTTTTTCTTTCTACTTTTTTTGTATATTCTATTTATTAAAAGTTAAAACTGATGTTTAGTGAAGGTGAGTTTTCTAATTTACAAGACAAATTGGATGTTATAATAATCCTTCATGATTTTTTTTTTCTACTTTCTATCTATTATTAAATTAAATAGAAAAATCTTTATATATTCTTCATTATTTATTTGTCTATTTATTAAATACAAATAGACAAATATATTGAATACAATAAATATTGAATAAATCAATTTTTTATTATTAAAGCAAAAAAAAAGCTATCCAATCTCATATTCTTTTTTTTAGGATTGGATAACATAGTATTATTTTCAAGATCTTCTTCATTTTCTAAGAGAAGAATAAAAACCCTTGGTTTTTTTTTCCATTATGAGTTGGCAATGCAAGAGAAGCCATTGAAAAGCTACTGAACATAGTAAAGATTTTAGGAATTGATATAGCAATTCCTCCCATTTCATCAAGAAAAAGAGTATGTATCCTATCATAACTTGTTCCTACTAAGAAAAAAAGTGCAGCACCAATTAATCCATGAGAAATTTCTTGCAAAATGGCTCCATTAAGACCTGTATACATCATGGAACCAATTCCTATAATTACAAAACCCATATAAGATATTGATGAATAGGCTATTCTTCTTTTCAAATAGCGTTGACCCATAGAAGTTAGAGTTGAATAGATAATTTGCACTACTCCTATGATAATCAACCATGGCAAAAACAAAGAATGAGCATGAGGTAACAATTCCATATTGATCTGAATCAACCCATATCCTCCCATTTTCAATAGAACTCTAGCCAAAAGCATACATGTACTATAATGTGCTTCCCCATGAGTATCTGGTAACCATGTATGTAAAGGAGAGATTGGTAATTTTATTGCATAAGCGCCAAAAACACTAAATATAATAGCATTTCAAGTGTGATGGGATAATCCTTTTTAGCTAATAATTTGAAATTGAATGTTGGTCCATGAGATCCATAGAGACCCATACTTAAAGCTCCCATTAAAATAAAAATGGAACAACCCGCAGTATACAAAAGAAATTGTGTGGCTAAATAGAGATGTCTCCCCCCCCCCACATGGATAAAAGTAAGTACACAGGAATTAGTTCCAACTCCCACATGATAATGAAAAGAAGAATATCTCGAGAAAAAAAAATCCCAATTGTCTGTTGTACATTTCCAACATCAAGAAATATAATAATTGTAGATTTTGAGTAACTAACCAAGCAACTAAAGTAGCTAAAGTAGTTATAAGTCTCATTAATAAAATAAGTCCAATGGAAAATCCATCAATTTCTAGTTTCCAATGAAAATGAATAAGGCTTATCCCGTTATAATCCTCTTCCAATTGGATTAATGAATTATCAAAATGATAATGATCACAGAATATATAGGTCATTAAAAGAAGATCTAATAAGAAAATACCTAGAGTATACCATTGAATCATTTTATTTCCTTTTATGGGGAAATAAAGGGATTCTCTAGTGTCTTGGAGGGTGTACTATAGTTATACTACTTCCTCTAATTTATTCATTATTTTTGGAGTCTTCTTCATCTACTAAAGGAGGAAGAAAACCCTTGGGCTTTTTTCCCATTAGTAGTTCTCTTAGTATGTTCGATCTTGGTCCCATTATTATCATCCCATCCTTCTCATTGAAGAAAAAATCTCTTAAAGAAGAATAACTTGTAACATAAGAAAGAGCTTTTCTTGCATTTGTTACAATGCTATTTTTTGGATTTAGAAGTGTGTTTTTTTGGTACAGCCATAATATTTTTACAGTTACATTTTATTTAGAAAAAATAGATTTTTTTTTAATATATATATATATATATTTTTTATTATACTATATATTTTTTTTAATTTTGTACACTTCTTATATATCTTTAAATTAAATTCTTTTTTTATAGTTTAGCTCCATTTTATGTATAAAAATATGATAGAATATTCGATCATATTTTTATTGCATTTTGGAACCTTATTATATACTATTTACTAATAACAAGAGATCCACAATACAAATTGATAACAATTAATAAATTCTTACATACACTTACATACATATATTGAATTTTGGGTAAATGAAAACTATGTCATTTTAAGATATTCAATTATTTCTCATATTAATAATTCTAATTGGTTTCATTTTCTATTCAATTCTATTCTTAATACTACTATTGATCTACAATGAAAAATTGAATTATTAATAAGAATGTGTGTGTACATAACTAATAGCTTAGTACCTAAACTGAAAAAGAGTTCCTTCTTGCTCATCTTACAAATATTTGATTAGTATCAGTATTGACCAATGCAAATCTTTTGCAAAAAAAGGATTTTAAAAAGTAAAAATTAAATATGAAATCGATAGGATTGCATCCCATATTCTATCGTTCTTCTTTATTCATGATCTATCATTTTTATTTTATTCTCTTCAAGTTCTAGTTGATTGGAAACCAAGAATGTGGAATATCAAAATATTGAGAATAATTTTTTAATCTTCCTATGGAATTTATATACAAATATTCTCGGGCCGTGCCTTTCCTTCCACTTTTAGCTTCTGTACCAATCAGATTAGGATCCTTTTTTTTTCTAGGAGCAACTAAGAGTGTTCGCCATACATGGGCTCTTATTAGCATTTTTCTATTAAGTGTAGCAATGTTTCTTTCTTTCAATTTGTTCTTGCAATAAATTATCGATGGTCCCATCTATCGGTATTTCTAGTCCTGGGTTATTAATAATAAGTTTTCATTAGAGTTAGGCTATTTGATTGATCCACTTACTTCCATTATGTTAGTTTTAGTTACAACAGTTGGAACCATGTTTATGATCTTCAATGATACTTATATGTCGCATGATAAAACATATGTGAGGTTTTTTGCTTACCTTAATTTTTTCAATGCTTCTATGCTGGGGTTAGTTACTAGCCCTAATTTATTACAAATTTTTTTTTTTGGGAATTAGTAGGAATGTGTTTCTATTTATTGATAGCTTTCTAGTTTACACGACCTAGCATGGCTAATGCCTATCAAAAAGCATTTATAACTAATCATGCAGAGGATTTTGGACTCTTACTAGGAATTCTAGGTTTTTATTGGGTAAAAGGTAGTTTTGAATTTCAATATTTGTTTGAAAAATTAAATGAGTTGACTACCGTTGATGGGATTGGTTCATTTTTTGTTACTTCGTGTGCTTTTCTCTTATTTTTAGGTCCAATAGCCAAATCTACACAATTTCCACTTCATGTATGGTTACTTGATGCTATGGAAGGGCCTACTCCTATTTCAGCTCTTATACATGCCGCTACTATGGTAGTAGCAAGAATTTTTCTTGTAGCTCAATTGTTTCCTCTTTTTAAAGCTCTACCTTTAATAATGTATTTTATCTCTTGGGTAGGTGGAATAACAACTGTCTAACATTTCTAATAAGTTGTTGAATAGTCAACACTTTAATTCTATTTAGAGTTACTAGTTTGGACTATATCTAAACCATTATTAATTTTGTATTGGATTCATACATATGTTTAATAGTAGGATCTTTAGTCAGAATGCTTTATTATGACATTAAGTTTTTTTCTTATGTAGAACCATACAGATTATATATTACCATTAGAAGCAATGAATGGAGTGGTCATATAAAATATTATGTCCTATCTAACAAACTCAAAATTATTCTTCTGTTGCAATCTAAGCAGCAAATGATGAACATCTTTTTCTTAAATTAAAGTGCGCAAGAAACAGAAAAAGACCCATAAATACTTATTATTTTCTTTATAAATAAAAAGAAAAAATGATAAAAGTGACTCAAGATATCAATAACAAGATTCTTTAAAAGCACTTTTTCAGTGAGAAGAATGGAATGATAACAATGGGACCAATCCTAGACCTATTGACAGAACTCATAATGGAAAAAAAACCAAGGCTTTTTATTCTTCTCTTAGTAGATGAAGAAGATCTCAAAAATAATACTATGTTGTCCAATCCCAAAAAAAGAATATGAGATTGGACAACCTTTGTTTTTTGCTTTAATAATAAAAAATTAATTTATTCAATATTTATTGTATTCAATATATTTTTCTATTTGTATTTAATAAATAGACAAATAAATAATGAAGAATATGTACTACAAGGAGGAACATAAGCCAAAGTAAGAACCATAAAAAAAAAAACCTATTAAAACAATAACGAGAATACCAACTAAAATACCTATCAACCAAAGAGGGATCCTTCCGCCCATTTTTATTATTTCCTTTCACATTTTAAAAAAGTATTCATGAGGCATAAATAATAATACATAGAAATATTAGATCTCACCAAATTCAATAGGGTAAGAAAAAATATTATTACTGTTCCTAATTGAAAATGTAATTAGAGAATAGAACAGCAAGTACAAAAATAAGTAACAACCCCCAATAGAGGCTAGTACGATTCATTTCAACATTTTTTTCATTTGGGTTTGATTGTGTCATAAATAGCTCCATGATTTAGTTTATAATAAAGTTTATCGCTGCATGAACTGCATTGCTAATATTGATCCCAAGAAAAAAATTGTAGGTACAGCTAGCCTGTGAATGGCCAACCACCTAACTATAAAAATTGGATAGCTTCTATCTATAGTCATTAATACCTCATAAAAAGATTGAGATCTATTAAATTCATCAAGTTTCTCTAATGAATCAAAATGGCTAGTTACTAATGGAACCTCTTGCTAGCTTTCTATGAAATACTCATTTGGCCGAGGACTCCCGAATACATCATAAGCTAAACCCGTACTGAAAAATAACCAACTTGTAATGAATAGAGTGTTGGATACAATTGTTCAATTGTGTGTTATCTTTGATGTCACACAAATATCATATCAGTCATCAGATAGTGTCTACAGAGTCAGAAGGTCAGCAAGACAAAGGATAGTGTCTACCAAGCTCAAAAGGTTAGCTAGGCAAAGGATAGTGTCTATCGAGCTTAGAAGGTTAGATAAACAAAGGAAAGAGTCTAACGAGCTTAGAAAGTTAGCAAGGCAAAGGATAGTGTCTACCAAGCTTAGAAGGTTAGCAAAGAAAAGAAGCACTTCTTACCAAGCTCACTCAGTCATCAAAGGTAATTTGGAAGAAGCAGTTCTTACTGAGCTTGCTCAGTCATCAAAGGTAATTTGGAAGAAGTAGTTCTTACTAAGCTCACTCGGTCATCAAAGGTAATTTGGAAGAAATAGTTCTTATCGAGCTCACTCAATCATCAAAGGTCATTTGGAAGAAGCCAAAGGGATTCAGATCTTATCGAGTAAACTCAGTAGCCAAATGATTTTAAGGATATTGCAATGTTAACTGAGTCAAGAAGGTTAACTCGGGAAATTTCTAGAAGTAGTATTTACCAAGCAAGGTTGGCCAATAAAGGATTTCATTGTTTTATGAAATAATATTTATTTGTTCAGAGTAATATATATAGCTGACTGATGTATGGTTTATTGGTAAATGTAACATGTGAATGAGCTGACCTGACAATCTGAATGGTATAAGTAAGAGGTCAAGTTGCAAATTCTAAGTGAGTGTAAGATGGAAGTGTGGACTTAATGAGATATGAGGACTGATTATTGTGGAAGCGAATTTTAAGGATGATCAGAGACCATTGAGGAGCAGTAGAGCCATATTTGATTGAGAAGGATCTAATGAAGCAAAAAAGAGACCTATAATTAGAAAATTTAGTTGCATCTTGTTCAGGTTAATTCATTGTTTCTTTCTAACCATTGTAGCAGTGATTCCAAATCTCTTAATAGAGTTGGTCTAATAGCCATTTTGTAAATCCTCTAACAAGGTAATAGTTTAGTTGAATTGTTCTAAAAACCTCTAGCAAGGCCACTCCTAATAGGGTGATTAAATCCTCTAATAGGGTCACACCTAATCGTGTGTATTGTAACCTTTAACAAGCTTGGCTCCTAATAGGGCTCACTTCAGAAGAGTGAAAAATTGGTGACTAGTTACTTGGTGGTTTTTCCCATATTGGGTTTCCACATTAAATCTTATGTCTCTTATGTTCACTTTGTTTTCAGTTACATGCATGAATGCTTAAAGATAAGTAATAATTTAATTTACCAAGTTACAACATTTTTTTATCGAGTATTAGTAGTAACTAGATCTTTAAGACATCTAAGGGATCTGTGGATTAATTTTTTTTAGTAACTGATTCACCCCCCTCTTAGTTACTCTATTTTTAATCCCAACAATTGGTATTAGATCTATTGGTGCTTACAAGAAAATATTTCAAGGATCTAAGCTAAAGATCAGGATGTCTTACAAAAGGGAAATTCCAAGACTTAACAAGGACAACTTCTCAGCATGACAAGGATTGATGAGGCTTCATCTGGCTTCTATTGGTAATACAAGGCTAAAGTACCTTGATGAAAAATATGAAGATCCTTCTAGTACATTATCTATCAATGATATTGCTGAAAAGAAGACTCACAATAACATGATGATAGATATAGCATATGCTCTGAGTTATGAAGAATTTGATGACATCAAGGATTGCAAAATTGCCTTTGAAATGTGGAACAAGCTGAAAGAGATCTATGGAGGATATGGTAATGTGAGAAGAGCCAAAGAAAAAAGTTAGAGAGGGAAATTTGATCAAATTAGGATGAAAATATTGCAAAGTATTTTGAAAGAAGTTAAAGCATGTGTTAGTGCAATCAAATCATCTAGAGGAGATATCAGTGAGGAGATAGTTATAAGTAAAGTTCTTAGAACTCTACTTCCCATTTATGCGATCAAAGTCTCTGCAATTCAAGAAAGGAGATGTGAGGCAAATCATAAAATAAATTTAGAGGCCATAGTTGGAAGATTGACTGCATTTGAGCTAGACAACTATGACAATTATGTTCTAGCTACCAAGAACGTTGAATCAACATTTGAAGCCAAGCTTTCACTCAAAGAAAAAGGGAAAAAGATAAAGGATCCACAATTAGACAATGATGAAGAATCATAACAAAGTTCAAAAAATGATCTTGAAGTGGTTGAAGCTCTACTAGCAAGAAAATATTCAAGACGCAAAGGGAAATACAAAGGTAGGGTACCTCTAATCTATTTCTCTTGTGAAGAAATTGGACATATTGCAGCTAGGTGCCCAAATAAGCAGAAAAAAGATGAGAAGAAAGGTCACAAGTACAAGAAAGAATTCAAATCGTTCAAGGATAAAGGTAAGAAAACATATTTTATGGCAAAAGATTCTAATTATTTTGATGATGAAGAAGAAGATGAAATTGCCTATATTGCTGTGAAAGATGAGTCTTATAATGATGAGGAAATGGCACTCATTTCTCATATGAGCAAAAATGATACATGGATCATAGATAGTGGTTTTTCTCATCACATGACTAGTGATAAAACTAAGTTTGAATATTTTGAAGACTATGATGGTGGTAGTGTAAGATTTGGTAACAATGAACCTTGTTGTATAAGAGGAAAAGGAAGAATCTCACTAACCAAGGAACTTGTATGTGATAATGCATATTGAGTAGAAGGAGTAAAGCATAATTTTTTGAGTGTGGCACAACTACTCAATAATGGATCCAAAGTAGAATTTATGGAAGGAAAAGCAAGATTGCTAGATGGCAAAGGAAAGCTAATTAGATCAGGCACTCAAACAAAAGGTAACTTATTTTATCTTGAACTTGGTGAATGTTCATGTTTCATTGCCCAAATTGAAGAAAGTTGGTTATGGCATAGGAGGTTGTGTCATGTAAACTTTGACAACTTAATAAAAATTAGTAAATTCAAGAAAGTAAGAGGTATTCCTTACATAAAGAAACCTGAGGTTGGTCTATGCAATAATTGTCAAATTGGTAAAATGGGAAAGAGTAGTTTTAAGAGCAAGAACTATTAGACTAAAAAAGTTCTAGAAATTGTGCATATTAATTTGTATGGACATATTAACATTGAAAGTTATACCGATGAAAAATTCTTCATTCTATTTGTTGATGATTATTCAAGAATGATAACTGTCATGTACCTAAGAGAGAAATCAGAAGCATTTGAAAAGTTCAAATGGTATTTGACCAGAGTAGAAAAGGAAACATGTAAAAGCCTGATAGAGGTGGTGAATTCATTTCACATGAGTTTAATAACTTTTGCATTGAAAGGGGAATCAAAAGACAGGTTTCAGCACCTAGAACTCCTGAACAAAATGGAATAGTAGAAAGAAGGAATAGATCTATAATGGATTGTGCAAGAACCTTAATGATTGAGAAAGGCATTGCTATCAAATACTGGAAGGAAGCTATCAACATTGTAGTTCATACCTTGAACCAAGTATTTCTGAAAAAGGATTCATTCAAAACACCCTATGAGTTGTGGTATGGCTACAAACCCAATGTAAGTTATCTAAAAGTATTTGGAAGCAAATGTTACATTTTGAAAGAATTTAGAAAAGGTAAATTTGATGTAAAAAGTGATGAAGGAATATTTTTGGGATACTCTTGCAAAAGCAAAGCATATAGATGTTTGAACTTATCTACTCGCAAAGTCATAGAAAGTGCACATGTGAAAGTTGATGAGTTTGCAGAAAGAACAGAAGAAGAAAGCAAAAAGGAACCTAAAGACTACAGAAGATTTGTTTACATTAAATCTAATACAATGCCAAGTATACCTATTAATCAAGAATCCTCAACTCCAGATTCTTCATTAATTGAGTCACAAGAAGTTCAAATTGAGTCAACATCTACTGAGCTGCAAGAACCTGAGTTGCAAATAGAAGCTACCAAGTTAGCATCTACCAAGCCCAAGCAACCAGAATTAGAACTAGAAGTTGAGACATAGAAGGATAACAATGCAAGTCATTCAAAAGGCAAGTAGCCTGTGTTAGCCAAGTATGTTAGAAAGTATCATGCACCAGATCAGATCATTGGTGATAAATTAGAAGGAACAATGACAAGAAGTAAGTTGAAAGGCACTTGTTTACTTGCTAATTTTGAACCTAGAAATGTCAAAGATGCACTAGACAATGAAAGTTGGATTGAAGCTATGAATGAAGAGATAGAATAGATAGAGAAAAAAGAAACATGGACTCTTTTACCTAGACCCAAAGACAAGAATGTGATTGGAACAAAGTGGGTATTTAGAAACAAACTAAATGAAGATGGTAAGGTATCAAGGAACAAAGCTAGATTAGTATGCAAAGGATATTCACAAGAAGGTGTAGGCTATGGAGAAACTTTTGCTCTTGTTGCAAGATTGGAAGGTGTCAGAACCTTAGTTGCATATGCTTCATTCAAAGGATACAAAGCTTATCAAATGGATTTCAAGTCAGCATTTCTCAATGGCATATTGGAGCAAGAGGTTTAAATTGAGTAGGTTGAAAGTTTTTTTGATCCAGACAAGAAGGACATGGTCTGCAAATTGCATAAAGCATTATATAGTCTAAAACAAGCCCCCAGAGCATGGTATGAAAGATTGCATAACTATCTTATTCAGATTAATTTTCAAAGAACTAATGACAACAATAGTTTGTACATAAAAGAAGGGCCAGATAATAAGATTGTTTTGGTAGAAATATTTGTAGATGATACTTTGTTCACAGAAAATGATGATCTTTGCAAAGAATTTTTTGAACAAATTAACAAGAAATTTGAAATGTCAATGTTTGGTGAAATCAAATTCTTTGTTGGTCTTCAAATTCAACAAAATAAGAATGGCATCTTCATCACTCAATCTAAATACATCAAGGAGATACTAAAAAAGTTTGGGATGGAAGACTACAAACTAGTTGGGACTCCTATGTGTATTGGATTAAAACTTACCAAAGATGATGAATTAAAGGAAGTGGATCAGACATTGTATAGATCTATGATTGGAAAGTTGCAATATGTAGTGCACAGAAGATCAAACATTGCCCTTATTGTAGGAATTGTAGCAAGATTCTTATCAAAACCAAAATAAAATCACATTATGGCAATCAAAAGGATCATGAGATACTTAAAAGGAATTGAAGATTATGGATTATGGTATAAACTTGGAGTAAAATTGGATTTAAAGGTGTTCACTGATGCAAATTGGGTAGGAAATATTGATGATAGAAAGAGCACAAGAAGAGGAGCTTTCTTTCTCAAAAAAAGGTTGGTTTCTTGGACAAGAAAAAAGAAGAATTATACATCTCAATCCACAGTAGAGGCTAAATATGTTGCAGCAGTAGTAAATTGCTCAAACATTGTGTGGTTTAAACAATTATTGGAAGGTATGAAGCAAGAAATCAAAAAACTAGTTGCTATTTTTTGTGATAACACAAGTGCAATTAACATCTCCAAGAATCCAGTGATGCATTCAAAAACCAAGCATATTGCCATAAAATATCACTTTGTTAAAGAATTGGTGCAAGAAAAGGAAATAAGATTGGAATATGTGCATATAAAGGAACAAATTGCTAACATATTCACAAAGCCTTTACCTAAGGATGCATTCTTGTATCTAAGAGGTAAGTTAGGGGTCATTCTCCTATCTAAAGCTCACTAAAATATAGTTTTAGTGATGCATCAATAGGAATAGAATTGAAGATCTATTAGTTGATGCAGCATACCAATGAAGACATTGCATATGAATTAGTACATTAGGTACAATGCTATTCAACTATTTTGAGTTGTCTTTGGCATGTGTTGTCAAAGAGGGAGAATATACTACTGACAGATGCTATCATATCTTTCTAAAATTTTCTTGCAAAATAATAAGAGTTTGTGTAACAAGGAGGGATTATTATGAAAGAGGGAGTTTTCTATATTTGAAGAAAGAAAGTAAAGTATTCTTTTAGTAAAAGACTTGTTTTCAAATTTCATTCTGCTATAACATGTTGTGTTGCCACAAATGCCAAAGAGGGAGATTTTTTGATACAATTGTTCAATTGTGTGTTGTCTTTGATGTCACCCAAATATCATATCAATCATTAGATAGTGTCTATCAAGCTCAAAAGGTCATCTAGATAAAGGATAGTGTCTCCCAAGCTCAGAAGGTTAGCTAGACAAAGGATAGTGTCTATCGAGCTTAGAAGGTCAGCTAGACAAAGGATAGAGTCTACCAAGCTCAGAAGGTCAGCAAGGCAAAGGATAGTGTCTACTGAGCTCAGAAGGTCAACAAAGCAAAGAAGTAGTTCTTACTAAGCTTACTTAGTCGTCAAAGATAATTTGGAAGAAGCAGTCCTTACCAAGCTCACTCGGTCATCAAAGGTAATTTGGAAGAAGCAGTTCTTACCGAGCTCACTCAATCATCAAAATTAATTTGGAAGAAGCAATTCTTACCAAGCTCTCATGAAGGGATTTAGTTCTTATCAAGTAAACTCAATAGCCAAAGGATTTTAAGGATATTGCAATGTTAACCGAGTCAAGAAGGTTAACTCAAGAAATTTTTGGAAGCAGTATTTACCAAGTAGGGTTGGCTAGTAAAGGATTTCATTAGTTTATGAAATAACATTTATTTGTTCAGAGTAATATCTATAGCCGATTGATGTATGGTTTATTGGTAAATGTAACATGTGAATGAGCTGACCTAACAATTTGAATGGTATAAGTAAGAGGTCAAATTGTGAATTCTAAGTGAGTGTAAGATTGAAGTGTGGAATAAATGAGATATGAGGACTGATTATTATGGAAGCAAATTTGAAGGATGATCAAAGACCATTGAGGAGCAGCAGAGCAATATTTGACCAAGAAGGATCTAATGAAGCAAAACAGAGACCCATAATTAGCAAATTCAGTTGCATCCTATTCAAGTTAATTCATTGTTTCTTTCTAACCATTGTAGTAGTGATTCGAAATCTCTTAATAGAGTTGGTTTAATAGCCATTTTGTAAATCCTCTAACAAGGTAACAGTTCATTTGAATTTTTCTAAAGACCTCTAGCAAGGCCACTCCTAACAGGGAGATTAAATCCTCTAACAAGGTCACACCTAATAGTGTGTATTGTAACCTTTAATAGGGTTGGCTCTTAACAGGGCTCACCTCAAAAGAGTGAAAAATTGGTGATTAGTTACTTGGTGGTTTTTCTCATATTGGGTTTCCACGTTAAATTTGGTGTCTCTTATGTTCACTTTGTTTTCAATTACACACATGAATGCTTGAAGATAAGTAATAATTTAATTTACCAAGTTACAACATTTGTTTAGCAAGTATTAGCAGTAACTAGATCTTTAAGACATCTAAGGGATCTATGGATTTATTTTTGTTAGTAACTGATTCATCCCCCTCTTAGTTACTCTATCTTTAATCCCAACATAGAGAAGGTATAGTAATGCTATGGATAACCCAGTATTGAATACTAGTAATAATGTCAGTAAAAGTGTGTTCTCCCATATTCCCAGACATGCTAAGCTCCCTATATTATTCTAAAATCAAGGCTGAATTGATCCCATGAAAGAAAGAGATCAGGAAAGGGAAAACTACCAATATTTTCTACAATCCTTGCTTGATTGTCAATATGATACCAAGGGTATATTTGAAGTATACTAAGTATAACTAGCATGCTTCTAACATAGCAATATAATTTTACTTAATATAGAAAAGGAGTTGGATCATTAATTAAATTACTACACAATTGGTATTTATTTTATTTATAGGTGGGGATTTCATTTTTACTTTTTTTATTAACAGAATATCTTTTTATTGTATATTCCCTCTATGTTTGTTGATAACATGATTATTAGATATTCAATACTAACTTTGTATCTATTTATTTAAACTATTTTTTCTACTCCTAAAGAATAAATTGAGGTAATTGCCTGACAAAAATATGTATCAATCATTGTTTTTTTAATTGATTTCTTCCATGCTTACTATAATTAGTTATTTTGATTTTTTATTAGTTTTTCTTATTTTCACCTCAGTCTTATTCATTGGGTTAAGCAGTATAGAACTTATTTGAAATAGAAAATAACCTCAATAGAAATTGAGATTCCAAGTCAATTTGAGGTACTATGTAGATTAGCTATTAATCCTTACCTATTCTTTTTCATAATAAAAAAAATATGATTGAAGTTTTGTTATCTGAAATTATGTTAGGTCTAATTCCTATAACTTTGGCTAGATTATTTGTAACTGCATATTTATAGTACCGACGCGGCAATAAATTGGATATTTGATTTAGAACCATATTATGAACGAGTCTCCTACTGATTCTAAGGAATTAGATTCCATTATCTTTTTCAATCTAAGTGACAAGAAGATCAATCAGAAAAAAGAAAAAAGAAATACACAAGATCACACTATGTAGGATTTGAACCTATGACATTAGGTTCTAGAGACTTGCATTCTACCAAACTGAACTAAGAGCGCTTTTTCTTATTTCTTTTTTCTTGAAAGAAAAGATTATTTTGATGTTTCATTGAATTAAATAACTATCACTTGAATTTTTACTTTTTTTATGGAAGATTTAGGATTAAAAAAGGGCAGGGATGATAGGATTTGAACCTGCGACATTTTGTACCCAAAACAAATGCCCTACCAAGCTATGCTACCCTTTTAATTGTGAGTATTTTTTATTCAATATTTTATATTAAAAATATTGAATTTTGTTTTCCACATTTATCTACCTTTGAACGTGAATAGACTGTATATATAGAAGATATAATGTAGAAGATGTCTATTTATTGACAGTACTTGATTACTTACTATTACATAGTTATTACTATCATATCATATTGTGTAAAAAAAAAAAGAAGAATTTGTGCCAAATACAAATATCTATTTATAGATAATATAAAACTACAGGTGTAGTTGAGCATATGATATATCTATCATTCTTGAGAAGGAGAACTTATGAACAATGCAAGATATAAAAACATATATTTCCACAGTGCTTGTGTTAGCTACTTTATGCTTGGTATTTTCATCCAGTTTATTAATTGAGATAAATCATTTTTTCCCAGATGCTCTGACTTCTCCCTTTTTTTGACTTTGATTTTTTTGGCTTTCTTGCAAACCCAAAATAAAAAAATGATGTTAGATTCATTTCCTTTTCTTATTGGATAAATAAAATTTTAGAAGGGGAGGGTGAAGTTAGGATTAAAATAAAAGTAAAAATATAGATCCAAAAGTTCCTCAAATAGTAAACTACTTGAAAATCTTAATTAAAGATTTTATTATGAGAATGAATTAAGTAATAAAATATTTAATCATTTTTAAGACAACTTCTATCCCTTTCTCTTTCTTCTCTTTTTTTTCCCAAATTGAAAAGAAGTAGATATAATACCAAAAGTAAGTTATATGGCCAAGGGTGGAAATGTAAGAATAACGATTACTTTAGAATGTACTAGTTGTACCCAAGATAGTGTTGAAAAAAAATCAATGGGTATTTCCAGATATATGACTCAAAAAAATTGCCACAATACTCCTAATTGATTGGAATTAAATAAATTTTGTCCTTCTTGTTACAAGCATACCATTCATGGAGAAATAAAAAAATAGATTAAATCTAACATTTCTGCCAAGAAATAGAAATATATATTGAAGATATTTATTTCTTTATCTTTGTATATATATTAACAAGTCATTGTCAATATTTCTTTTCAAAATATTTTGAAACAAAATAAATAGTATTTGAAAGGTTCATAAAACAAACTATGAATAAAATGAAGCCATTTTTTCGGAATACATATAAACCATTTTTTCAAAATAGATCTAACAAGTTAAGAAATAGATCTAAATTGAGAAGTAGATCTAAATTGAGAAATAGATCTAAGTCATCTTTTTGAAATGCATCTAAGCGATTTTCTCCAAATTAGCATTCTTTTCGAAAATGTTTATCACCAATTCAGCTTGGAGAGCAAATGGATTATAAAAATATTAGCTTAATTAGTCGATTTATTAGTAAGCAAGGAAAAATACTATCTCGTCAAAGGAATCAATTAACATTGAAAAAACAATGCTTAATAGCTAGAGCTATTAAACAAGCTCGTATTCTATCTTTGATACCCTTTCTTTCTTTCAATTCAAAAGTAATTAGAGCTTAAGACTCCTCCATTTAATTCGAGCTAGGATATCTGACAAAGATAGTGCATATTTTTTTCTCTTTCTATAAATAAAATGAAAAGAATTTCATTATCCAAGTCATTCCAAATTTTGCCCTTCTCTGACCCTTCCTACCCAATCAGAAGGGACAACTAATGCATTCCACTTATCAAATCAGGGTTTGTGGTCAGTCTATGACCCCTGGATGACAAAAGAATCCTTAGAGCAATCTCATAGTTCCTATGGGGTGGAGATGATGGGGTCGGTCCATGGCATGACTTTTCCTTCTGCCCCCTTTTTTTTGGGCTAAAAAAGGGTTGAAGGGAGATAGTACATCAAGTTGTTCACAAGGGCCAACTTTATCCTCTTCCCCAAAGATCCTATAAGAAAGACCCCTAGGAGAGCCACCAACTCCAACTATGGACCATGTACAATCCATACTAGATCTAACCAACTACCCACCCTACCTTCTCTACATTCTTTATAGTCTATCTTTGTCTTAATAGAGTTTTTTAGTGGCATGTTATGGTCCTTTCTCCCATTACTAATAAAAAGTGAGCCACTGGTTTAGGTAAAAATACTATCATTACCGCCTAAACAATTAGACATCCAACCCCTAATCACAATGACCTAATTGCAAGAGCAGAGCTCTACCAATTAAGCTATATCCTTGTAGATATCAAATGAAGTAGACAAAAATCCTACTACATAGTGCATAATGGGTGGGCTATCTTGGGCTTGAACAAAATACCTCACCCATGAAGTAAATAATTGCACCTATGATTTGAGGAGAATAAGTTCTCTCTTCATTCAGGAGTGACTCATCCTTCCCAAACACAACACACATTTTTTTGCTGTACTGCACTCTCCAAGTGTACTTGCTCTCCTTCCTTTTTCTTTGCCAATGGCAAGAAAAGAAGTAAAAAATTGGATGAGAAGAGAAAAGGAGGTATTAATAATTTCCTCCTAACCCAATCCCAGACACTCCAAGATCCTTTTTTGATCCTACTTTTCTCATCATTTATTAGGAGATGAATAATGATTTCCTAATCTACTGATCCAATAATTGCTCATAGTAATTGAACAAGTCGAAGACTGAGCAAGTATTTAACTATCCACTATTTTAGGTTTAGAAAGAAAAAGTCTCTCAGCCAAACCTATACTTACTATATTTCCCACATCCTACTCAAAGAAAAAAGCATGAATTCAAATGATATGATCCTTCTATCACCCTAGAATAAAAGGTGATCTCATGGTTCTTGGTCTATGAAGATGTGTTGTTAGGTGTTTTTTTTAACATTTAGGTTTAATTAATAAGAACTTTAGCCTATGCCCAAGAGATAGCCTTCCATACACTGATAAGATATGCATGGATTCTTGAAAAAAAGTAGCCAAAATACATTGCTGCCTAGGACCGCCCAGGTCCCAAGAATGAATAGAAAATTTGATCTACATTTGATCTCACCTTAATCACCTCATCTATCTTCCTGGTGAAAAAAAGTCAGTTTTCAACCCTAGTTCAAATAGAAGGAGTATGCCATGCTAATGTGCCTTGGATGATCCACATCTCTGGGTTAGGCATTGATGAGCACATTGAACTATCCATGTGGCTGATAGCCTTCATAGTCCAGGCACAATGATGTAGTTATCAGGTGTGCACTCTACCACTAAGCTAATAGCCCAGTAGGCTCCCTAGTAGTAGGGGATGCCTACCAAAAGCAAGAGAAATCCTCTTGCTCACTTGCTTGCCTTTTGTTTTTTGAGACCTTCTTTTTGTATGTGTTCTTTTATTAATTCTATAATTCTAAATAATTAAACTAAACTTACCAATGCCATAAGCTTCTTACTTAAAATAAATAAGTAACCAATACCATAAGCTTCTTAAATAAATAAGTAACCAATGCCATAAGCTTCTTAAATAAAAAAGTAACCAATATCATAAGCTTCTTAAATAAATAAGTAACCCATGCCATAAGCTTCTTAAATAAATAAGTAACCCATGCCATAAGCTTCTTAAATAAATAAGTAACCAATTCCATAAGCTTGTTAAATAAAGTAAAAAATTCCCTAAGCAAATAAGAAACTAATGACATAAGAAAATTAAATAAAGAAACCAATGCCATAAGCTTCTTAAATAAAGTAAAAAATGTCCTAAGAAAATAAGAAACTAGTGACATAAGAAAATTAAATAAAGAAACCAATGCCATAAGCTTCTTAAATAAAGTAAAAAATGCCTTAAGAAAATAAGAAACTAACCTAAGAAAATAAGAAACTAATGACATAAGTCTTTTAAATAAAGTTATAAACTTCTTCAATAAATGAATCATAAACTTCTTCAATAAATGAATAATTAATCACATGTTAAATAAAGATAAAGATATATATATATAAACAAAAAATAAAATAGAAAAAATGATTTCAAAATTGAAATCATTGTCTCTATTGTCTCTATTTGTTTTGTAAATACTATTTTTTCTATTTTTCTAATGTATAAATTCAAGATACTAAATGGTTGAATAAACTAAAACAAGCATAGAAAATAGGAGATTATCCACTTGTCTTGACTTGGGAAAAGGAGCTTACATATGAACTTCATTCTTACTTACCTGACTATATTGAACTTCACAGCCGATAAATGACAAGAGACTTAATCTCTTGTAGATGCATCTTCATGTCACTTGCTCTCTTTTGCAAGCCTAATAGTGTATGAACTCAACAAGCATGAGCTCTCCTTGAAAAGGAGGTAATCCATCCACACCTTCTAGTATGACTACCTTGTTACAACTTCACTCCAGTCACTAGTTGTTCCTTGGGCATCTCCCTCCTTGCAGTTAAGATAATGACTTCAAGCATGGCACACTTCCCTAGTGTGATGGGTGGTGTTTACAAGGCCCAAGAATGAATTCACTACCGTATGGCTAACTAGCAATTACTAGCGATTCCTACTTCACACAAGCGAGTTGTAGCCTACAATCCAAATTGAGGCTAGGTTTTTGAGGTTAGCTTACCCTCACGGGGTCACAACTCTTTGTCCCGACCATTGTAGTATGTGTGTCACCTAGGGTATAAGGGGCATAATGACTTGACATCATCCTCACCTTACTTAAGCTTAACACTGCTAGTTTGTTAAGAGTTCCAAACTTTATGGCAACTAAACATGAGGGTTGCGCTCATTACAGGACTTAACCCAACACCTTGTGGCACAAATTGATGATAGCCATGCACCACCTATGTCAGCATTCCTGAAGGCACTCCTTTTTTCAAAAGGATTCATGACATTCCAATCCCTAGTAAGGTTCTTCACTTTGCATTGAATTAAACCACATTCTCCACTACTTGTGTGGGGCCCCACCAATTCCTTTGAGTTTCATTCTTGCGAACGTACTTCCCAGGTGGGATACTTAATGTGTTAGCTATAGTATGATATGGATTGATACGCACAACACCTAGTACCCATCATTTATGGCTAGGACTATTGGGGTATCTAATCCCATTTTCTCCCCTAGCTTTTGTCTTTGAGTGTTAGTAACAACCCAACAGAATGCTTTTGCCCTTGGTGTTCCTCCCAATCTCAACACATTTCACTGCTCCACCAAAAATTCCCTCTACCTCTACCATACTCTAGCTTGATAGTTTCCACCACCTATCTAGGGTTGAGCCTTGGGATTTGATGATGGACTTGAAAAGCCACCTATGGACACTTTACACCCAATAATTCTAGATAACACTTGCATCCTCTATTTTACCATAGCTGCTAGCATAGAGTTAGCCGATGCTTATTCCTTAGATATTGTCATTTATTCTTTTCTAAGAAAAGAAGTTTACGACCTGTAAGCCTTCTTCCTTCACATGGCATTACTCCATCAAGCTTTCACACATTGTGAAAAATTCCTCATTGCTACCTCCCATAGGAGTCTAGGCCATGTCTCAGTCCCAGTGTGGTTGATCATCCTCTCAGACCAACTACTAATCAGAGCCTTAGTAAGCCATTGCCTCACCAACTAGCTAATAAGACGTGAGATCTTCCTTGGGTGGATTCCTCCATTTTGCAACTTCGTTTTATTTGATCTCTTTAACAAGCTTAGTGCTAAGAATAACCTTTTTATTATTTAAATGGAGAGAAGAACCCACAATTAGTTTTTTTGGCAATTTACAAACAAACAATTTTAATAAAATATTTCAGTTTCTCATTTTATTATGTTCCACTTTGTGTATTCCTCTATTTGTTTAATACATTCAATGTACATAAATGGTTGTAACAAAGTTTTTGTTATTCATATTAACAGCTACTCTAGGAGGAATGTTTTTATGTGGTGCTAATGATTTAACAACTATCTTTGTATCTTTAGAATGTTTAAGTCTATGTTCTTATCTATTATTTGGATATAACAAAAGAGATGTTTAGTCTAATGAGGCTATTATGAAATATTTACTTATGGATGGAACAAGTTCTTCCATTCTTGTGTATGGTCTTTCTTGGCTATATGGTCTATCTAGAAGTGAGATGGAAATTCAAGAAATAGACAATGGTCTTATAAATACACAAATATATAACTCTCTAGGAATTTGGATTGCACTTCTATTTGTAATGGTAGGAATTACATTCAAACTTTCTTTAGTTCCTTTTCATCCCCTTTCTTACTATTGTATTTATGTTAATGCATTTTATAATGATCCACAAACAAGGTATTTTAGGTCCTTTATAAAAAGGAAATCTACATTTTGAATCAATATTGAAAACCTATTATTATTTTTTTTTTCTAATAGATCATTGCTATGAAAAAAATGTTTCTTGGATTTCTCCTTTCAATTATTAAGTATTGTTAAGTATTAAGTATATTTAATACAAAGAATTGAAGTAGATACTGATCTCAAATGGAGCAAATGGATTATGCGAGTGTGTGACTTGAACTATTAGTTAGGCCATGCAGATCAATTTATAGGATCTATCATATAAAGATTCAGATCAAAATGTGTCTCTATCCCAATTTTCTTTCCAAAAATAAGAGGTTTAGAACCTGGAAAAAAGGAAAACACTTTGTTGTGTTATAAGAAAATTATTTCTATGATCAAATCCAAATTAGGCTTTGTGAGATCTAGGTAATAGTAATAACATTTTAGAACTAAAATTTATTACTTAAATTTATCCTTTCCTTTTCATAGTATAAAAATGCATGCATTTCCCTTGCATTTCAATATGGTAAATTATTGGAGTAAAGGATGGGATCTAAAGAAGGAAAAAGGCCAAATCAATAACAAGTCAATATCTTGTATGCAAAATACATTGTGAGGGTCTAGATAAATACAGATTACAAGGAATAAGATCATCCAAAATGCATATTGATCATGATCAAATTTTTGAGCTTACTTGGATACTGAGCATACGAAAAAATAAAATTATGAATTTTCCATAGATCTTCTTAGTTATACTGATTCTATCATGATGATACATATTTTTCTTCCAATAAATGAAAAGGAATAAGAGTTAAATTTTGCATTTTGCTTCAGCTCAATAAATGTTCAATTCTTTCCTATATACTTCAACAAGAAATTAGGAAAAGATATTTGTGAAACAAAATTGACAGTTCTCTTTGTTTTACCACCAAAATCACCTTCTTCTATTTTAGAATTGATAGAAGAAGGTTTACCACCAAAAGCATCATATTCACTAGACAATGCCAATCAAAACACATTCTTTGCTAATATAGTACGTCTATTTATTGCATTTGATAGTGAATAGTATTAGTAGCTTCTTCTTTGGGGAAATGTCAGACTTTTGGTCTATGATCAATAATTAGCACATGAATATGAATTCTAATTGGTAGATTTGTAAAGGTTTTAGAGTATCTATATTTTCTCTTTTATCTAGGTAATTACCTAGTCATGTCTTAACATCTTTGTCTACTACATATTTTAATGGTGCAAAATTCAAAAGAGGTCAATGAGCTGAGAGAAAAGCTAACAGAGGTAAGTATTTTTTAGGTTTCATTTTAAAAGCCCTCTATTGATTTCCACATAATGAACATTGATTCTATTTGGATATATATATATATATCCCTTGGTCATGAATAGTTTAATCACCAATGCTTTCAATAGAATTCTGTTGTATTAAATTTGAAAATGAATTCACTTTTTTTCTTTGAAAGTTTGAAGATCTATATTATATGAATACAAAAATCTAAGTCATGTATACAATAGTCAAAGAAAATAATTTTTTTTATGTTAATTCAATATTTAACACAACTAGTAATCTTCTTCTAGAAGACCTACATCACTTTCCCTACGAGGAATTAAGGAAATTCCTACAAAATGATGGAGAAAGAATTATTGGAACATTATCTCATTAAAAATTCCTCCTATATTTTATTATGATGTTTGGGGTCACCTTCAAGCAACAATAGCCATAAAAGTTCATATTTTTTTATCCTATGCACTTTTTGTTTGGATTATTTTTGCTTCATTATTGCTACTAAGTTGCTAACAATCTGATAACTTGAAAAAATTTCTATTAATATATTTAGCTACAAATTAAATTGGTAAGAGATTTTAGCATAATCACAATTGAACTCTCCTCCCCCACTCTCCCCTCTTAGGATTATTATACTATTCTACAAGAAATGACAATAGATTTTTAAATTTAAAATCCATTATCCTAGTTCCCTTTTCCTTTGGTTGATTTAAGTTTGACAAAATGGACTTACTTTTTGAAATAAAAGGAGCCTTTAAACTATCACCTTGATTGGATGTTGCCTTGTTGTCTTTATTTCAATAAATATAGGTCAATAACCTTTTTTTTTTTGTGCTATATGGAGAATGAAATTAAACATATTAATAATTTATTATGTATTCTTTAAAGGGTGCTAGCTAAATGGAAGAGCACCTGCTTTACAAGCAGGAGGATGGTGATTCAATTCCATCGTGCTCTATTATGACCAAATATACTACCAAACATGTGACTAAATATGCTATTGAATGTGCTATTAAATATGTGACCAAATATACTATTAAATATGCTACTAAATATACCCTTAAATATGTGAGTAAATGTGACAAAATATATGATTAAATATACCACTAAATATGTGACTAACTTGATGATCAAAATTATTGATCAAATAACTAACTAAAATTGTTCAGTAGTAAGTTTAGTAGTGTTATAAATGACTGGATATTAACTGTTATTAGTCACATGACTGATTTTAGTCACATATATGCAAATTTTAGTGGTTTTTTAGTCCCATGTTGTTTTTGTACTAGTGATCTCTTTATTTTGATCTCAACTAGTTGTATATCTTTAAAAGGGAGACCTCTCTCCTCATATAAGGATCTTAATTTTTCTAGTTATTGTTATGCTCCAAGTTTCTTGACAAGTTTTCTTGGAGCTTTTTAGAGAACTTCTTGCTTCTTGTCTCATTCTTATATTATCATCCTTGTTCCAGTTTAGATGCATTTGGAATAGTTTAGCTTTCTATTTACATTAGCATAGATTTCTTAGCTTAATTTAAATGGTTGTAATACTCTCATTTTGCTTAGCTTAGTTGCATTCTTTCATTCCATCATAGTATAGTTCATTTCTTGCATTGCATATTGAGATTTCTTTTGACACTAGCATTCTTGCTCTTGTCTAAATAATCTCCCATTTCATGGTTTACTAGCAAAGGTTGAATCTCAAAGGCTCAGTTGAGAGCTCTTTACATGCTCATTTCCACACCTTTGCACACCATGGATAGGAATCTCTAAGCCTCTATTCAAGCATTCCAATCCATAGAATAACTTGGATAAAAGGGTTTAGAGAAGTGTACAATATTAGTGTACATTTTTGGCACCTACATTTTTTCATTTAGAGTTTTGTTAAAAATAATCTGCAATTACAAATGAAATAGCTCTTTTATGTAGCATTCTAGTGCTTCCATTCTCTATTTCAATTCTTCTATAAGTTTGTGCAATGCATTTGAACACTAAAATAACACTTTTGTTTAGTCTTTTAGCACATTTAACAACTTTTGTAGTAGTTTTACAAACTCTTATAGTACATTAATATAGTATGCAGCACATTTATTTTGCATGTTGTCATTTTCCTTCTGAAAGGTGTTTCATGCATTTTGAAGTGTTTTAGTACATGTAACTCCCTGTTGAGCATTTGAAACTTCTTGTTTTTCATTTGAAGCTTTTTGTTGCACATTGAAACTTTCTATTGTGTATTTGAAAGTTTTTGTAGTGCATTTGAATAATTTTGTGGTACATTTGAAAAAAGTGTTTTGAGAGGCTTTTTGATCATCTTGCATATCTTGCTATGCCTTTGGTCTCTATTTTAGCACTTTTGAGATTTGTTTCAACACTTTTGCATTCTTTTGTAGTGTTTTATCTTCTTTCTATAGTGCTTTTGCTTCCTTTTGTAGCACTTTTGCTACTTTTATTCTGATATACCTTCTTAGAGATTAGATTTCTTTCATTTCAATTGTATAATTTTATGACAAGTACTAACACTGGTTTTTGTATGGATTACATTCAATTTTCATTATCTTTGATAGCCTAACTTGGTTATTTTTTAGGGTTTCTCTAAAATTTCTCTAAAAATAATTCATGTCAAAGCTTCAAATGTAAAAAGGCTACTAATGATTGTTTGCAAGGGTTCTTAAAAGCATAAAAATAATCAAACAACTGTGCTTTTATTTCCCTTATTTTTGTGTACGACAATATTACTAGTTTTTCATCTTTGATAGGCACATGAAATGTGCAATTGGGATCTCATGGTGGTAGGAAAGTATGTTCTTCACCCTTGTGGTGAATCAAAAATCTTGACCCACCTTTAAATTTAAAAATTAAGTGGGATAATTGACCTTCTTTGTGTTGTTGGGAGAGATGATTAGAATAGGAGAGTATCCTCTTCATCCTTGTGGTGAATTAGAAATCTTGAGCTCCAAAAGTAAATCCATCTTGTCTAGTTTATCATTCTTTAGAGGGCTTGCTCTTGAGCAATCAAGAGGAATGATCCAAGTAGGAAAAAGAAAAATTGGATATTCTAACCCACTATAAACTCAAAGGCTACCAAGGATAAAAGACCTTGGTAGACATAGTTCTTGTCTTTTCTTAGTGTGAGTACTTGTGGGATTGGGACCATGAGCAAAATGCTAGGCAAAGTTTTTAAAGGTACTCTTGTGGTCATGAGGTCTGATACTTGATGCAAGGTAAGGTGTCTTGTAATTGGAAGAAAGGGGAGTGCTATGAAGGGAAGCCCTTTCTAAACACCATCGACTAGAAGCTACCTTAATTTTTTACTCAACATCTTGGTGCATGGATTGATCCTAGTTAATTACTCTAATCATCTAAAGATTATACACTCACCATTCGTGTCCCCTTAGTTATGTTAATGGCATCTCCATGACAAAGCCAATATCTCTTGTGGGAAACCACTTGGTCTAAGGTGAAGAGACATCAAACATGGGCCAAGTTGTTGAGTAATGAACTATGACCTTAAGTAGTATTGCTTGGCATGTGTTCTTGAATGTGCTAGAATCATGTAAACATTCTTGAACATAAAAAATTTTGTTAGCATTTGTAGAAGTTTTCTTTTGATATTCCAATTGCATGTTTGTAAGGTTGTTGTGTCTCTTGTCTAACTATTTGAGACATGTTAAATCCCCTTACTATTTTCAAACCATGTTATTTTATATTGTAAATTCAGGGTCTATGTTTTCTACACTACATTCTAGTCTAAAACATCCACAAAATTAACTCAAACCATAGGATTTTGAAGTCTTAAGCAACATTTTTCACAGTTCACTAGTCCCTTATCATATGGCCTTTTGAGAAATATCACATGAAATTTCATACCTGAGCAAGTATTCCCTATATTATATAAGGCCTATCATACTAAGGTTATCAACTCTATCACCCTTCTTAAGGGAAACTATAATTTGAGATAAAAGTATCACCCAACTATTGTAAAGTCTATTGTATTATACATTGTGCTGATCAAATATTGTCTAGTTCTCTAAGAAATATTTCCCAGTTTCTACTACTTTAAAAACATATTTAAAATTGTGTCATAGTTGATTTAAAGGTGTTTTCATTTCATCCTACCCAAGTCTAGTAAAAAATTTCCATGTTAGGTATGTTAGTTCTAAGTTGAAAAGATGGTTCTGGTTTATCATAAGTAAGCTAAATTTTTTCGTAATCATCATTAGTCAAAATATGGTTATGTCTCTATGCTATCTACTTTCTTAGTTTCTTACTCATCTTCTTAGCTTGAGTCATTAGTGTTGTATATTCTTGAGAACTCTTGAAAAGCCACTCGCTTATTTTATCTTTGACAAGTGATCATTCTTGACCTTACAAGCTTCAAATCTAAAATGCTTTACCTCATCTCATTAAATTAAGATATATCCTTACATGATGGTTGTGACTAGGTTCCAAGTTGATAAAGGGAGTCATCCTTCTTACACCTTTGAACAATTAGAAACTCCAAATAGGTGTCCTCATAGACAACCTTGTGTGGAAGAACCTATCTCTAATATGTCGAAAGTGGCTAACACTTGGCATAACCTGCTCTATATGTTTGAGAACCCTTTTGATATGCCCTTTGATATTCCTAGGGATGAAGATATTGTGTCACTCAACATGCATATAGAAGACATGAAACACCACATAGAAGAAAAAGCATGCCTAAAGGCTATACACATGGATAATAGAGAAAGATGCTATCATCAAGATGAGGTTGATGCTCAAGCATGCAATTATAAAGATAGATATGGCTACTATATCAATCCCTTTGATAAAATTCCTCTTGGTGGAAACATAGAAAAAAACACACTGTCTACATCTCCTAGAGTAAACATGGGAGCATGTCCATCTCTACCCCATACACTCACAATCACATCATGGAAGTGAGACCAATGATGAAGTCACTATTGAAGATTTCAACAAGATGAGGTCACCCAAAGGATAATGCTAAATGACTTAGAACAAAATGGGGACTAATATTTTCAATACATGATAGCTAAGGGTTGTAAACTCCCTCATGATTTTTATGTGCAAAGAGTCATACAAAAAGAAAACCTATTGAAGCTGAGATCTTGAGAGAGGAAATGTGAGAAGTCAAAAATCAACTCACTCAATTACAAGTTTTCAAGGATTAACCGAAAGCCTCTTTTGTAGTATCAAAATGTACTCTTCCTTTTGATATCAGTCTTTACGTGATCCCATTTCCATAGGATATAGAGGTTCCTAAATATGAAAAATATGATGGAAATGGTGATTCTCATGACCATGTAAGGTACTTCTATGCTCCTAGAATGAAATTTATGCATGAGGACACTTATCTTATGAGGTTGCTTCCTAGAAGCTTGAGGGGCCAAGAAATGGAATGGTTCACAAAATTGTCACCCCCTTTCAATTTGACAAATTTGCATGACAATTCATTCAACAATATTCCTATAATATTCAACATCTTATCACTATGTTGGACTTATACAACATTAAGTGAAAAAAGACCCTTTTGCTACATACCTCCAACATTGGAAATCTTTACACTCTTGGTACCCTTAATAGATTCTTGAGACTAAGAAGATTGGAATTTTTGTCAACACACTTATACCTAAACTATACTATGATCTTTCAAAACAAATATTCACCTCCTTTAATAATATGGTTGAAAGTGCATACCACATTGAGGATGTTTTTATTAGGAAAGCCAACATTGTATTGAAGAAAGACAAAAATGGCAATGGAAATGGAATAGAAAAGAAAAACCCTTGTAGTAAGAACAAATATTTGTCAATTAAAGAGTAGTGGATGCTCCTAAGACCAAGGAGTTGGCCTTTAACCTTTCTAATGCCATTTATGGAACAAAAGAACAAGAGACTTCAAAGTCTAAAACTTTTGACAAGAAAAAGAAATTGTCTAAAAAAAGCATGTTTAACACCTATGGTATAATCTTATGAAGTGGTCCTCAAGACCTTTCTCACAGATAATATTTTCATGCTTCCTCAGCCCTATGATCCATCCATCAAGCCTAATTGGTGGATACATGATCATTTCTGTAACTACCATAGAAGCAAGGGCCATAACGTAGAAAATTGTTTCAAACTCAAGGATGTTATTTGAGACCTCATTGATGGAGGAAATTTTTTAATGGATGGATTAATTATAAATTATGACCACAAAGCCTTTAAACAACTATTACCTAAATATAAAAAGGGGGAATCATCCCATGCTAACAAGAAAAATCATAATCCAAAGATCAACTACACCTACACTAACATTGACAATGTCATAAAAATGTTATAACTTGTTGAACATATTTGCATGATGGGTCCTAAATTTAAAAAAGTTCCCAAATATGGAATTGATGATGAAAGACCTAAGGTAGTCCTAAAAATACATAGTGCTCAACAAAATCATAGGAACACTAGGCTGATGGTAGTTGTTTGGGTCCCAAAACCTTCCTCTTTGCATGGTGAGACACTAAATGTTGTCACTAGGGGGCAATCTTAGGTTTTCCTCAAAGTTGAAAATAATCCCAAGAATAATTCCTCATCCAAAAAAGTGGCTACCCTAGCTATATCTAGCTATGATCTTTTTAGTTAGTTGCAAAGAAACCCTACACAAACTTCAATCTTTGAGTTGCCAAAACTATCTCCTTTCTACAAGGAAATTCTTGAAAAAGCTTTACGCACAATAGTTGTCCCCACATATATTAATGTTGATTGATTCTAGGCTATGGTAAATCACTTTTCTTTACCCCACTATCTTTGAAGATGACAAGTTAATCAGTCATCACCAAAATCTACCTTGACACATCAAAGTCCAAATCTTTTGTACTCACATCCATCATGTCTTGATAGATAATGGTGTTGGATTAAACAATCTCCTTCAATTTTATTCAAAAACTAGGTATGCCTAAATTTTATAATTACCCTAGGATTAATATCACCATCAAAGAATATGGTGAGGTTAAATGACCTTCTAAAGGCCTTATTATGCCACCAATCCATGTAGGTTCTATTGAAAAGGATGTGGACTTTCAAGGTTAAGACATCCCACTAGAATAAAATTTGTTTCTAGGAAGACCTTGGATCCATTTCCTACAAAAGGTGCCATCAATGTATAAAATTTCCCTTCAATGGTACCAAGATAGTTATTTGAGGTGATAATTCAATGTCTATCAACACACTATCTACTATTGAAATGCTAGTCTCTGATAATCACTCTTCCTATGAGCTCAAACAGTCCCTCAAAGATTGTGAATAGAAATTGAAAATGATGAGCCTTAGTATGGGCAAGTACACTCTAGAATCTATTGTTGCTTTGTCAATTTCTCCTAAATCTTAGGACAAAATGTCTAAGAAATTGAAGCCCTTAGCTTTTGCTATGACTATTTTTGGGACCTTTGTTCAGTCCTCTATTCCCTTAGAAGCAAAAAAAGAAGATCAAGCTACATGAGATTGGATTTATAGGGAAGATGAAGATGTGGAGGAAGTTATATTCACTACTCTTCCTCCCAAGCATTACATAAAAGGATACAAATTTATAGAAAACATGGGCTATCATGGCCAAGGGTCCCCAACTAGTGACACGAAAGCTCTTGTAGAACCCTTAATTCACACTAAGGGACATAAAAATATAGATACTACTAGACTGGGCTTTGGGTTAGAATCTAACTTACCAAGACTTAATAGAAGAGCTCCCATGTTTAGTGAATTAGAGGATGATGACCCACCTTTTATTTCTACATCTCTACAAGATGAGGATTTCATATCTCCTACTACCTTTCTTTGGGGATAAGAACACATGGTTACCTATAATGATGCTAAGGTTTCCACCACTAGGACACCCAAATCTAATGAATATGATCACAAGGATCCTAATAGAGGAAGGATATGAAAGAACATCACTCAATTACTAGTCCAAGACCAAAGCACTAATTCTAACAAATATGAATGGGACTCTCTTTTAGTGGCCTCTTATGAATTAGATGTGGATGTCATCCAAGACTATGCTACCCAATAAAATGTAGTCAAAGAGTCTATGATAGGGTTTGATGAGTTTGTTTCACAAACTACTTTAGTGGATCATGTTAGTCCCTCAAGGTCTATTCCTGATTTAGATCCTTTTGGCGCTTTCCCTTTACGTTATACCTCTCATATCACCATAGATGACTCCTTCCACATCAAAAACCTTGAAGCCTCCACTTCCCTCTCATTGGTTTGCTCAACACCAAAGACTAGAACTACCATCTTTTTAGAATGACTATGAGATCACTTGCTACCTCAATGCCATTGAACTTGTGATATCTTCCACCAACAAGCACATGACTAACATGATAGAAATAGATATCAAGTACCTTAGTCATGAAAACCCAAACCAAAATGAAAAATTAGTGTTTAGATGGTGAAAACCACTTTGTGGCAGTGTTTGAACCCCAAAAAAGTAAAAATAAAGATGTATCCAAGGGTTAAAATCTCTTTGAGGCACCTGTGGATGAGGTGCTTGGTAGTGCTCAATCACTAGGTTCTTCCAAGAAAAGAAGATCAACTTTGTATGGGCCTATTTTAAGATGCCTAGATTTTACACCAATCTAATCATGCATCACCTATCTATTTCTCTTGGTGTCAAACCTGTCAAGAAAAAGTAGAGAAAAATGCATCCACATGTTTCTCTCTTGCTTAAAGTAGAACTAGAAAAGCTATTAAATGCAGACTTCATTCGAGCCATTAACTATGTAGAGTGGATCTGCAACATTATACTTGTGTCTAAACATGACAAGTCCATTTGTGTGTGCACCAAATTTAGATACTTGAACAAAGAATTCCCTAAGGATGATTTTGCACTTCCCAACATAAACATGACAGTGGATATGATGATAGGTTATGAAATGCACTTTTTAATGGATGGCTTTTCTAGATACAATCAAATCAAAATTTCTCTTGTAGATAAAGAGAAAACCATGTTTACATGTACATGGGGTGCTTTCTCTTAAAATGTCATTCCCTTTGGGTTAAAGAACATAGAAGCCACCTACCAAAGGGCCATGAACACTATTTTCCATGACATGAATAAAAATATGGAAGAGTATGTTGACGACACTTTGGCCAAATCCAAAAAAGAGATACACACCTTAATGAACTAAGTTTGATATTACACCACATGGAATAGTTTTAGCATAGGTTAAATCCCCAAAAGTGTGCCTTTGGTATCACATTAGGAAAATTTCTAGGATATAACATATCTATGAAGATAGAGAAGTTGACCCAGAAAAGTTGCAAGACATCATGCAAATACCTCCTCCTAGGAACATTAGTTAGTTAAGAATTCTTCAAGTATGTCTTTAATCCATTAGGAGGTTTATATATCAACTAGTTGATAGAGCACAATCCTTCAATAAAAATATACACAAAGGCTTCACATGTATCTAAAATGAGGAATGTTAGCAAATCTTAGATCAAATCAAAGGATATTTGGATAAACCTCAAATATTGATGCCACCTATAGTAGGGAAACCTTTGAATGTATACATCTCATCTAGAGAGTGCTTGTAAAGTAGTTTTTGATGTTTGTACTATATCTTTCATTTGAGATGTAATAAGAAGATGCATAACCATACTATGATAGAGGAAAATTAGATGATGATGTTAGTAGATGTACAAGCCCTCATATCAAACATGTGAAGTTTTTTATAGACTATGATCTGATAGTGTTATTGTAATTGTATTTAATTGATTATCTTATTATAATTACTTATGAAAGTCTCAAGGATGACTCAAGGAATTTTTTTGAAGATATCATATAAAGGAAAGATGTTTTCCTTGTTTGTAAAGTGTATCCAACATTTTATGGAGTGCAAAGTTCAAAAAGGAGAAAAGTGTTTACTGAATGTGAGTAAGTGATCCAAAGGATTATTAGATATGAGTTTTGTTATCTAGTTACAAGATAAAAAAGAGTAGAGGTCTAGTTGAAAAGATAGAGGAAGTTAGTACTATTCATTTCTATTATTCTACAAGGAATAATATAGAGATCATTTTGACAATGGGTTCATTAGTCTTTCCCTTGAAGCTATTTGGATAGCGGGTCTAGCTATCTTCCATAACTCCTAATAGGGTTTTAATCTCCTAACAGGGATTCAAAGTCTCCTAATAGGGACTAATATGTATTGAATGTTGTTATAAACTACTAACAAGGTCCATCCTTTAACAAGGAATATTTATATTAGTATATCATCTTGTGGGTACCATCCCCATTAGGGTTTTCCTTCTGATCAAGGGTTTCCCTAGTTAACATATCTGGTGTTATTTTGTATGAACATCTTGTTGTGGTTTTTAATTATATTTCTCATATGGTTAAAGTTTATTAAGGTTGATAATTATGATATTAGTTGGATAAATGTCTCACCCCTCCCCTCTCTTAGTTATATTGGTGGACTATATATTCTAACAAAATTGGCATTAGGGCTTTAGGTCCTTGAAGGAAAATCTTAATAGCTTTGGGAGGTCAAAGGAGAATCTTTTTAGAAAGGATAGTCCTATTTCAAATAGAGGAAATTTCAACACCTAGAATATGTATTATTGGAAAGTTATTAGATTTGTGTTATAAGCATTGATTTTCTAGATCCAAAATCCTTTTGATGCATACAAAATAATAGAAGCACAAGTAAAGATATATTCAAATTTGAAGAAGACAAGAAGATCAGGGAAGGTATTAACCTTCTAATGAAGAGAGAGCTAGAAGGTATGGAAATTTTTGTTTGTTGGACATGTAACGAGTTTGGTCATTTTTCATCTAGATGTCCTAAGAAAGTAAGAAAATCCATAAAGAGTTCACTTTTTGATGAAGAAAAAGAATTTAAAGAAAGTATGGAAAGATTCTTGAATGACTATGATGATAAAGATAATGAGCTTTAATTGCTTACTAAAGATGAAGTAATAGAAGAGATATCTTTTGTAACTATTGTGATTCAAAGCCTAATGATGAAAATGTGGAAATTATTATTGATACTAATAATGATTTTCCCAATGGGAATCATATTGGAGAACAAATATCTAAGCCAAGAGAAGAAGAAAATGTTGAGTTGATAACTCCTAGTAGAAGTATATCAATGTATCACCCTCTAGAGTAGATAATTGGAGGAAAAGGATATTCACAGAAAGAAGGAATAGACTATGAGGAGACATATGCCCCTATAGAAATAATGGAAATAGTAAGAATGTTCTTGGCTTATGTAGCAATTAAGAGATTCAAAGTACATTAGGTGCATGTTACATCAACCTTCCTGAATGGAGAACTTGAAGAAGATGTATACATTAAGAAACCTAAAGGTTTCCCACTGATAAAAAACAAGGATATGGTATGCATATTAGAGAAATCTCTATATAATCTAACACAAGCACCTAGATCATGGTATGCAAGACTAGACAACTATTTGGCAAAACTTGGATTTGCTAAAGGTACAATAGATAGTAACTTGCATTTGAAAGAAATTAAGAATGGTTTGCTGATAATAGTAATATTTCTTGATGAAATCATATTTGGAGGTAATGATGAAGCAAGTAATAAATTTTTTGAAGAAATTAAGAATGAGTTTGAAATGAGCATGATAGGAGAAATGAAGTTTTTCCTAGGATTACAAATTTTGAAAACTAGTGATGATATTTTCATTTCATAAGCTAAGTTCTTGAAAGACTTGTTGAAGAGATTTGGATTGGAAATTTGTAAGCCTATTGTTATATCTATGATAACAAGTCACAAGTTATCTAGCAAAGATGAGACACCTATAGTTGAGAAGAAGAAGTATAGATCTATGATTGGAGGTTTTCAATATGTGACTCACGCCAAATTAGATATAGAAAATGCAGTTGTGATTGTAGCTAGATTTCAAGCTGATTTTAAGGAGTATCATTATGTAGTAGTAAAGAGAATATTCAGATATTTGAAAGGAACATTTGACTATGGAATTTGGTATGATAGATTGAGTGATTTCACTTTATGTGCACATACTAATGTAGATTGGGTAGGCAATATGGATGATAGAAAGAGGACTAGTGGTGGAGAATTTTTTCTTGGAGGAAGATTTTCTTTTTGGTTGATCAAGAAACAAGATTTTATTTCTCAGAGTATAATGGAGGTAGAATATGCTGCAGTAGCTAATAACTATAATCAAGTGATGTGGATAAAATAGATGCTAAAGGATATCATAATTGAGTTTGTAGAACCTATTATCATTTACTCTAATAACACAAGTATATTGATTATGTCTAAGAATCTTGTATTGCATTCTAAGACTAAGCATATATCTATTAAGTATCATGTGTTAAGAGAGAAAGTTGTAGAAAAGGAGATCAGACTAGAGTATGCAAGTACTAAAGATTAGATTGTAGATATCTTTATGAAGACTTTACCTAAAGACACATTTCAATACTTGATAGCTATGCTTAGGGTTATGACCTTGCCTACTTTTGAGTAGATAATTTAGTAAGAGCATTGGTCCAGTGATACAGAGCACTATTGTTAGACTAGACTTAATGTTGATGCTTCCTATAGGGGGGAGTATCTATGATGAGATGAGTCATTGAGGACTCTTGGTATTAGGTCTTGAATAGTATCTTTGGACACTTGAGCTGGTTAAAGACTTAGAGCAATAAATTGACATAATGAGAACTTTTTCATTGACATAAATGGGGGAGAGAATATGCATGAAAAACATTTCCTAAGAAATAGGGGAGAATAAAACATCTCCTTAGTATGAATAGGGGAGATATGTACATAAATGGGTGAGAAATAATTATTAGGGATATTTAGAAAGATTCATGTAAAGAAGGAGGAATATCTCTATGGGGGAGATATGTATTGTAAGTTATTTACTATGAACAATTGTTGCCAATCCTAAAGAAGAAGAAGAAGAATAGAGTAGCATTCCAGAGGTTTTCATATTTGATTGCTGAAGAGGATTTAAGAAGATGAGTACATGTGTAGTAGCAATAGAGTACTATTTTGGTATTTGTGGAACTTATATAATTTGTTTATCTATGTTGCCATCAATGATAAAGGGGGAGATTGTTAGCATGAATGTTCATGATACTACATTGGGAGACTATCCTAAGAATTTGAGTGTATTGACATGTTGCATTCATGATTGTGTTTGTCATTGATGTCAACATAACAGTAAGTCTATGAAGACTAGCAAAGTAACAAAGAGATATCATAGTTGTATGGACACGATTTTTCTTTTCTGGTGATGTGTGGTCATGGACATATTTAGTCTAGTGCCCACATGATGTGGTTCAATGTGCAACACATAAGTTGAAGATGTATAGAAGTTGTACTTGATTTACTAAGAATAGTACAAAAACAAAGTGATTATAAAGCAGTTTCTAATGTTTGTATTATATCTTTCATCTAAGATGTAATAAGACAATGCATTGTCAGATAGTGGTAGAGGATAGTCAGATGATGATGTCAATGTATGTGCAAGCCCTAGTATCATATGTGTGAATTTTTTTATAGACTATGAGCCAATAGTGAAATTATAATCATAATTAATAATTATCTTTTCATAATTAATTGGGAAAGCCTCCGGGTTGACTCAATGAATATTTTTGAAGATATGGTATAAAGGAAAGATTTTTTCCTTTTTTGTAAAGTGTATCTAGCATTGTATGAAGTGTGAAGTGTGAAAAGGAGTAGAGTATTTACTAAATGTGAGTAAGAAATCCAAGGGATTATTAGATGCAAGTTTTGTGATTGGGTTACAAGGTTAGATGGAGTAGAGGTCTAACTGATAAGACAAAGAAAGGATGTAATTTCATTTCTATTATTCTACAAGGAATAATACATAGATAATTTGGATAGTGGGTTCATTGCTCTTTCCCTTGAAGCAGTTTGGGCAATAGGTCCATTTGTCTTCCACAACTCCTAATAGGATTGGCACAACTCTTAATAGGGTTTAAATTTCCTAATCAGTATTCAAAGGCTCCTAAAAATGAATAATATATACTAAATGTTGTTAGAGACTCCTAACAGGGTCCATTCTCTCACAAGGAATATTTATATTAGTACATCATCTTGTGGGTACCATCCCAACTGGGGTGTTCCCTCTGATTAAGGGTTTCCCTAGTTAACATATTCGGTTTTATTGTGTATGAGTATGTTGTTGTGGTTTCTTATTATATTTCTCATATGGTTAAAGTTTATTAAAGTTGATAATTGTGATATTATTTGGATAACTAATTCAGCCCCCAACCCGCCCCCCGCCCCCCGCCCCCCCCCCCCGCAAGTTATATTGGTGGACTATATATTCTAAGAACCCCCCTCTTAGTATTATCTATTTATAACAATTGGTATGTGAGACTAGTTACTTTGAAAAGGCTTAAAAACCTTATTAAGATTCATATGGATATGGAATAGTTAAAGAAAAAGCTTGAAGAAGCCTTTGAGAAAATTGATCTTCTTACTGAAGAGAGAGATAACCTAAAAGATAGGTAGAAGGATGGAAAAGTTTACAATGGTAAACTAAAAGATAAGATTGATGATTTAAAATAAAAAAAGGAATCAAATGAGTAGATTAGTGAAAATGATGAAGTAAGAATTATCAAGAAAGAAAATGAGATCTTGAAGCATAACTTAAAAATTATTGAACTTAAGTCTTAAGAGAGATGATAGAAAAATCAAACTTGATCTAAAATTTGAGAATGCAGATCTTAGATCCTACTTAAGTCGAGTAACATCTAAATTAGACTCCATTAAGATAGAACATGATGATTTAGAAAAGTATAACACTATTATGAAAGGAGAATTGACACAAGCTAATCAACGATTAGCGAAACTTTATTCCAGCAATGAGAAAATTGATGAGAAAATATTTTACTAGAGACCTTCTTATGATATGACAAGCCTTGGATATTTTATTAGAGAGAAATCAACCAAGAATGTTGAAATTAGAAAAGAACCAAATCCATTTTTTGAGTCCCCTAAAGAATTTCAAACCACAATTGAAGTATCTATAGAGATTGAGCTAGTTGATTTGTCTGTGAAACATGATGAACCTGTTGGTCTAATTTTTGCATGATAAATTTTCCCTAACCTAGGTGTAAAAAATTAGAATTGAATCCATTAATGGTGAATAGGGTCTCTAGTCTTTGGTCCTCTAGATTTGTTAGCCTTTGAAAACATTTGTTAAACCCCATGTCTTTTTCCTTTTAAAATTTTTGGGCTCGAAATCTTTTTAAATTTTTTGTGAATATTCTGTATTCATTTCAAATTTTCTATTCCCCCAAGTGGCCTTTTTCTCTTATTTTCCTCACCGTTGGTATGATCTATGATAGTTACTAATTCACTATAGAAAGATGTAGGTGTTTTACCCTATACAACATAGGGAATACAAAAAAATTAAAAGTCAGGGCCATAAAATGGAGGTGTTGCAATCAGAGATTGTATTGCATCTAAAGTTTTAGTCATGTGCACTTTTTTAGTACTATTAGAGCCAGAAAGGGAACCAAGTAAAAAGGGGACAAACGAAGTCACCAGAATTTGGTTTCTTCGATGATTCACTATGTCATTGTTGGAAAAACTAAGCACCCTACTAGTAAAAACATAGTGAATAGCCAAGAAGTACATGACATGATGGCCTCTAAACTTTTTGATGACCATAAAGATTTCCAAGTGGCATGATGATTAATGATTGTTATGTCAAAAGCATTAATGAGGGTGATTGTGACTTGACCTACCTTTTTTTTTTTTGGTGTTGAGTTTTGATAAGACATCAGAGCTCGCTATGTTGCTATCATTAAAATTATGCATCCTACCATTAGTGACATAGCGAGCTACCATGAAATGAACACATAGTGGGACCCAAGCAACATGGCAATGTGACTAGGATTAGAATATGATTTTAGATGCTAGTTGTGTAGGATTTTCTCACATCATCAATTAACTAGACCCACACCCCATTCATAAAACATATAAAGGATTCTAATTGTTAGATCAAGCTAAGATCAATGATTGTTGCTATCTCACTATGGAAAGATGCTTGCTTTTGATGTATAGTGAGGTAGCGACTAGGGGACCCACCACATCCTATGTAGTTCATGCAGTTTCCATGCCCTCGGATCAGTTTCAAATCTACAACCATCACTATCTTTCTATGATGAGTTTCTCGAAGGTTATGTATAGTGAAGTAGCAAATATGGGACCCACCATATTTCTCTTAAAGTAATGTATCAAATGTCCTCCACATGATCAAAGTAGAATCAATGGTTTTTGCTACTTCTCTATAGCAAGATGTTTGAAAGTTATGTATAGCAAGGTAGTGATTTGATGACACATGTCCCTAGTCATTAGTGGGTCTAGACTAAAATTCCAGCAGCAAAGGAAAGGTACAAATGGAAGCATTTCATTGGTTTGATTGCCAGTGTGTTAAGAAGAGAGATGAGTCAACCCTATTTTTATCCCTAGATCATAGGATTTTTCAAAGATCAACGATGCAAATTTAAAACGAAAGATGATGCCACTCTATTTTTTCTACTATGTGCATTTATGAGGAATGAAAGCTTCATGTGTGAAAGAAAAATAGAGTATAATACAAAAGATTTTCTTAGTTCCATCTCATGTGAACAAAGATTTCAAGCTTTTCCTAAGAAAAAGCCATTTTTGAGAAGAATTTGTTGAGCCTGACAAGAGTTTGAAGTAGAATTCCATTGTTCGCAAATATACTGCAGAATTACAGAAAGGAACAAGTAAAGATTCAAGTAAGTAATTATATCATAATCTCTATAGTTTCTCAGTTTTGTAAGTTACAATCTAAATTTTTCTCCAAAGAAGGGATTTTCTAGTCAAGAAAATTATTTGGATAGAAATGTCCACGATGATTTACTTGAGCTACTCCCTAATTCCACCATTGAAACTATACAAGTTAAAAAGATTACAACACTAAACCCTAGGTTGAAAATAGAAGATGGATTGTATGACAAAGGGAATTGGGTCAAGGATGCCAATACCTCTCAAACTGGTCTAGACCTATTTTAAAAATGATTTTCATAGAGGAACCTATTTGGCCCACATGCCAATATCTAGAATTTTGATTTAGGGAAGCTAGTGGTTCCTAGTGTTTTTATGGATTATGATCTTCTTGAAGATATGGAAAAGAACTATGACCAAGCCATTAGAGTAGTAAGAAGAACTAATGGTCAGGTCTTAATTACAATCAGCCCAGATGAAATTAGGGGTGTTTTTGGTTTAGGGCCTCTCACTGATTACCATGTGCCCATTGATTTGGAAGGGTTAGAAAAAGAATACATATCCAAGAAGGATGCCATTAGGCAAGGTGCACTAAAGGCACATATAGGTAAAATTGGAACTTTTCCAGTAATAATAGTAGCCTCTAGGGAACCTTTCAAAAGGGCATACTTCAACTCCAAGGCTATAGAGATATATATGACGCTGTGCAAAGATTTTGGGAGAGATGAAGAAGAGTTTATGCTTGTGGACTTCATGTATAGGGTTATTTAGATTTCATCTTTTTATGTGGACATAATTTTTGATTTTGCTTCTTATTTAGCTAAGGAAATTCATATTGGATTAATTGAGATTGCTAAGGGCAAGGTGGAAAATCCTTTTGGCCATTATTCTTTGTTGATGCACTTTTTTTTTTAAGGGAGCTACATATTTTGGTAAAGAAATGGAGTTAAATAGAGAAGAAAATGGAGAAGCACTGCCAGTCCAATTATGGAGTGTAGATATGACTTGAGATGCAGAGAAGGCTAGCTTTGTTAGGTTTGATAGGTATTTTTCTTCCAAGTTGAGATGCCTTATATTAAGTGACAATCCTAGAATCCCCAAGGCACTATTGAATCTCATTAGGCCTATGGACAACCCCAGTGGTTTGAAAGTTTCACATAATTGGGATGATGTCATCTTTTACTCTATTTCCTCTATGTTTAGAATTTATGGTTTTAGAGGAAGTCCTCATGTATTACCCTATCAATTGCCCTTGAAGGTAGGAGTAGCTAAATTTTTGTGGCAGCTGGGAGGAGTAAAAGAAATCTTTTTGTTGAAAAGATCAACAATGTCAATTTTCCCCACTTGCACAAGGCCCATCATTTTGTAACACAAAAGGGGGTTGGCTTTCTCTAAACAAAATTTTGGATCCTTACAAAATGGCTATTTCTCACCCTCATTTTTGTGACTCTAACAGATTTTATAATTTGGCTTTGAGATGTAGAATTAAGCTTGGAAAAATTGAGCATGAATTCTATTTTCCTGAAGACCTAATAAGGAATGAGTACTCCTTGCAAGAACAAGAGACTAGAAAAGAGAAATGGAGAGTCTTTTCTAAAGTTTTAGATTTTATTCATTGTTTTGATCTAGATTATAGTCCTTTGGACAATGCTATTACAAATGTCGATAAGATAAATAAGCTTATGAATAGTTTTTTTGAAATAATGGAGGCACCGAATGAAAAGAAGCAATTATTTATTATATTTTACCCAAATAAGGCTAGGAAAGTAATGAGGAGATTGGGTTTTACTCCCAATATAAGGGTAGGTCAGTTAACTATCCAGAAAAGGCCAAGGTATACTATTATTCAAAATAAAGGGACCACTGTGGAAAAAGGCAAACAAATAGTTGAGTCTACTAGTGATGTCATGGAAGAAAGACCTTCTGAACCCTCCCTAAAAAGGAGAAAAATAATAAGGGAAGAGGATCCTCATATTGAGGAATATTCACCCTCATAGACCCCTATGAGAATTGAAGAGGAATAGCTCATTGAAGAGAAAACTGAAAAATTGGGATCACAAGGGGGATTTTTTATTACATAGTCAAAAATAAATGAAGGAGACCCTGAGAGCCTCCAACACCAAGTTTTGAGTTGATAGTTGCTGATTATAGAGGAAGGGAATTGGACCATGTACTAGAACAAGCAAGTCAACAATTTTTATCAAATGATAATTTTTTTAAATCTAGGGCTTTCTACCAATTTGCATGGAGAGCTAACATGAATAAATTTGAAGAAAGGTGCAACAAGTTGAGGAAAGAGCATCCTAAACTAGAGGAGGTAGCCCTACAAAATTAGATAAAGGAACAAATGATTCAAGAGTTCCAAAACATAACCCTTGAAGAGGGGAGGAAAATGGTAAAGGCTTCAAATATTTTACTGTTTCCCAATTGGGATATTGCAAATGCATTAATTTTTAATTCTATTTCAAATAAGTTTGATTTCCAAGATCCAAATAAGAAGGAATTCATAGGTGCTTCATTCAGTGAGGACCAAGCTGCTTTGGTTATATGGTCTTTAAGGAAAGGGTCAAGAGCTACCTCAGTACAACTAGATGATTCTAGTTTGATGGGAAATATAGTTGTAAGAAGACTGGCTGACACCTCTCATGTGTAGGCTACACACTAGAATGTAGATTCATCTCAATTTCTTTTGGCCACTATTAAAATGGAAGAAAGGGCCACATTTGAGTTGCAGAGTAAATATGATAGTGTCCTAGAGGCCTACAATAAGGAATTTCAAAAAAGGATTGAACTTGAAAACAAATTAATGGGGAGGTCTACAAGACCAAGAATAACATATCCACATCCCCTAGTGGAGCCTTTTAAATCCACTCCTCTTATAAAGATGCTAGATACCCCACAGAGGCCATAGTATTACACTACTGAAGACTTTGAAGAATAAAAGATCAAGCTATGGGCCTTACATCTTGAGTTGAATATAGAATATGAAGATAAATTGAGAAAGGCTCTCACATATTTGCAGGACAAAATTGAATGGCCATTAGTATATGATTATTTGGCTAAAGTGATAAGCATCTCGAAAGAACTGAAAGCAAGTGATGAGGCTCTAAAGTGTATTGTGAATAAGTGGGTAAGGAGGGAAGAAATAACATTTTTTTGTTATTCTATCATAAAAATCTCATATGATCAAATTGAAAAGGCTTATGATATGGTTTATAATCTTCATGATTTTGATAATAAGAGAATTCATTTGCAAAGAATAATAGTTGGCTATTTAAACAAGTATAAGAGCCAAAAGTTTAGTTTGTTTCCTCATGCCTTAGATAGAAGAAATAATTTAAAAAACAAAGATGAATGGGAAAAGGAAATTGATGATTTATTTTGTCTAAGGATGAATACAATTATCAATGAAACAAGACATGCATGGTGGGCTACCACAACTGAGGAGATAGTGAAAGCCCAAATATTCTTTAATTCTTTGAAACAACAATTTGTTGATATTGATAGGGAAGTAGAATATGTTATCAAGAAACAACAAGATATTCTGCATTTTGACTAGCTAGATGATGCACTCTATGACAAGTGGATGGAGGATATTGCTTCTGGTGAGCAATTAGTAAAAGTTGAAAGTGATGTTGATGAAATATATGGAGATGAATTACAAATCATCCATCCACCTCCATTAGTACTTGTAAAAGAGGAATGGAAATAATCTCATGCAAAAGATGCAATGGATCAGTTAGATGACTCAACAAACACACAATCAAGAGTAACTGTCACTTTGGTAATGCATGATGATATGAGTGAATATGCTAGAGTGGAGGTGAAGCTACATGAATTAGAACTTGACACATCACTAGCAAGTCTGGCAGCCACATATGTTGAGGATTCAGAATATCAGCCAATTAGAAAATCAACAATATAAAAGGATGTAACAAAAAGGGACCCACAAAGGAACGTTTGGTGTACAAATCTTTCTGTTAATCATAATTTTGTCTTTTACTGATAGGTGTATGTAAATATCTCTTGTAGTAGACACCTGCCAGTTCTCTATGCTTGAAGCTTGTTGCATCTCACATTATATAAGTGAGATTCTAAGGCTAGAGAATGGTCCAATTTCTAATGCATTTTAGTATTACACTCAGGATGTTTTCGGTCTAGTCTTTGAGAAAACAATTTATAATGTATTTTCTCTACATATTTTCTAAGAATACATTAGTATGGAATGATCTTTATGCCTCTTTCTAAGGTCATTCTGAGTTTATTACAATTGTATACAATTTTCAAAGAAAATTAATACAAGTTTTGAGTTGTCCCCATATCAGTTTTTATTGAGTTTTGTCTCCTTTGTTGTTACCTAGTTATTTTGAGATTGTGTGAGTAAAGCTTGTTCAATTGAATGTAATTCATTTAAGATTGTATTTTTTTTCATTACTGCTATTAATTCAATGAATTAAGTAAATGATTTGATGAATTTGATGGGATTGTCATGGTAATAGAAAGGATGTCTATAAGAATGAACTTCAATAAGAATTGCTGATAATATTTGTTGTAAGGCAACAAATTAGATCTATGAATTGAAGTAGACTCTAAATCCCAATGGAATAGGCACTGATCAAAATTTACTTAGTATGTAGAATAGGTATACTATGAAGAAGCATCAAATCTAAAATCACAATCATCTTTAATTTACATTTTTTTGAAGATTTTAAGTGATGGTCAGCACTTGTTTGCATGGAATGTTTTAACCTTAGTTAGCCACTATTTTTGGGAACACTTGCAAATTTATAGAAGAATTCTGACCAAATCTATTATATGGGATGTGTTTATTCAATATGTTAGAATTATGTATGTATTTGAGGATATGAGATGAAAATTAAAATGAAACTAAAGTAATTCTCATATAGTAGCTTCCAACCTTGAATCATCCCTTGGGTATACCCATCTTGGTTTTACAGAGCCTAAAGAGTAGAAAACCACCCTTGGTTTTGTTGAAGTTGGGTCCAAGTGGTTTGCACATGTAACTATTAATAGGAAGTGGCTAATCCTTAGGTTGTGTGAGTAATATCAATTTGGTATTGAACCTTGTGTTGTTTAGTAGTTTTGTTTTAAAACACCAATAGAACCAAAGAAAATAGAGAAAGTTAATGAACCTAAGAAAGATGAATCATATAAGGAAGTTAGACATGAATTTAGAGGTTGATGTTTCATATGAAATGAAGTTGGTCATATGAAAAGGGATTACATGAGTAAGTCTTTTAAACCTATTAATAATTTCTATTGTTATAATTATCATAGTTATGGAAATAAAGTTGTAAATTATAAAAAACCAAAGTTTGATAGAAATAATGGGAATAGTAGAAATTTTAGGAATACTAACCCTATAGGTAATAAAAAAAGAATATTAAAAATCAGATCTAATGATGGAGAGAAATATAACAGTAAAAATAAATAGTTTGTATGTTACAACTATAACAATCCTAGACATATTGCAAGGAATCATAGAGAACTTGAAAGTGAGAATGGAACCAATCAGAGAAGTAATGCACATGTATGTCAGTTATGTAACAATTTTGGACACATAGCAAGATTTTGTGGAATGGACAAAAGGAACTTCAACAAGAACCCTAATTGTAGAAGGAAAAATAATAGAAATGATAGAAGAAATGATAATGGTAGCAACAATAGTATGAAGGAAGCAATCAAAGAGCATGTTGATGAATTAAAGGAAGCATTTGTGAAACCTATTAATCCATAAAGTTCTAATGCAATTTTGGAGGAGTAGTATTTTGATGCACCTAATGGGAAATTGAAGTTAGAAATTGTTTGTGACTCATCCTATCTAAATTAAGCATTTCCAATAGAGGTAGAGTGTCAGATAATTAGAAATGATGATAGATTACAAATTAAAAGTTGTGTAGTTAGTAAAAGGTAGATGACATAGAGGCGAAGCTATGGTCAAGTGTGTAAGGATTTTTATGATCGTGAGAAATTGTATGGAAGAAAACAAGTTTACTAGTAATCAGTGACAACTTTTTAAGATAAAGAAGATGCACATTTAATGTTGAGTTAAATTTTAAATGATTTTAGGATTGTGAGTGAGATATTCAGTACCGTTTGATTATGTGAAGAGTTTGGAGAAAATTAATGAGTGATTTGATGTTGGAAATATTCAAGATATAACAGTTTACTGAGAGGGGAGGGGTGAATCAGTAAACATAAAATCTTAAATCAATTCATATTAACCAGTAAAATATTTAATCACCTAATCTGCAGTATGTAGACATTCATAACACATAAGCACAGAGATTTTGGTGACCCAGAAACCTTCCAAAATAGAAAGTAAAACTGGGGTGGGGATGAAACCCACAAATCTTCTTTACTGCAGTAGGAAGTTAGTCGGTTAAGGCATACAATGATCACTTCTGGTGATCTGCCCTGTTAGGAGCATAAAGGATTGTTATATCCACCTTGTTAAAGGATTTGAAACATACTTCATAAGTATGCACTGTGTTAGGAGATTTGGTACAAAGACTGTTAAGTCTACCCTGTTAAAGGATTTATAAAAACTGATTCACCTGTTAGAATGAAACAGTGGATCTGAATACAACTGATTGCTAATAAGATCCGCTATGCTCTGATTGTCCTTGATATGACAGATAAAACTTTTCTGCTCCAATGCTGACTTTGCTGAAAACCTTCAAAATTCTGCTTACTTTCTTTCACACACATTCTTCACATACTTCATATATTTTTCATTCATCTAGAATGATACAATACATTACATATATATACCATCCTGGTTAAAATTACATGCAATGGTCGGCTGAATAAATGTAGACAAAATTTAACTGAGTCGGCCGAATAGCAAAACAAACTCGGTAGAACAAACTTCTTTTTTTACCGACTAAGCTCGGTTAACACTGAGTCCTATGTTAACCGACCGAACTCGGTTAACACTGTATCCATCTTTACTCGGTTAATATTGAGTTCTTAATTAACTGACCGAACTCGGTTAATGCTGAGTTCTTAGTTAATCGACTGAACTCGGTTAACACTGAGTTCTTCTTTACTCGGTTAATACTGTGAGAAAAGTGTTGTCACTAATGGCAAATAACTTTATGCCAACAATTTGATAGCAAATTCAAGTGTGAAGTGAAGCATTTAGGTGCAAAGTTGTAGGATCCCTAAATCATGATATTAAAGGTATGTTACAAAGCTTTAAGTTGAAATTTTTAGTATCATAGTTAGTAGTAGGGAAATTAGGTCAATGTGTGATGTAAGTGAGAGATCTAGTGGTGCAAAGGAACTTTAGGAAAATAAGGACAACCAGAGGACTCCAAGCATGAAGAAAAACCACTTATATCATGGTGGAATCAACTAGGAAGTTTTAAAGCCTATCATGGCATAAAAATGCAAAATATGTAAATCCTAGGTCCTGAAGGCTCAAAAAGAGACTAAATGGTCATTAGGATGTAAAAGGGATCATAATGGGATAGGTTAGTATTTAGGAATTCTTAATAAGATTATCTAAGTCATTTAGCAAGGTTGGATTAGTCTAAATGCTTTTAAAAGCCAAAATTTGTAATGTTGTAGATTCACATTTTTGAATTACAATGGTTAGTTGGATTTAGGAGGGAAAAGTATTTTCTTTATGTTTTAGGCTCTTAATCATTCCTATAAAAACCTCTTTAAGGAATGGCCATTCCATGAATCTATGGCTTGGTTCTCATGGAATGTCATTAATTATACTTGTATCATAGCCTACTAACCCAATAATGTGTAGTTGTGAAGAAAGGAGATGAGTTCTTGGTGATCACCATGTTGTTTGGAAGGATTTTACATTGAAATTGCTAAGTATGCTATAGCAATAACAGTTTGACCTTAAGAAGAGGAAATTTTTATGTTGGATTCCATATATACATGTCAAAGACAAGGTGTTACAACCTTTAGATCTTGATGAAAGAATTGGGAGAGCAGAGTTTGACAAAGCCTTGTCTTTTGAGGGTTTGAAGGCATAATTTGGGGTTTTTGTATTTGCAATGACTATAAACCCAAATTGGTTGTGAATTCCTCTAATTAATTTCATTTTATGAGACTATTTAGAGTCCTAGAGTGTGGAAGCAAGTTTAAGACATAGTTGATTTGAAAAACCACCTTTTTACAAGCCTAACTTACACTAGTACAAAAAACACAATATATTACTAAATAAACTACTAAAAATTGTAGATATGTGACTAATTTTGACCATGTGACCAATGGTAGTTGATTGCTAGACATTTATCTCCCAACCAAATTTATGACTAAACTATTTTAATCATTGATTAGGTCATTGATTTAGTCATTTATTGTTGTTACTTGGTAGTTTATTTGGTATTTTTTGGGTAGTATATATGGTAGTTGATTTGGTATTTAATTTGGTACTTGATTTGGTAGTTGATTTAGTAGTATATTTGGTAGTTGATTTGTTAGTATATTTGGTAGTTGTTTACAAAGTATATATGGTAGTATATTTGGTAGTATATATGGTAATATTTGGTAGTTTATTTAATCATTAATTTAGTCATATTAGGGCAAGATGGAATTGAAGCACCATCCTCCTACTTATAAAGTAGGTGCTCTTCCATTGAGCTAATACCCTTTAAAGAATAATGCAAAAAATTGACAAAGTTGTCTTCCCAATATTAGATCTACCATGATCATAGTCACTATAATATGATATTCTCTTCTTAAGGAACACAAATTTTAGTTATTATGGAAAACAATAATCTAAATATTTATCAATAACAATTCAACAATTTTAAATTCTTGTTTTCAAGCATTTTACAATTACATTTCATGTCAATTACACTTCTCTAAATTATTGCAGTGATAGACTCTTATAAAATATAATTTGGAGTACTTTTGCCACACACAAGTATTGTTCCTTATGCTCAGGTGGGTGCTAAAAGTGTTCATTACACCTAATGTTGACATTTATTATATTGAACCTTAGTTTACAAACAACATAAAAATAGGAATTTGTTATAAATAAGACACATGAAAAGAAAGTTTTTATCAATGATATATAATTAAGTTATTCCTAGTAATAGAGAAAGTGGTGCAAATTCATAAATGTAACAAAGCACTAAATAATATTGTCAAATTTTTCTTAATTCAACTATTGTTTCAATATATTATTTTAGTACTTAACCCCTAGCGACACCCATAATCTCTTATAGGCTGGCCATTCACACACACCCATCTATCTAACATCAAATCTCTAAAAAACATAATAAAACATTTCTAAATGATGCAAAATAGGTTTGGAATAGGAAATAGCATTACTGGTAGCCCAACTAGGTCTCCCAACCCAAAGAAACCCTTAATATTCACTAAACTATATTATCAATTTATTTATTAGGGCTGATTTCTTACTCCTGAGTTTTAAGTTTGTAACTAAGATTGTTGAAATAAAATGCATATTATAATTATAATATCAATTATTGGATCAATAGTTAGCCATAGAAAATTTAGCACAAAACTTTAGCTTCTATTAGTTTGATTAATATTTTCTTAATTTAACTAGTGATTTTATATAATATTTGGGTAGTTGACCCCCTTCCACACCCAAAAATATACTGGCCATTCTCACACACCCCATCCATCTATCCTCCAAACTCCAAGAAACATAGTAAAACATTCCTAAAATGTCAAGAAATAGGTTTGAGATGGGAAACAACATTGTTAAAAGAAATTCCTTCATGAAGATCTCTAGAGAAAAATCATTTCAGCCATCTAACATGAAGATAGAAAACTATATACAATAAGAAGATTTTATTTGAAGAAAATAATTTACCATTCCAAATGTCCATATTTACCATTTCCACACTTAATGTCTTTCTAAAATTAATCCATTGCATATTGTGGCTAGGTCCTAAGGGTTCAACCAAGATGCCTCATGTTTGGTGTGACTTTTTCCAATCATAAAGATTGGCCAATTTTGCAGAAGGAGAGGTGGGCAAGGGGTATGTCTAGGAGTTGGGAAGATAAAATGTCTAAAAATGGAATTAGTTGATATACTTTACATAATTTGACCCAAACATAAAAAAATTAGTTATCCTACAACTATTTCATACATTTGACATTACAACCATACTTCCAAGTGTTTGACCTCATAAAAGTCCAATTAGATTAGAATTGAAAATTCTAAATAATATGGAGAGAAATACATGTATTCAATATCAATCCAAATAAATCCTCAATGAAAAAAATTAAATAGAAGAAACATCCCAATCATACTTTGGTTGTGCATACACCTCATATTTGGTGGGTCCATCAACAATACTATCAATGGTCTATACACCCTCCAGTATATCCTATGGAAAACTAGATTTTGTTGAGGATATTAGTTTATCTACACCATATTTAAAAAAATAAACTATGATCATCACAAAAGTACACATAAATTACAACTTCCTAGAATCTCCTCGGATTGAGAAGAAGAATAGCATATATAGCAAGAATAGAATCACACATAGATGCATTATTCTCATAAAGGTTGTCATGAGCTTTCAATAATTTCCTATGGTAGTCCATGAAAATGACACAAAGAAAAAATGGTATTTATCCACCACATACCGATATCCAAAGTAACATGCACCTACAAGTAGCACGAGAGGTGCGAAGGTAGAATAAATTAGGGTCAATGAAAAGATTGTAAGATTAAATGCATAATACTATGCAAAATCAAAAGTCTAAACCATCTGACGGCAATCTTTTTTGCTAATTGGATAGACTGGTCAATCTCTTCCCTATAGATCAAGCCCATTTACACTCTCCCTTTGTGTTGAGCCATCTCCATCATCAAAACTAAAGTATCTTTCTGATAACAAAGATGGTTCCAAATTGTCCTCTTGACACTCAGTGACATACAGCTCAGTGATGACTACAACAGGCCATTTTTACCAAACTTTTACAATTTTTACTTTATCCAAGGAATTGGAGCTAACAAATCAAAAGATATGCCTAGAAAAGTGCTTGCTATCACGAAAGCAAGAGAGGATAGAAAGGACCTAGTGAAAAAAATGCACTCATATACTCCTCAATTTTCTTGCAATCATTCCCATCCATATAGTATTAACCCATCCTCAAGAGAACACCTTCCAATGATGACTCCAATAGTACTCATAGAAAAATCAAATTAACAACGAAATATAAAAATGTTTTAAACCAGTACAACTTAATGCTCTCCTAAGATAGTCAAATGGCTTTCAATATTTGAAAGTGATGATAGAGTTGTGGGAATAATTATGTACATGCTTACCAAAATTAGCATATTTGGTAAGAACTAGAAGAATAGAGCTATAGCCTAGCTCAAGCTCTGTACCCAAGCCAACCCTGATGCTGCATTGTCCATACCCTCTACATCAATAATTCATCTAAAGCTTTGTAAAAAAATGATGTCAATATATGTTAGTAGCTAGTGGTGCTCTCTCTACCTTCCAATGGCTCTTTTCAAGCTACAACTCCATAATAGAAACAAACTTTCCAATTTGTGGTTTCTTTTTCTTAGTTTTGGCATCCTGAAGAGTCTTGTTTGTAGTGTAGATATCTTTTAAGATGAAAAATGCAACCCCAATGCCCTGAGCTCACTCATCTTTAAAAATTACCAACCTACTTTCAAGTTCTTCATGGTGAGCTTCAAGTCTCCTTAATCTATCTTCATCAGTTAAACCCAAATGGAATGCAACCCACTCCTTGATTTCTTCCATTCATACTTCAATCTAGCATAGTATGAACCATGGTGTCACTCTTCAACAAAAGGATCATTGTGGGCCATTGTATCTTGCTCATAGAAATATTAAAAAAATTCATGCTCCTCAGAGATTTCCCTACCATCAATGTGGGCCTACAACCATGTGATATCATCCCTAATTTTTATAGAAGATATTTATATTTAAAGTTTAAAATTACAATTAACTTAAGTAAGTGAAAAGGTGAGAGCCAATAACCCATTAAGTTATTATAATGGCATAAATGATTGATAACACAAAATTTCAATTCATATATTTATATTGATGAAAGATTGAAACTTGAAACTAAAATTTGCAAAGACAAGCTAAGAAGTACAACTATTATCTCCAATGGACAAACATCAAAATGGAAAAATAGGCATGCCATGAAAAGATATGCATAGCCAATTTTAGTTTTAGCATAAATCTAAAAAATGGAGTTATTTTCCACTAATTAATTAAATAAATGAATATTAAAAGATAACTTTATATTTAATAAAGTGACTTGGATTATAAAAATATTTAATAAAGTCACTTGAGGGATAAGATCAAAAATGTTCTAGAAGTCTCTGGAGAAGGTGGAGAGAAAAGAATAAATAGGCACCCCGGGGCTCCATTCGAATCAAGCAGTTGTTTTATCTCTCTTTGTTTTTTAGATTGTGATTCATTCACAGGTGCATTGTGGAACCTAGGGTTTCTGCAATTGTCATAGTTGGCCATTGAGAATGAAAACTCTCAATTGGTATGCAATTTTGAGGGTGTGAAATATCATCTGAATTATTGCAAATTGGAGGTGACATTCAGTCATTTCATCGGGACGGTAATCTTTGGTTTATAGCCAAAAATTGTGAAGGATCATTCTCAGAATTGATATTCGAAGATTCAAGATATTGCAAGGGTTGAAGTTCATCATTCTTTTCCAGGATCTGTTGGCAAGAGGAGTAAGGTGACTTCTTCAGCATTCTATATAGAAGGCTGAAGTGTGAATAGATCTGGGAATGATTTTCCTTCCAATAGCACTTTCGTATATCGTTAGGACCGAAATCTAGGTCAAAGGCAAATTGTAAAGATCACTTAACTCGGTGGATCAAAACCTAACCGTCGGGCTCAAATTGCAAGTTTAACTCACTCATCATATCCAGTGGTGGTGATGAATTGATGAAGGTAGATTTAGCTAGATCCATCGGCTCTGAATATTCAAATAAGCAGGCTGACGGATTGGGAGACCAAGCTGGAAAAGGAAGACAACGCAAGCTGCGGAAGTTGGAATCCTCCAAATCACAAGGCCGCCCTCATTAGTAGGGTTACAATTCCATCATGTAAGATGCACACAAGTATTAATGGTATATTGGATTCCAAAGGGCCGAAATCATCTCTTAGCGAAAGATTGGGAAAGGGAGCTGAAAACCCCTGTGATCATGTGAACCAACTGAGTCTTCAGCATCCTAACAGGCCAACCATGCCCGCAAAGACCAGTTTGTTTTGAGTTAACATTATCATCCGATTGCATGGTTCTTGATTTGTCACATTCCGCAGTAGGATCGCATAGGCGTCAGTTCTGAGGAGTGCATATCGTGAGGAGTGCATATCGCATACATTTGTTCAAGATTGCTGAAGGTGGAGGGAACAGTCAGCACGACCGGCAGAAGCATCAGCAGTTCGGGTTCCTTTCTTAGGATGTCTTTGCAGATCTGCCAACAAAGATTAAGTTAGCAGACAAATGTAGGGTCAAGGTGCCCTGACATGCAAGGAGTTGCCGGCGGAGGTGTGTGCATTTTCTGTTGCCTCCTCTGGAGCACGCTGTGTTCTTGAGAAGACCGTTCTGAATGATGGCAGCAAAAAATACAAGTGTCTGACATCAGAGATCATAGCTAAAGAGATAAATGAATGGATTGAAATAGAGGAATGTTTAAATGATTGTGGGCTCGACAGAATTGTAGTGGGGTTATCCAGCGATGGTCTAATGGAGTACAAATTCACCAGCAAATTGAGTTCACCATAGTGTTACAAAAACTACCATAACATCATCAATCTCTACTTCAATCTTGCTGCTGGTGAAGGAGTCTATCTGCCTCGATTGTGCAAAGCTCATAGAAGTGGATCTCGGCACATGGTACAAGAAATTATGGATCATTCTTCAGAAGTTACATCTAAATTATTCGAATTCGCTGCTGCTGTTGTTGCTCCTTCTTCTTCTCAGGACATCACGGCATTGAGTCCCGTGGGCTCTCCATTTCCATAGATTTCTGGGTTTCCCCAATTCATAAGATTTCTTTTATAATTCATCGAAGCTGTAAAATAGATCAGAGCTTGCCAGCGAAGTGTTTGACGAGTTAACTAACACTTGAAGTTTTAGTATTTTGGTGTTTAAGATGCAATAATCCTGACAGGGTTATCTCAGTGGTTTCAGAGCCTGTTTGCAAAATATTTGACGAATTACCACAGTACAATATTGGGATTTAGTGACCTTTATAGTTAGGGTCATTTCAGTGGTATCAAAGCAGTTTTCTTGCCATCCTGTGGGGTGAGAACCGACTTACATGAGTAATCAGCACTCGACTTCAACCGAGATGGACAGGTACAACACAACCTCTCCAAGGACACAATCTCAGAAAAGTAATAGACACAATATTCAAAGTCGGAATTGTGGAAAGGAGGACTATTCAGGTATTCAGGATGAGCTTAGAAAAATCAAACATAACATGTCTGAACTGTTGGTTAAGCACCACCATATGATTGACAGGCTGTCCGTCCCAGCTAAGGTGAATAAATCAACTGGATTTCATTTTTTCAAATCTTCTCACAAAGTGTTGACTGATACAATGAGAGATGTTACTAGGAACCTTAATGAGGAATTCGAGAGACAAGTGTGCAACCGGTCAGAGGCTTCAGTTCGGTCACAGGAAGAAGTGGTGAAGGATATTACGCTGATGGATAATAACTATCAACTTGATACTCAAGATGAGACAGTTGAATACGAGTTTCCCAAGGGTGATGTCTCAGGTACTCAAGGTGGTTTGGTTCCAACAGGCAATGATTACAGTGAGGCGAGTTCAGATGATGATAAGGATGTTGATGATGAGATACCTGGTGGAAATGAGCAGACATCAAGCATTTATGATTTTGCTGAGAGAGAGTACCAAGCTCAGCTATATGCTTCGTCACATGCGGATGAGAATGGCAGTACTTCACATGATTTGTCCAGCCAGCTAAAGGTAAGCAAAGATAGTATTGTGGCTTCTTTATCTCATCATGACAGGATGCAGGAGATGATAGAAGAGCACATCCGAATGATTTAGTTACAAGGAAGACATAAGGGAGTTCAGGAAAAATCTTCTTGGTTTGACTTACAGGCAATTAGTGAAGGAATGGGAACCATGAAGTCAAGCTATTTACATCTTCTATCAGACCGTGACCATCTTCTTAGCCTTACTAAAGACTATTCAGATGCCTTGAGGAGGAAGGAGGAAAAAGTTTCCAAGCTTTCTCGTGAGCTTGAGGACAATGAAGCAACCTTGGTAAATACTCCTTTGGCTTTACAGGAATGGGAGAAACATGAGAATGAGCATGGCATGGAGCTAAGCTTAATTTCATTTGGCACGTCTGACACTCAGTTTTCTGTAGTAGGCTGTTCATATGTGGTTGCTGATAATAAGAAGACAATATCAGATAGATATATGAAGTTAGCTGGTATTGGTCACATTACTCAGGTAAGTAGTTTGCTTGAGTTACCAGTTGTTTCTTGCATATGGATTCAGGAATGTTTCAGCAGCATTTGGGATTCTGTCAACCGAAGATCTTTAGCACTTTATGATAGCCATGATTGTTTGAGTACTATCATGGATTTGATTAGCAGAATACACGATGTTGTTTTTCCTTGTGCCAGCAGCTTATCCGATATGGGTATTAGTTTTTATGCACCGTTGTTGGGCTTGGTTCATATATGCAGACGATCGTTCTTTCTAGAAGGTGTTGAAGATTTTTCATATTTGACAGTGTGTACAGATGAATACCAGGATCATTTTGACCTTGATAACATCCAGGAGGATGAAGTGAACAGTTTTGTAGACTCAGCTTCCTTGACAAATTCTTTGGGTATAGGGGATTTTAACAACAGTTCTATAGATTTTGACACTCCGGATGAGGATATGATTTTTGGAGAGGATTCGTAAGATATGGATGACAATATTCTGGAAACCAGTAACCTTGAAGATACTCCTTTAGAAAATATGATAGAGAAGGTTTGTGGAAGACAGTTTAGCCAGAGCCATTATGTGATTAGCCAGTTGAAAGTTAGTGAACGAGACATTGCTATTGCTTGTGAGCATTTTGATACTGCTCATCAGTTGTTGACCGTTACTGGTTGGGGTACTTCTATGATAGATGAGTCTAGTGGTGGTTATTTTTCTTTGGCAGAGATTCATGCCTTGAGTGAAGTTGTTCGGATTTTGAAGCAGGATTATTTACGATTGGTAGCCGACCGTGATCACTTGGTTGAGTGGGGAAGTACAGCTTATGAGGCACTCTTGGATCGTGAAGAAGAGGTGAGTGAGCTTTCCCAAGAGCTCATAGTGACTACTGAGGCTTTAGAGGACACACAGCGAGATCTACAGAAGTCGCAGTTTCAATTGAAGGAGGTGACCATGGAGTTGGAGCATTTGCGGTCAAGACCAGCCCCAGACCTAGTTCATTTGTCTATTGAGGTGGTTGGTGGTGAGTACACTCCTGCAGTTGCTACTGAGGAGCATGTTGTTAGGGTTGAAACACATGTCCAGGATTTGGAAGTCGCTGGTTCTAATGAGTTTGGGATACCGGTAGAGTCAAGTTTCCAGATTGATTCTTCTCAGATAGTTGATAGTGTGGTACAGTTGAGTATGCCACCCTTACAGGAGGACCAGTTGTGGTGTAAAGGGCAGTATGTTAATGTTTCCTCATATAATTTTTACTACACTGAACTATTCATGGAGTATTTGCTGGATAGTGCATGTGTTCATTTGGACTCGCATAAGGTGATAGAAGGTGTTCTCATCCAAGATACTAGTGTTATTTATAGATTGGTTGAGAAGATTATAGGGGTCCTTTCTACTATGCTACCTCACAGGGATCTTGAGGAGGGGTTTGTTGAGCAGAGTGCACAGGATCCTATCCAACCTACAGTCACTCGGAGTCAGAAATTGGAGCCATCTGTTGATTCTCAATTCAGTGATGATGAGCCAGCAACAGAGTTTGGAGGTTCTTATCAGCATTATGCGGTAGGGTGCGCTCATAATTTTCCTTTTGACATAGAGATAAAAGATTTTATTTCACACAGATGTAGATTGGCTCCAGTTTCTTAACATCCATTAGGGGATAGATTGGCACCATCTTTTGAAAATAAAATTGGTAGTAGCAAGTTATTCAGGCTGTAGCATCGACACACTCAGAGTAGTTTTTCAGAGATTGGATTTGATGGCAGTGTTTCAGGTACCTATGGCTATTGTCATATCTACAGTACAGTTGGGTGCAGGTTTCATTTTGACAGGGGCTTGAGTTTTGATAGAGATGATGTTTCAGTTGGCTTGAGTTCCGCAGAATGCTTTTTTCTACCGACATTTATAGTTGGTTTTCAGATAATTTCATCAGAGTTGTCAGTTGTTTGGATGTTGAGTACAGTTTCTCAGATACTGATATTGAGGATTTCTCCATGGGAGTATGATGAGGATTGGGATGATATATAGATTTACATTTGGGACCCAAGCATACCGATTGGTTTATGGTTCAGCCATTGCTTGGGGACAAGCAATTTCAGGAAGGGCGGACTGTCATGTCCCCATTTTTGGTGACAGTTCAATTTAATTAATTTAATTAATCTGGTTGTCTAAAATAATGCATATTTTAAGGATGACTAATTAATTAAATAAATAAATATTAAAAGATAACTTTATATTTAATAAAGTGACTTGGATTATAAAAATATTTAATAAAGTCACTTGAGGGATAAGATCAAAAATGTTCTAGAAGTCTCTGGAGAAGGTGGAGAGAAAAGAATAAATAGGCACCCTGGGGCTCCATTCGAATCAAGCAGTTGTTTTATCTCTCTTTGTTTTTCAGATTGTGATTCATTCATAGGTGCATTGTGGAACCTAGGGTTTCTGCAATTGTCACAGTTGGCCATTGAGAACGAAAACTCTCAATTGGTATGCAATTTTGAGGGTGTGAAATATCATCTGAATTATTACAAATTGGAGGTGACATTCAGTCATTTCATCGATACGGTAATCTGTGGTTTATAGCCAAAAATTGTGAAGGATCATTCTCAGAATTGATATTCAAAGATTCAAGATATTGCAAGGGTTGAAGTTCATCATTCTTTTCCAGGATCTGTTGGCAAGAGGAGTAAGGTGACTTCTTCAGCATTCTATATAGAAGGCTACAGTGTGAACAGATCTAGGAACGAGTTTCCTTCCAACAACACTTTCGTATATCATTAGGACCGAAATCTGGGTCGAAGGAAAATTGTAAAGATCACTTAACTCGGTGGATCGAAACCTAACCGTCAGGCTCAAATTGCAAGTTTAACTCACTCATCATATCCAATGGCAGCGATGAATTGATGAAGGTAGATTTAGCTAGATCCATCAGCTCTGAATATTCAAATAAGCAGGCCGACGGATTGGGAGACCAAGCTGGAAAAGGAAGACAATGCAAGCTGCGGAAGTTGGAATCCTTCAAATCACAAGGCCGCCCTCATTAGCAGGGTTACGGTTCCATCATGTAAGATGCACACAAGTATTACTGGTATATTGGATTCCAAAGGACCGGAATCATCTCTTAGCAAAAGATTGAGAAAGGGAGCTGAAAACCTTTGTGATCATGCGAGATGACTGAGTCTTCAGCATCCTAATAGGCCAACCACGCCCGCAAAGACCAGTTTGTTTTGAGCTAACATTGTCATCCGATTGCATGGATCTTGATTTGTCACATTCCATAGTAGGATCGCATAGGCATCGGTTCTGAGGAGTGCATATTGTGAGGAGTGCATATTGCATACATTTGTTCAAGATCACTGAAGGTGGAGGGAACAGTCAGCACAACCGACAGAAGCATCAGCAGTTCGGGTTCCTTTCTTAGGACGTCTTTGCAGATCTGCCAACAGAGATTAAGTTAGCAGACAAATGTAGGATCAAGGTGCCCTGACATGCAAGGAGTTATCGGCGGAGGTGTGTGCATTTTCTATTGCCTCCTCTGGAGCACGCTGTGTTCTTGAGAAGATCGTTCTGAATGATGGCAGAGATGAATACAAGTGTCTGACATCAGAGATCATAGCCGAAGAGATAAATGAATGGATTGAAATAGAGGAATTTTTAAATGATTGTGGGCTCGACAGAATTGTAGTGGGATTATCCAGCGATGGTCTAATGGAGTACAAATTCACCAGCAAATTGAGTTCACCACAGTGTTACAACAACTACCATAACATCATCAATCTCTACTTCAATCTTGCTACCGGTGACGAAGTCTATCTGCCTCGATTGTGCAAAGCTCATAGAAGTGGATCTCAGCGTATGGTACAAGAAATTATGGATCATTCTTCAAAAGTTACATCTGAATTATTCAAATTCACTGCTGCTGCTGCTGTTCCTTCTTCTTCTCAGGACATCACGGCATCGAGTCCCGTGGGCTCTCCATTTCCATAGACTTCTGGGTTTCCCCAATTCATAGGATTGCTTTTATAATTCATCGGAGCTATAAAATAGATCAGAGCTTGCTAGCGAAGTGTTTGACGAGTTAACTAACACTTGAAGTTTTAGTATTTTGGTGTTTAAGATGCAATAATCCTGACGGGGTTATCTCAGTGGTATCAGAGCCTGTTTGCAAACTATTTGACGAATTTCCACAGTACAATATTGGGATTTAGTGACCTTTATAGTTAGGGTCATTTCATCTGGGAAACTCAGGCTCATCATTTGAACTATTAGAATGAATTATATCTATAGTCTACAATGTGAGCTCAACCAATCTTGACTAGACATCCTGCTCTGCATCAAAATATTGTGGCTCCTTGGTCTCTACATCCCACTTTGTTGGTTTTTGAATCATGAGATGCGAGATGATATATATATATATAACAAGTTTCTTTTGCTTTCATAGAGGTAACTTTGTTCCTATTAAGAACCAAGATAAATCTTCATGGAGACCAGTTCATCTCGGTAGAAGAGGAATTTGAAACCTATGAGAGAAGATAAATGGCAAGTGTGCACAATAACTATGGAGCTACATATAGTTTCCATTGACCAAATTATCTTTTGGCAAAGTATACCTATCAATCCATGCTGAATTGTTGGAATCATTGAGCTCAATAAACCTTGTAGTTATACAATCAGTTCTAATAAGTGAAGCTTCCTTCAGACTATAGTTTCTTAAGGGCCTTCACAAGATCCTTTCTAGTATTTTTTGATGATACTCTAGTTTTTAGTACATCATTAGCATCTCATTTAGAGAATCTAAATACTAGGTTTGACATTTTGGTCAAACAGAAGTTGTATGCTAAAATCTGTAAGTGCAAATTCTAAATCATCATGGTCATGTCATTTTGTTGAAGGGATACATGCCAACCCTTTTGAAGTAGCTTAGCAAATTAGTAATTTCTTGGGCTTGGCAAGATCTAATCAAAGGTTTTTGAAATTTTTGTCCATCATTGCCCCCTTTTTTTACATACTAAACTGAAAGGGATGCTTTTAATTGGTTTTTAGAGGTGCAAAATGATTTTGAGGAGCTCAAGAGAACTTTTATGAACTAAAGTTGTCCACTATCAAATTTAATAAAACTTGGTGTGGAGTTCTTTCTAGATGTTACTCCATTGCCTTGAAATGTTAGTAGTTTAATGATAAAAAGGCACATTTTTCCATATAGATACAGCCTATAGCCACCCTTTATGTGGTTGAAAAATGGTCTTTATTTCTTTTGGGGATCAAATACTTACATTGAATTGATCATTTCTATCTCAAGTACTTGTTGATTATGAACATCCTCATAGAAGAGAGGAAAATGAATTGATTATTTACATGCTTATGAGTTTGAGATCATTTAAAAGAAGAACAAATAGAATGTTTTGGCAGATACACTATCATGCCTATACAAGTTGCTTTTTGTTTCATACCTTTTCCATTAGCTAAACTATTATGCCAAGGATTTTTTTTGAGAACTACATAAGTGACCCTATGACAATATATTTCAGAGGAGACTATGGAAGGAAAATGAATGGTTAGTTTGCAACTTACTTCTTTCACACAAAAAAGCAGTTGAGTATGGAGATAGTTCCCCACCTTCAGAACACGTTGGGTAAATGTTTCTTTTTATCACACTAGTGATAGTAATCCACACTTCATCATATTTATTCTGTATAATACTAGCTGGTAAGCCATTGTACTTATTGATTCATACCCATTTATTTATATTTATGTATTATCATGTTATTACTATTATCATAATAGTAATAATCTGTAATGTTTCCTCTATTTGATCATTTGTATGATAGTAAAAGAATGTTCATTATGGAGATTTGGAAGTTAATAGTGATGCTCTACATCACTATCATAGGATTATAGTGAAAGAGATGTATATTCAATCAAAAATAAATCAAACAAACCATATGGGCATGGAGTCTCATGAAGACAATTTATGGATAAAATTAGATAATTTTAAGATGCAATAAGCAATTGATGAGTGAGTTTGGTTTTAAGGTGTAGAGTATAATGGGAAATGAGAGGCCTTTCACATTAAGAGGTATTAAGGGTATGCAATCAGTTTGGGAGGATCCTTGTGTTGATCCAAGATCGTTGAGTGGAAATTGTGTCTCTGAAAACAAGAAATAATGTAAGAAGTTGTATCCCATCATGAAGTTGAAGAATTTATCCTTGAATGAAAGGATGTGTGTTTGGGCCCAATGTGCTCTGCATAAATATGTTAAATATTCAAAACACTTACAGGTCAATATGTTAAATATTCAAAACACTCACAAGTCAATATGTTAAATATTCAAAACACTCATAGTTCAATAGTAGTGATATTATGGAGAATATGTTGTTTTCAAGGTTTAAATATATATGTCAATGCATAAGAGGGAGCTATAATCAAGGCTTGAATCAAATATAGTGAGGTTGATCAAGTTCCTCTTATTCTTCACAATAGCAATGGACAGGGTTTCTTCTAATCTAATTAAATTGAAATTAAAAATTCTATTCATAGAGAAGAGAGATTGAAAGATCAATGAATGTTACACATACACTGGTTAGACTTTTGAGTTCTAGATTTTGGCATACATCCCTATAAGTGTATTCACAACTATAAAATCTAACAAAATTTTCATTCAATTATTATTTGATAGATATTCATTTATTCTTCGACGAAAATGTGAGAAATAAGTCACAACTTAAAAAATTTGCTTAGCACTTGCAATTGCCAAGTGCCAGATTTGATCGGCACCTGAAGGAGCTGAGTGGCAATGTGCTTGACACTTGAAGGTGCCGAGTGACAGGTTGCTCAGCACATGAAGGTGTTGAGTGACAGGTAGTAGGTGTCAAGTTAGCTCAGCACAAGAAGAGCTCAGCACTCAAAGGCAATGCTCGATAGTCACTAGAAAGTGATACACAACAGAAGAGGATGCTGAGTGTTTTGTTTCATATACTTAATATTTTTACCACTTAAGATAGAGAGCCAAGCTGAAGTATTCAACAATAAACTTCTTAGAAAAAATAATGAATAGATGAAGAGCAATGGATTCAATTATGCCTACTTTCTTTTCTATTCAACTAAGATTACAAACATTACAAAATTTGGGAGCATTTGGCTTCAATCAAAAAACCCTAAAATAACCCTAAACTGGTAAAACTTCAAACTTCAATGAACTTTAAACTTGCAGCTCTAATGGCTACATACAATGGTGCCTAGAGAAATCACTGCTTCAACATGACAAATACAACAATAATAAACTTATAGAATGAACAAAGGAAACATGACAAAAACTTCCTTTTGTCTCTGCAATGACTAATTTGCTAATCAACTTCTTTCTTCTTTCTCTACTTTGCAACTCTCTGCTAAACTTCTCTGCTCTATTGAACTGACACTCTTGTCTAATTTGCTAAATTCACTAAATAAATCTAAAACATTCCTTTTTTCATGCTTCCAAAATCATTTCCTCCTTCTTTTCAAATTTCAAAAGAAAACTCACCTACTGCATTCATGTTTATGGCTATTGTGTAGGTCGTCAGGGATGGTAGGTGGGCATTTGGCTGCAGCGGCAAATGACCTTTCATTTAATATTCCAATAGAAAGTCCATGCCATGTTCTAAAGCTCCTAATTCAGCACAAGTTGGGAGTATGTTGGTAAAGTTAGGTTTTATAAATGCCAACTACATTTGCTTAAAAATCGGAAAACCCCTTTCAACAAACCTATTTTCTCAATATCCTACAATTAAAGTCTTCCATTAAAATACATCTCACTATGGCATCTATTTGAAAATGCTTCAAGCATCATAACAGATCAAATTTTTGTATATCTGTAACCATTGCATTCTAGGAGAACATGTCTCTTTTATGGATTTTTTTCAAACACTTTCCTTGTCTTCCATATGCTTACACATTTAGTGGTTACTATGAAATCTAAATAACTTCCAATTTCGATTATCATATAGGGAATATCCAAACCTTGTTCCAGAGTTCCCATTTTGGCACAAGCTGAAAGGATGCTAGCAAAAGATGTGGAGATTGGCTTTAGACTAATTATATTTTCTTAAAGGTGTGCAAAACCTTTTTCACAAACATATCTTGAGTGTATCCCTCAACAATTGCTTTCCATGACACCACATCTCTTCTAGGATTTTATTTTCAAAACCTCAAAAGCCTCATCAATAATAAAATT